>OX463847.1:14758137-15151408 GCA_949825065.1 Odontocerum albicorne | reverse complement strand
ATTATCAAGCCATTGAGAATTTAGATCTCATTCCAGTTCACAACTCTTCATTTTTTACGTCGTCCTTTACCATCAATGTCGTTAGGCCCTTGAACCAGCTGCCAACTAACAAAAGACTCGCTCCGTCGTTAGCGTGTTCCAAAAGGCGAATAAAAAACTGTTATATTTCCCTTCAGTGACGTAGCGTGTTTCCTGGTTCCCTCATTGTCATTATTCTCAATATCTCCTCCTAAATTCACCTAAGGTTAGTAGACCTTAGGTGAATTTTATTATATTGAAATCAAATATTATAATTAATATTTCTCTTGCAATTTAAAAAAAAAAATTTCAATACACCCAACACTAAAAATAATAATTTTAAACAAATTTTCTGGTTCGTTGGAAGATATTGAACTTTGGTAATAAATCCGTCAAATTGTAAATAAATAAGAATATTTTCGTAGCCATGTTCTCAAACTGAGCTATTAAGAGCCTCACCACTCGCACACGGAATGACTTTTGTTCTAATATATCATATAATATATATTTCAACATCAAAATTAATTAATTGAGGATTGAGCTCATTAATATACTTTGTAGGCATAACTGAGCCACTTTAGAGGAAATCATGAGTATCATTGTTTCTATTGTTATAAAATTTATCTATTTAATTTATTTCTTGTTCATAAATTTGTTTAATATAATTAGCTTAAATCTGTATCAAATTTAAAATAACATAAATGAATTTTCCCGTTGTTATTTCATATTCATACTATTTCTTATACTTATAGATCACAGGGGAAAACATTAAAATTCCTTGGTTGCATCTTTGAACAAATTAAAAAGAAATGATTTTATTTTGAAAAAAAAATCTGTTATGTTTCTTCAAATGATTTTCAAACGCGTCAACTCATTTTCCCCCGCGATTGTGGTAATCTATTTCTGTAGCCTAGTTGGTAAGACGCTTATCTTTCAACTAGGGGATATTTAGATAAAAAAAGGCTTATGTGATTTTCACTTAAGCCAATTTTAACAACCTGGTTAAAATTGGCTTAAGTGTTTCATTAACCATTCCTTCCCTGTGACGTGTGCACATAGCTTCTAAAAACTTGAATATCTCTATAAATATAATAAATACTGGGTTCAGATTTTAGGTATTCCTCCGTAATACATTTTCGCATTGAATGAAAAAATAGTATTAATAATAATGAGCACTTATCGGCCACATCAGAGATATTTTGAGAAAATCGGGAATAAATTCACGAATACAATCAAACGTGTGCAAGTGTGTGACGTAGGTATAATCATTCTAAAAGCCGCTATGGGTAATGAAGCGACGCTATTCACGTCTCATTCTCATTCTACTTCGACACATGGGAACGCACGAAAAAGAATCTCGGTTGGAGAACGAGAATGGTTGGTTGAAAATTTCCATTTGGTAATAAGGGTTATAATGTTTATAAAATAAGTTTAATGCATACACATATAGATACTTTCATGCCGTCTTTCTGTCAGGGCAGGATAGAGATGAGAAATTGCAAAATTTTCCAATGACAACACCATTTTTTGGCCTCTTCCACATCCTTCTCATATACCTTCACCAACTTTTATATTACTTACTTTCCTTGGTCTTCCTCAACTACGCCTTTCACTCATAACTACACTGTATATTTGTCTGTTAGTCTTTCTTCATACCCAATCCATCTCAGAGTATAATACAATACAATTTAATGGGCTTTTTATTCAAATACATAATATACTTTTTTCCCCATGAACAATAACTCACTTGATTATTGAAGTGCTTTAGATAATTTTAGATATATTTTCTGATAATGGAGAATATTTGAATAATTAAAGCAGTATTTAGTTAAAAAGTTTTATAGCGCGGCAATGATAAACGCTTCTCTGCTTGTCATTTGTGGCTGGTAATGCCTTTAAAAAGCCTCAAAATAAGGTTCGAACACGTGCAATACCAACACCTCTTTGTTACTATAATGATATCTTGCTGTGGCTATCTTTGGATTCCTCAGCGCATCTTCTATAGTCTTCAAGAGTGTGGTGGAAGCGTCAACTGCTTCTCAGAAGTGTAACCACTCCCATCTCAGTTCTTCACAGCACGAACTCATTGTTTGCCGCTTTTCCTTCTGTACGATGTGTTACATCACGTACGTAATGTCCATTCTTTTTTTTTTTTTCGAAATGCGAATCGAAACGCTGCAACCACGAATTGTTCAAGTTTTCGTGATATAGAAAAACCGTAAAAAAGTAGTTAATACGAAAAAATGTGATGTTTTTAGGTGATAACTTTCGAAATTACGACCACGTGCAAGAAATTTGAAATAGACTTCAATAACTTGAAGTCAGATATCGAAGGAACCTTCATGTACTGTTGAAATTATTTTACGTGCTTATGAATCTCAATTTCCTTTCATATCTTCATGAAAAATTTTACTCATTTTTTTAGAACACGGGCGTTCTTTTCTCCGTGTTATAAAAATACTCATTTGCATACCAACAAACCACTCCTCAGAATATATTTTCATCCTAATTTTCCTTGTTTCCCTTTATTATCCTTAAATAAATTACTTTCCCCAAAATTTTATCATTATTGTTTAGAAATTGATTTTTCCTTGAATTTAAACAAACATTTTTATGGTAAAATCTATCATGGATAAAAACAACTCAATATATCCAAAATAAGGAGGTTGGTTGAAAGAATTTTTAGTATAACAATAAGTTTGCCAGATGTACTATGTTACATATGCAAAAGAAATAAATACATGTTTGTATATTGTTTCAACCATCCGTCTTTCGATTTCATCATCGACAAACGTTTATTTTTGTTATAAGTTAATCTTTCTGAAGTGCATTGTATCATGGGTCTGCTTCCTTGCACATTTTCAAGAATAATAAAGTGTCCTCTATGCACTGTATATGCGTAAATTTTTATATACAAAAAATGTCTTTCTTTAATGTTCTGCTCATGTATTATAGAAACGTTTGCTCTGCATTCTGTTCGTAATAACCTTTGAAGGTTTTCGTCAACATCGTATTTTTGAAACATTTATATTTCTTCCTTGGCTCACAGAGTCTTACTTGTCCACGTAATTCCAAAATATGGAACAAATGAACTAAAAATAATTAAGATAATTTTTTAGAGGTGTTACAGTTAATTGAAAACTATAACAAATTATTTAGACCATTAAAAATAGAAGATACCACAAACTAGATATTTTAACTATGTGATTTTTAATCTTTCATTCATTCATACGATGCTTTTCAGCATCCCCAAATAGGTGATCTGGATATATTGAAGAGCGTGGCTGGTACCCATTTTCTTCGCCCTCCATTAAATTACATTTCGAATTTAGAATCACTGGAGTAGACCTGGAACTCGTAGTTCGCTATCGTAAGCGTTGGAGAACTGCGACACGTGAAGAGATAATAATAGTCGCATATGTCCAGCACGCGAGTATTGTGAGCAGATGAAGTAATTTAACATACTAAACTTGGACCCTTTTTCTAATTGTTTTCGGATACCATTGAAAATTTAACCCAAAACCCTTGTGTGGGACACAAATGTTTTACCAACTAAACCATGGAGAACGTTAATAATTTTGAATAATTTTTCTAAAGTTCAAGTTTGAGAAACGGTGGAAAATTCATCGTTCTTTAAAAAAATATACATTAATTTGTGTTCAGATTCAAGTCTCTTGACTTCTCAAATATAGATCGTTTAAAATATTTATAGAAACTTTATGGTTGTTCAATAGTTATGAAAAAAACTACATTGATTGAACCAGAATTAAAAGAGTGAGAAAATATATAAATTGCAAATATGAGATGTAAGAAGCTAGAAAGAGACAACATTCGAGAACCAAGTACTCGATAAACATGACGAATTTCATTTTACAATCGCAATCAGTCAATATCATGACTTGCCAAATATGGCCAACGTCTTTTACAGTGATTGTCAATCTCAAAAGTCTTTTTAAATAATACTGAAACAAAAATACTTATAGTGACGGTTTTCTTTAATGATCAGGATGACAATGAAACAAAATTAAGACTGATTGAATACTAATTATTCATTAAAAAAAATTTTTTTAGCGGTTGAAAATCATTTACGGTCAATGCTACCAAAGTGACCACTGTATGAAGATTACCTTTGACAGAAAAACTCTCCGCAGAATGTATGACAATGGTGTGTGAAGATAAAGGTACAACGAAGAACATTACTCCCTGCATAGTAAAGCTAGTCTTTAGCAAAAGTCATAAATAATGAAAGACTACGCTTGATTCACCTCTTATACCGCATGCAGGATACTGACCCTGCAAAGAAAACTCTGTTCAGTAATTCATTGGGTTATAGAGGGTAGATTAACCAAAGTTGAAATACTATACTGAAAGATAAGCGATAGAAAACCTTGCAGGTAGTAAATACCCATCCTGGACTATAGGTCTCATGTTGAGGATGATGATTCACTCACTCACGTACTTACTCAATATAGTTCGATATGAAGATCCAAACTTCACGGATAGCGCTCGCATGTAGCTAAACGCAGTTACCGACAAGCGACGGATTGAAGGGCCTACGCAGTTGTCTCGATCCATTACTCGACAGCTTCGGGTTCTCTCGCGTTATCACTCGAAGAATATTCGATTGTGGTTTTTATTCATTTCAGATTCTTAGCGTTAACGCACGTATCCGGAAATATAAGGTCCTTACATATGAAATTGGCGTTTTGTTTGGGAGGAACATAAAGTTGATTTTTTTTAATATAATATATTTATTTAATCAAAGTATGTACCATTGCTATCTATGCACTTTTGCCATCTCATAGGTAGTTCATCGATCCCTTTACTAAAAAAACCATTCGGACGGGAATCAATAAAATCTTTGAAGTCGGTTTGGACTGCCCCATCGGAGTTGAATTTTTTCCCTTGCAAGAAGTTATCCAAATTTCGAAAAAAATAGTAATCTGTTGGGGCAAGGTCCGGAGAGTACGGTGGATGTCTTAGACATTCCAATTGAAGCTCTTCTAATTTGGTAGCCGTCTGTTGTGCAGTGTGTGGTCTAGCGTTATCATGAAGCAGCAGTGGCCTAGAGCGATTAACCAGCCTCGGTTGTTTAGCAGCTAGCTTTTCCATCATGGTTTGCAGTTGCTGACAATAGACATCTGCCGTAATCGTCTGGCCAGATTTAAGAAAGCTGTAGTGAACGACACCAGCACTAGTCCACCAAACGCTCACAAGTAACTTTTTTGGAGTCAATTTTCGCTTGGGGCATGGTTTGGCTGGTTCGGCAGGGTTCAGCCATTGCGATGAGCGCTTCCGATTATCATACAGGATCCATTTTTCATCACAGGTAATGATTCGATTCAAAATCCCTTCATTATTGTGCCGGTTGAGTAATGCAACGCAGCAGTCAACGCGCGTTTGTTGATTTGCTTCACTCAATTCGTGAGGTACCCACCTTTCAAGCTTTTTCACCTTCCCAATTTGCTTCAAGTGGATTAAAACAGTTTTATCACTAACACCGCAGCCTGCAGCTAACTCGGACGTGGTTTGCGATGGATCCGCTTCCACAATAGCCTTCAATTCTTCATTATCAACTTTGGTCTCCGGCCGTCCACGGGGCTTTTTCTGCAGGTCGAAATTTCCAGAACGAAAACGTTGGAACCAAAAACGCACTGTGTTTTCTTTTGCGGCACCGTCGCCATACACATCATTAATCCTTCGACCCGTTTCTGCAGCACTGGTGCCACGGTGGAACTCGTACTCGTAAATAACGCGATATTTCAAGTTTTCCATTTTGTAAACTGAGTGACGCAAAGAAAAAAAACAATTGAGGAAAAAACAAATGAATTATAATTTTCGAAACACAAATACTTGAGTAAATAGCTGTAAAAATTTGAATTTGGAATTCCTAACCAAAGAGAAGATATTTGAGATCAAAGTTGCCAGTACGGCAAAACGCCAATTTCATATGTAAGGACCTAATAGTTGGCTGCAGTATTGAAGCCCGTCAGCCAACCCAGATACCTTCAGGCAGGCCATGCTATGGTTTGAGAACGTGATTGGGTTCATTCCAAATCACTTGACGACCATTATTATCTAATTGATAAGACGTTTGTTTTGCAGTCTTGGGGTTGCGGGTTCAATTCCTTGAACTAAATTTTTTTCAGTTTGGTTTTTATTTGATATTTCTCTAATATAATTCTGACCGGTTGGAAGAGATTTCCACATGGCAATACACCCACTCGATTGTATTATATACAGTGACTGTGTTACATTCAATAATCATAATCACGAACTAAGAGGCCGTCAACAAATGTTATAAAAAATGGAATAATAAAAAAAGGCTTCCAGTATTCCTGTCTTCATCCCTGTCATTACTTATTACACAGGGTCATGATCTATGGGGTGCTGGTAGTAAAGATTGTGACGACACGTCTCCACTCCTCTTTGTGACTTGTTAGTATCCCAGTGCTCAGGTTTCCCCCAATTAATTCCTTCACCTGACCCCTCCATCTTGCTGACACTCAGCCTCTGCATGTATTTCCAGGTACATTTCCTATGATAATCAATTTCTCCAGGTTATCTGGCGCTCGCCTAGAAATGTGCTGAATAACCACAGGATAAACTGGGATCATATTGAGCACAGTTGTACCGTCACATTTGAGGTTATTCCTCTTGTGCGTCGTCCTTCCAAAATTACAGTGACTACAAGCGTCTCCAAATATTCTCCACGGCCAAAAGCAATGCGCCCAAAGAGTTGGAGGACCCGTCTTAGGCATATTGTTGACAATTCGCTGATGATTCTCAGTTATTCGAGAATGAAGGCATTAGTTCGCCTTTGCTTTGTAAGCTGTACATATTTATTACAAACTCTGAAAGATATTAAATTTATGACTATTTTGAAAGTTTTGTAATAAACGTGCTTAGGTAACGCACATATTCGATATTGTCTATTAAAAAAGAATGAAACATCTCAAAGATATTTAAATATTGTACACGCCTTTGGGGCGATAATAATACATAATGCAACGGTATCCAGTAAATGGTTTTGTAATAATTACCATCTATACGTAAATGCATCTTAAAAGAATAATATTAATTTTCTAATAAAACTCAGAATTCTCCGTGAAATTGATTAACGGCCCTACAACGTCTATGGTGCCTGAGAATTATACTCTATGGTACATGATGGGTACCTACGCCGAAGTGTTAAAAGCATCGAGTTAATGGTTGACGTGTTCCTACGAGATTCACTAGAAAGTATATCCAATAATGATTGCTTTTAACATGTGCCTAAATGAAAGGGCGGGCCTCCGTTTGACAGATTTATTAGTTGATATTATGCCTTCCCCGCGGGATGTGACACTGGGCCGTTACGAGGTTTTTTTTTTCTTGTGTTAAGAAGCTATCTCGTTAAGATGCAGTAACATTATTTTTTGCTGAATAGGAACAAAGCCTGTTCCCATGCGTAGTCATAAGTGAAGTATAGTTGAAACGACATTCCTTAAATAAATAAAATTCATCAACCCATATCTTGAGTCCTTAGTTCGTTCGACAACACTAAATAATAAATGTAAAATATTTTTTTACTGAATAAATAATTATTTAAAGATGAATTTCATGCAAATTTGTCATAACTTGCTTAAATAATGGAAATATTCGGTTTATCCGCTCACTGTAAAGTTTGGAATATATGATGTGTCTGAATACAAATTACGAAATTTTAAGGTAAGAATTTAGTATATAGGGCGGATTATGAATTTCGATCTATTAGTTAATTATTTTTATCAAGTAAAATGAACATATAGCAAAAATGACGCTTCATATTCAGGGATATAAAGTTTGTTCAATATTAACGGTAAATCCTCTTTTTATGAAGTGTAACTATACTTTACATTGCACCAAACGATTGTGAAATATTTTGCTTTGCTCCAGAAACACCTGCAAATATGACAAAAGGTTTAAATTGTTATTTTAAAATAAACGATTTGCTATGAAAAACGTGGCGAGTTTGTAAAACGCTAGATTTCCACCAGTGGATTTCGAATTGAATTTCCGATGAAATAAAAAAGGGTTAGGGTTCATCTGGTAAAAATAATCACGCCCGCTAGAGGTGTGCGAGTTTTGATGTTTCTTCACGTGCGGTAGTATTGCTAACGCCTGCGATTACGAACTACGAGTTCCGTGCCTACTCTAACAGTTCTAAACCCAGACTCAAATAATTTGGCTGAAACCAAAGTTGTTTTTTTGTTATGATCTGCAATATGATCGTATCGTCAATCGCGATATGTCAAAGGATAAAATGAATAAGTGAAAAACGTAAAAAAAGGATGAAACGAATAGAAAAAGAAAATAAAATGATTTTCAATATTTTATCCAATGTATAATAGATTACACGATCGTCTATTGAAGTAAAATGAATTTAAAAAGTATCCAATATACCTTTTCTCTAGCAAAAACTTTTCTCTGAACTAGGTTGATTATTGTTTCAAATCTTATATTAAAAAAATCTTTTCAACTGTATGAGACACGCTGGTCTTAAAATCATCAAATAAAAAAAACGTTTTAACTTCAATATTAATAAATTCGATACAAAATTAACACTAATACATTTTCTTTAATCGATTTTTATCTAGAATTCGAAGAAGTATCAATTTGGTCGCAGTCTCGAACCGGATCTGAGCAGATGAATGGATTTTGATAGTGGATTGTGATCCGGATGATAAACAGTATCGTACAAAAGATGAGTACAAAACATCGCTTACTGGACCTGCTGCGAAGGTCTCGAGTCTCGTGGGAGTCATGTTTCCCAAATCTAGGACATTTCATCGCGTTCAGTTCTTCACGGAAATTTGTTCGCAGTCTGTTCTTCGCATTCCTCGTAAACTTATCATTGAAGAAATTATGTTTGAAATATTTTTTCTACAAACTGAACAGCTGTCTTTCTATTTTCGGTGCTTAAATTATAGAATATGTATACCGACTGGAATATTTTAAGATAAATAAAGCTGGCCTGCTTATAATGGAATCTCTGTCTTTTGTTCAATGAGTTGATGAACGTCCCTCTCATCTCTGGGTTAATGAACGTCCCTCTCTTGCACCACTTTTTGATTTTGTGTCCATTATAGCTGCACTCCCGCCATACAGAGTTCCTGCAGTCAATCCTCAGTCTATCAAGCGAACACTTTCGTCCAAGATTATTCGATTGGGCAGCTTTTGAATTCGCTGTCAAAGAACATGTTCCAACCAGCTCTACTGAGATTTGTTAATGCAGAGTACGAAGAGTTTGATTCGGATACCTTTTTTTTTTTTTGATATTTCAGGATCGTCCCATAACATATTTTTTATTTTCTTTTTAAATCAATTCTTGAGTTAACTGAATTTATTATGCGTGAAGATCATTGGTTCGAGCTTCTGGAAATGTCCAATTGCTGTGAGCGGTGACGAATTTAGGTTCTTGGATTTGAGAAGTTTTCACTCAGTCGAGCGATATTTTCGTTTTAATGAACACTAAGATCATGCACTGGCTTTTACTAGGACCTTACTAGGACCAAATATAAAACGAAGTTTGCGAAGCGTATTTAAAATAGATCGCGAATTTTCGTAAAAGGTTTGCAAGAATTTTATACTTTCTTTCATTTTAAAACGCTGTAAATTGAATTTTCCTTTTTCTCTAGATAACAAATGTCAAATAAAACAATCTAAGACTGACGGTGCGTAAATAGGACCAAATTCAAATCACCAAGTTCAAAATGGGATACCCTTTATAACATATAATGAAATATAAAGAAATCATTATACCACTGATTACTAGGTGGAAAATATGTTTGTATTATTCGAGGGTAGTAGCACAGCACAAGACTCGAACCGGAGATCTTGTCTATGGAAGTCCAATACGTTACTGCACTGCTATGCGCCTGAACATCTTGTTTCAACTCCTTGAACTCTTGCTCTCAATATTTCTGTAGATAAAATTGTCTTGTAAAATCGGTCGGTTAGTTATAACACAGTTTTTTTTTGTCATGTGGTACCGTTCAACACTATTGTCTTGAACCCCAGTAATCGAGCCTCGGGATTAGAGCCACTGGAATAGGCATGGAACTCGCGGTTCGTTATTGCACGGGTTGATGTGTTAACACCATCACACGTGAAGATAAATTAATACTCGTACACGTACTCGGTCCATGCGAGTATTGTTACCTAAAGAAATCAGACTTAGATCAAATTTTGGTTTCAATCGGGAATTGAACTTCAAACCTTCGGGTGGAAGTTAAGAGGTTTACCAATTAATTCACGGAAGTCCGCACTGTAAAAAAACCATCTTCGCGTAGAAATCTAGAGTAGAATCGTACTTCACAGAAACGGTCTTGAAGAAACGAATACGAACTAGTCCGTGAAGAACCGTCCCATTTTTATGTTTCCCAGACACCAGCCATCTTGGTAACTGCCATTACATCATATCTCAAGTCTGATGAATGCGGAGCCTTCACCAAACATACCGTGATTTCAGATAATATTTTAAATCTGAAACATTGATAAAGATGGTAAAGTTCGCCTCCGCGGAGAAATTATTTTACAATGGGAAATATGTATCTGTTGTTTATGACAAACACGTACTTATACTCTGAATGGTGCTTTGTTTATGGCGCCGAAACATGTGTGTTGTTTATGCTACAAATAGAATTTATTTATGACTAACGAAACATTGTGTGCATGAATTGAATGCATAAGGAATGTGTTTAAACTACTGAATAAAGAACTTATATACATAACATGTTAAACTATCTAGTAGTTTGAAAGCAACTCTGCTGTTTTTTTTATTTTTATGAGTCTTATTTATATGTACACATAGTTTTTTGTCGAGTTCCTCATGGCGTAACTCAACAAAACAAGCTTTCAACTGAGGAAATCCTTAATCATAACGGTATGTCATCAGCTGTGGGTTTACATTTATTTTGTTTTCTGCCATACGTTTTTTTGTTTTTTAATCTAGATATGCGAGGGTATGAGCTAAAAGCCCCCCGATGCCCTTGCGGCCGGGCTCGCCCTACATTAGTGGGGTGTATCTCGGCCGGGGGAATGTTTGTGGGATGAGCCCGGACCTTTTAATGTCTTCTCTCTTGAATGTATTTTTTTTGTCATCTATTTATTTTCTGTGTTTTTTTTCTCTTCTTATTCTACATGTTTAAGGGTGTGGGCTGAAAAACATCTGGTGTCCCCGTGGCTGGGCTCGCCCTATATTGGTGGGGTGTATCTTGGCCGGGGGAATGCTATTAGATGAACCCAGACCTTTGATAGCTTCTGTTTTTTTAATGTATTCTCTTTTTAATGTGTTCTTGAAATATATCTAAATGTATTATGTACATACTATGTTGCTATCAATAAACCTGTATTTATTTATTATTTATTTAAAGCTGTAGCGCTCTCTAAAGAAGGAAACTGCGTTGGTTTGGATATTTTTATCGAATGGGTGATGGTCGGTTACCAAAGGACGTATTTGACGTTACCTGTGTTACAAGGGTAACTAAAAAAATAGACACGAATTCTCGTAACGTGGATTTTGAATTGTGGGAATACAACGCCAAGGATATAAATCTGGGGCCCCAAGTGCTTTGTTGGCTTGAAAATCTCAAATTTAATTGACCAGGACTCGATGTGGCATTGCTGGTGTGGCCGTTTCTGTGTATCGAGAATTGGTCTCACAGTCATCAGAAATACCGATGCCGCCAAGTTTCCTTACAATAATAATTTATATCTATTTTATTAACCACTACATATATTAATCGTCTTTCAAGATGGACAGTGTTTATCCTGCAGTGGATATATAATAACTAAAAGTGATGATAAATGTGACATACATCTGAAATGATCAGAAATGATAAAGTGTTAAACTTTCTAATCATTCATACTTTCTCTGCTTTTTCGATTCTTCAGAATCGAAAAAGTTCCTTCCGTTCCTCTTTTTTTGCCATGTGGTGGCCAGCGCACGATATATAAAGACGTACTGCACGAGATGCTTAAAAACATAAATGCTCAGCACAACTGGGAACAAACAGCAGCAGTTAGATCTAAATGACGTAGAGCTATTGCTAGTTATCAAGAACCCAAGAGAGAAAGTAGACGCAGACACGCGGCAAATACTGAATCTCCTTGCCCTTTATGCAACGGGATATACCCATCACAAATCGGCTTACATAACATAATCATCTCCCGTGGCACCAACGTCAAGTACCCTGATCCCTAACTTTGTATTGTATAGGTACTCATCAGAGTAATGATCATTCAATTACCAACAACATTTTGTGATATAATTTTGGTTGAATGATGCAAGTAGTGGTTTTTTCTAAACACTTTTGCTTCCTCCATCACCTGTATTTGTCTGCGGTAGCTTAGTTGGTATGCGTATTACTGTATATTTTAAACAGTAGATACACATCGCGTTACTTCAAGTTTATGTTAATCAACAAAATCTTTATCTGAAACCATTGAATAGGTAAATTATATGCTTCCAATCCGTCCATCGTGACATTTTTCCAAGAAGATGAATGAATATACATTATTCATGTTATTTAACCATCAGAAATAATAATTTATTTACTAATTACTTTGCTCTATAGAGAGGCTTCATTTTGCATGACCATAGATACATCATATACCTACCATAGACGAAAATCATTATTTAATAATTCGTTATTATGTTGCTACGTTCATATTAATCATAGACAATTTTGCAATCAATACAAACCATCGCCCGCCAACTAAAGGAATGGGAAATGAATTTGCCAGGTCTTTTGCTTGCAGGTGAATAGATTTTTTTAATGTTGTAAAAAATGCCAATAATTTGTGTTGGATGTCCATCTAATTGAATTTCATTGGCATACATAATTAAAATACGATTATAAGAATCGACAGATGCAAGTTGGGTAACGGGATAGAAAATTACCACAGATTACACTACTCAACACTAATTTTGCACCTTTATATAATGCATATAATTTTCGATGAAAATTTGGATGCATACATTAAAATTGGTCTGTCACGTGACTCCAATGATATCCCTTGATGACTTGAAACTTCAAAGTTCGAAAAACAGTTGTCAAAGGTACTCCTGTTGCGTCTCTCACTTTATCAGTCCAACACATTGGGATTCTTCCTCTTGTGCATTGTCCTTCCATGCTTCCAGTGACCACACGCCTCTCTAAACTGTCTCCTTGGCCACGAACAATGTGTCCAAAGATCGAATGACTCGTCTTTGGCATATTGTCAACAATTTCTCAGTTCTTCGATAATGAAGTTCACCTTATCGTTCATACAATTTGTAACATCCTTCTCCAGCACTACATTTCAAATGCATGTATTCTACGTCTTTCGCTCGCAGAGTCCACGTCTCCGCGCCATACATAAATATTGCGAAGACAAGACTTAACTAGACGCATTTTCGACGTAATGGTGATGGTTCTGATGTTCCACATATTTTCCAGCTTTGATATCGTATTCTTCGCCATTCCAGTTCATATTTTCACTTTCATCTCGCATCCTCCATTGTTGATAATACTGGAGCCTGAGTAAATGAAGCCAGTAACCACTTATTGTATATACAGTGCTTTACACTATTCTGTGGCTGATTGTTACTGCGATTAATTTTCATAGTTTTTTCGTATTAATTTATAGGCCTTGTTCCTTGCTCTCGTGTTCCATCTTATGAAGGAACGTGGCCATTTCTTCGTCTAATGTGACAATTAATTTCATGTCATCTGTCTATCCCAGATTTTAGAGCTTACTTCCACCATTAGCAATATCGCAGTCCCAATCTTTAAGTGCTTTCCTCGTAATATCTTTTCCATACAGTTTAAATAAACCAGGAGAGAATGTTAGGTCTATTACGTAGAAGTTTGTAAAAAAAATGTTTTGATTTGCACATTATTTTTCACACTTTGAAATATCTACGTAAATATTCGAATAAATCTAATGATACTATTTAAGATAAGTGAATAAGTTGTTTGGTTTGTTCAATGAATGCAGAAAATAGGCATAAAATAATTTCAGGATTGAAAAGAAGGTAAAACGGAAAGAATATCAAGTTTTGACTTGCACATCTACGTGATTAGTTTTATACAAGAAAGATAAGTTTTATCTTGCAAAAACAGAAAAGTTTGAAGATCTGTTCTCTCTGCCTAAGGGACACGGTTTGATGATATGTATAAATGTATTTATAGAAAAAAATATTTTTCCACAATTGTCTATTTTCATGCCAGATGCTGAAATAAATTTTTATTTTGTAAAGTTGTGTTATACAATATCAAAGTTTATGTGTTCACGTTATCTTCATTCTGATAGATAAGCCGAACATTGACTATTTTAACAGGTAAGAAAGAAGATTTTTGATTGAAGTAATTCCAAGATTAATGTACGAGTATATTGAAATAAGGAAGTTTAACTCTGAATTACATATTTTCACACCATCTTTGATATTCTTATTTTACGTATTATGGATCAGAAATAAAAATAGCTTATATCTACTGCAAAGAGGCACGATGAAGGGTGCTAGAAAATATTATAAAAGATACAAAGTTTTCATTTTTGTATCGATTTCGAATTTTGTAACGATACCTAACTGACAAAATGTCGATGATTCATATCTTGCATATGCAGATGCAGGAAAGTACCCAATCTAATGTCCGCAGCCACCACCTTCCTACCCCTACACTTATGTTATTTTAGATTTTATTTTCAAATCAATTTCATATTTTTAATATTTTGCGTTACAGTAAGAGTGCCATTGAGGAAAGTCTACTTTCTAAACGGCGCAATATAAATTTTCCTTTTTTATAAAAATTGATATGATTCAAAATGACGACCTCCGTAGCGTAGTGGTGCCATTTTTGATTTCCACCCGGGGGTTTCGGGTTCGATTCCCGATGGTTTCCCAAAAAAAGTGGTCAGTCCGGTAAAAGAGTTCGTCTGGTAACGATACTCACACGCCCCGAGCGGTTGTGTTGCCAACACGTTCAATGACGAACCGCGTGTTCCGTGTCTACTCCAGAGGTTCTAAACCCGAAGGCTCGCTTGGATATGTTGCCAAACACTATTTTGGATAAATTGAGGGGTAACCATAAGAAAAAAAAAACATTAAAAATGTTCAATGTACTCGTATATAGATTGCGGATTAAAAAACATTACAATTACATTCTGCGGATTACAAACATTACAATTAAATTATGTGTGACGAGATATATATATATATATTTTTTTTTTCCACTTTGCACGGATTTCTCCTGTTACACAAAGAGGGTTTGCTTCTAGCGTTAGCTTATTCGTTAGGAATAATATCAGCCAGGATTCTTCTCATACTGCTAGACGGTACCGAGAATATATCAACCGTGTCATTCAGTTGGTTCAATATCTCTATACCACGGGTGACTGAGTGTTTAGCCATGATATTCGTCCTGTAAGTTGGTATGTAGAACAGAGGGTGATTCCTTGTACGGATATATTTATTGGGTACATATAAACTTAGTGCTTCTAGAATCGCGGGACAGTTAAAGGAACCTTGGAAAACCTTTATTAGGAATATCGCAATGGATTCTTGCCTTCTTGTTTCAAGGCTTCTATAGTTACACACCGTGAGAAGTTCGGCATGGTGAGCATATTTTGGGTAATCGCCCTTTGTTCTGTACCATAGATATCTGAGGAATTTTTTTTGTATTTGTTCTATATTGTTTTTGTATTTGAGCTGGTGAGGAGCCCAAACCGTAGATGCATATTCTAATTTGGTTCTAATTAGATAATTATATAAGTTTCGGAGGATATCGGTGCTGTTAAATTCTCTTGATATTCTCATTACAAAACCGAGTAGTTTGTAACAGTCCGATATCAAACGTGAGACATGGTTAACGAACGTGAGTCCGACATCGAAGGTTACGCCCAAATCCTTGAATTCGGAAACTCTGTTTAGTGCCACTCCCTGTATAGTATACTGATGGTGGATTGGTGAAAACGATCGACTATAAGATACACAGACACATTTATTAATGTTGAACAGAAGATGATTTTGCTCACTCCAGGAGACTAGGGAGTCTAGGTCCTGTTGTAACTGTGCACAGTCCTGAGGTGAATTGATCTTTTTGAATATTTTCAAGTCGTCAGCGAACAATAAATATGAATATGAAGGAAGCGAAAGATGTTTGCTTGGATAGTAAAGTATGGAAATGTATTCTCTCTGTCTACCTTGCATGCTACACGGCGTGATGATATGTACGTATGTAATCGAATACGGTTAGTTTGACCTTATTTTACTCATTATTATTGATACTATGAGATGGATCTCAGGAAAAATAATATTCTCTAAATTATACACAAATAAAATAAGTAAAAATATATACCATACTTGTTGATATCGGTGGACAACACGAGAACATTCCGGGCAAAAACAAGATACTTTAGACCAGCTGTCGGCAAACTATGGCACGCGGAAGGTTTTTTTGGTGGCAGGGCATAAATGATGACACACAATGAAATTCTTCAGTACATTTATAAAAATAATTTATTAAAAAAAAACGTATTATAGTAACCTTAGTTTGATTTCAATGTCGATGAGGTCGATCACCCCCCTCCCCATAGGATTTCCAAATTACACGCATAATTTATCAGACGAAACGGCTAGTTTTCTTACACGAAATTATTAGTTTTTGGGGAAATATAAAAAAAATTCTCGTTGCGAGACTCATTTTTCTTAAACGAAATTATCAGTTTTTGAGGGGTAAAATCTAAAAATGTTTGCTGCGCAAAATCTCTTTTATTTTGAACAAGGCATATAATTTATATTGCACATAGGGCCATGTAAGAAATTTGAATTATAATGATGTAATATGATAGTAATTAAATAAGTATTCAATTTCTTAAAGATATATTTTTATTTAAATAAATCTCCTCCCACTCATTAAAACCCTGGATCCATTAGTTGCACGCAGTGTCTTATACTTAAAACAATTAAAAAGTAGTACTTCAGTGCATATATATTATGTTGCTGACCGCTGCCCTAGACAGTTCGAAGTGCCCTACGTCCTACGTGAGACCTTTTTTCGAACTTAACTAATCTAACTTTCAATGTGGAAGTAGTACTTTGTATCATCGATTTTCTGAGCTGTTTTATATTGATACAAGCCTTGCCACTTATCAAGTTATCTTGTTCAGTTAATTTTTGTAATGTGTGTCCTTCGATTTTTTTTGGTTTCCACTCGAAATTTACATAATAATTTACACCCTTGTTGTTGTTTGTTTAAAAAATAATTGTAAATCCTTTTGACCTTATTGACTTAACTCATTTTACATCCGAGAATTATTTAAAAAAAAACTTCAATGTTCCATAGTCGTGAAAATCCTTGAATATAAAATACAAAAATGTTAAGGGAAATTATATACTTTTTTTTGTACGAATGATATGAATTGCTTTATAAATTACTACGAGTTTATACATTTATATAAAAAGGTTTATCTATCCTACACATATATAAGGATGATTGATACCTAAGGCATTTAATTACTTTAATTATTTTTTTGAATAGTTATTGTGTAAAAATAATTATTGGTTGTTAACATAAGTTGTGTCCGTTTTTTTTCCCATTTAAAAATGAGCACCAAAAATAAAACAAAATGGTAAATGTTATACTTCATTCGAAATAAAATGTTCTGTTTATTTTTCGTTACATATATTATTTTATTTGATTACAAGCCTTCAAAATGGAATGGCAAGTAGACGAAAGTGAGCATTTTCGACACCGTCTTCTGATCGCGTTCAATCGAGGGAATAAAGCTGCCAAAGCTGCTCGTGATATTTGCGAAGTCTACGGTGAAGATGCTTTGAATGAAAGGATAGTGCGTCGATGGTTTTTGCATTTCAAAGACGCTAATTTCTACCTTAAAGACATGGAGCGTTCCGGACGACCAGTGGACTTCGATGAAGACCGCTTAAACCATATTATTCATGAAGATCCCCTTCCAACATTTTTCATCACGGTTTTTTTTTTCATCACCATTTTCAAACCATTTTTCATCGCCAGTAATGATACGGTAAAGGAACCTTTGATTGTGGCCATGCGTAGCTCGATGACGCGCGAGAAAACCAGCATAAATTGTCGAACGTTGATTTTTGTTGTTTTCACTCAAAACATGTGGAACCCAAGCGCCAACCTTCTGGACTTTTCCCATTTATTTAAGATGGCGGTATACAGTCATGTGACTACAATTCATCTGCTCAGCCTGGTGGTTTGAATTCTACGGTGGTTTGAAGGGAATCTTCATAAATAACATAGTTCAAGCGGTCCTCATCGAAGTCCATTGGTCGTCCGGAACGCTCCATGTCTTTCAGGTCAAAATTGCCGTCTTTGAAACGCAAAAACCATCTATGAGCTGTCCTTTAATTCGTAGCATCTTCCCCATAGACTTCGCAAATATCACGAGCAGCTTTGGCAGCTTTATTCCCTCGATTGAACGCGAACAGAAGGAGGCGTCGAAAATTCTCACTTTCGTCTACTTGCCATTCCATTTTGAAGGCTTGTAATCAAATAAATTAATATATGTAACGTAAAAGCAAACACAATATCTTTCGAATGAAGTATAACATTTACCGTTTTGTTTTAGTTTTGGTGCTCATTTTTAAATTGAAAAAAAAACGGACACAACTTATGTTAACACCTAATAATATGCCATAAAGTGCTGATATTATAGTCTCTAACATATCTAAAAAATATCGACTTGCATTGGTTCTTTTTGCATGTTGAATACTTATGCAAAAATAACCCAACTCACATTTAAGCTGTTTCGAGTTAATTAAGGAAATATCTCGTCGTTTTGTTTGTCAGCATATTTAGTATGATAAATAAATATTAACAAATTTTTATCTTATTTACTTATATCGATAATTTTACATTCCACAACATGTATTCTTGTACATATATATTTTTCATCACAAGAATAGTTTAATGTAACCTTATCTTCGAAAGTTCGAATGAATCAAATACTTTTGTTATAATTTAGTAACCTTTGTAGTATAATTTAGTAACCTTTGTAATATAATTTACTTTGATTTCTTTTGTCATTTTGGTTTTTGGTAACCACATGCCATAGCGATTTCTCGTGGGGTAATTATAAACCTACTTATTTGTACATCACACTTTTCGGGTATATTTTGGCAACAAATTATTAAGTAACTTTAAAATATAGTCTAAGATCAGAATTTACAGACCAACCTTAACACTAAATCTAAACTGTTTTTTGTACTATGTAAATAAATTAAAGTGTTTAAATTTTATTTTTTCCTAATTTGTCGTAACTTCTTATAAAAGGGAGTTTTTTTCTAAAAAAAATACTACGGAAGAAAGTTATAACGCTTTCCGAACGTCGGCAAACTTTTAAGCCAAAACTATACGCCAGTAATTACTAGAAATATTTTGAACTAAAGTTCAATAGCCGCAAAAAATGTTTATGAAGAAAAATATCCATAACATTTTTTTCTAAAGATGATATGAATTATTTTACAAGTTACCAAGAGTTTAAAAATAATAATAGAGCAAATCATCCTACATAAAAACGGATGATTTGTGTCAATGAAAAACAGAAGAAAGGAAAATTAACTATCAAATTTTTATGTTAAACAATTGTAGTTAAATTATTATCAGACATTTTAATAAATTTTATCACACATTAAGATTTATTCACATATTTTGAAATATGTGAACATACCAATGATAATTAAGACAGGAGAGGAGACTTACTGACAGGAAGGTATTACGGTAGATCTTTTGTGTTCGTGTATGATTGTCAGTCATCTTGAAGATGGAATATGCCTGTACGTGTGTTGATTTAACATGTGTAAACTGTTGCACTTCAGCAAGTATCAAATCCAAAGTTCTGATGCCATGGAGATCAAATTTTCAAGACGATCGGTATATTTAATCTGCTGCAACTCTTAATTTGACTGAGCTTTTTATAATTTTATTTTTATGTCACGTCCATAGAGTAAGTAGTAAATGGACGAAATGCATTTAGAGAAGCATAAAAGTAATATGCACTTCATCAACTGCGCTCGATGAATATATGGTCAAGGGTTTCTTCGCTTCCTACGTATCTGCACATTGCATTATCTTTTAAATATATTTTGTTAAAGGAGGAGCTATTCGTATCACGCGACTAGGAGGTTGGTATAGTAGAGGTATTTATCAAACCTACTATAAAACTACGAAAAGAAGTCTATGAACCTGAATAAATTAGCATAATAAGGGTATCCAGTAGCTGTTTCGAGATACCTCTAAGTATTATTTGCTTGGCGTGTGAACAAAAATAAAAACGAGCCAAAGGTCAGTCTGCCCTTCGAGTCCAGCCGGAGGAACGGAAATTAGCATGAGCGGGGAGGACGCGGAGGAATGCCCGGTGAAGAGATACCACTGGTAAAAATAAAAAAAAGAGACGAGATCAAGATCTCTATGTTGTGAACCGCCGAGTTGTAAACAGGGATGTGGCCAATTAATAATCTGTGACTTGAGGTCAAAATCTCACAATTGTTTTATTGGTCAAACTGACGTTAGTTGTTATGGTGATTTAATTGTAAAGCATATAACATACTACTAGTACTTTGTAACATTTACCACTAAGGTTCAGAAATTTCCAGTCTGAAAATGTTTAAGCTTGTATGGACATATACCATGCTGACCACGCCCTTGTAGAGGCTGACACTCTTGAACCTTAGTGGTATGTTCGACTGTTTGCAGTGTTTTTCTTTAAATAAATAAATCCGCTAAGTGTATTTATATGAAATTGTTAAAATAAAACAGTTTTTCTTTCCGGAACTTTTTTCGTTACAATTTATTGTTGCAAGAGTGATCAGAAAAATATAACTTAAATTTCTTCTTCTTGTTGTTGAATAATGGCCGTGAACTCCTATATATAAAGGAGTATACGCCAGTGTCAAGTGATGTCCACTTCATAGATCTCGTTAGTTCTGTTCACACAGGCGATGTATCAACACACTTGAGATGCTGTGTCTGTAGATGGTATTTTAAGTATACTAAAAGCAACTGGGCCTATTGCTAACTAGTGAGATACTATATAATGAGACTATTTTACTAAAAAAATAGCAGCATTTTTGGAGTAACATTTGTAACTATGTTGAATGAGCTTTTGAGAAAATTATTTGAATAATTTTGCGTGAAGATATTCCGATCGGGATCCACAGATAAATGGTTTTAATAATATATAAAAAAGAAATCATAAAAAGTCCGTAGTGTTACAGCCCTGGTCGGCACGTGATGTGCAAGGGACCGGTTTTTTGGCAACTCGGCACAGCCGTCAGGCGGACGTCTTTAGGACTTTTTACCTTCTTCGCTCTCGCAGGGCGCGATACGGCCAGGTGCGCTCAACTATCGATTATATATTTTACTATTTAATTTTTTTTTCTTATTATCATATACTTATCTTCATTTTTGTCTTAAACCTGTTTTATGTATTTTGACACACAATCTTAAATAAAGGGTACAACGGTTAAGCTCTGTGGCCTAGTTTGGAAGACGCTTGACTTCCAGCCAGGGGTATTGAATTTGATTCCCAAAGACGTTCGAGAACAATACTCATAAGAGCTAGACGTGTGATAGTTTTTTTGCTTTTTAAAGTGCAAGTTAATATTGCCAACACTTATGATGGCTAACCATTTTATTTTAGTCTTTTTCAGCTACAGCTGAGATGAAATTTCATATTTTAGGAAGACTTAGTTCTGCGTTGATACTTGATACAAAAAAGCACGCTTGTTATTCGAAGAAAAAAATACTTTATTGAATTCTCCAGTGGTTGATAGAATTTCTGCTTAAAGAAGAAAATATAAGAAGTAAAAGAAATAATAGAAGCTGTGTGAGAAGGTGGGTATGGATGTGGGAGAAAATATAAGTGTGGATGTGGGAGAAAATATAAGTGTGTCGAGATAGAAAAGTTTGGCACTCTGTCTTCTTTGCCTACCCCAACAAGGAAACGGCGGGATAGTATGTACATATGTATACATGCACCACAATTCATTACTTGTTACTTAATATAAAATATTGTTTAGGTTTTTATATTCATGACCAGTCTCTGAAAATTAAACAAATATCGAATGAGCATTGATAATAAGTGCTCGACTACGCAGAATGAGCATTGGCCTGCGTGTTTATAGGAAGAAATTTAGTTTCACAAAACTAGCTGATATTTCGAGGGTGCCTCCATCGTCTTTCGTAGAGGGAAGACTGCTATGAGATGAGTGCAAATATTATATATTATACAACAAATTTAAAATTTATCACCATGTATCGACACAAGACTGATGACCCACGAAACATGAACAACACCCATGTAACATCCAATATTGTCTCCAGTGTGGCCATCCACAATACTACTCCTGGGGCATATCAGAAAAGAAGACACCAGACAGAAGAAACCCTGGGACCACATTTTACCATTAGTAAAGTTTTTTGAGGACAATTTACAGTCATTGTTTACAATCGCCTTTGGAAATGTCCTTCATATTGCTTTGTGCTGTTTCATTTCCGATGTGTCCGGTTGGGCCCATGTTCCTTATTTTGTCCCACTTAAAACGTGAATGATGGTGGAATTAAATTACCATGAGATGAGACCTTTCTGGTCAACTTAATTATCAAGATGACATGTTGCGGGTTCAAATCTCGTTGGAACCCAGATTAAAAAAAAAGATTCAGTCTGGTTTTGATTTAAGACCTCTTTAACACCTTTCTGGTTGATTGGAAGATATTATCAAATGGTAATAATCCCATCAGGTTGTACTGTATACAGCGAAAGTGTAATACAATACTTAACAACGATTTTGTTTTACGCCATTAAAAAGTATTTTAAACTTTTTGTTTAAATTGAATATCCCTGTCTACACAATAAAATCGATTGAGGTTCGTTGAATAGGTTGATTGAATCCGTCCCATTCACATGTGAGCATGTCTGTAAGAAGGCGGGAGTGAGAGAGTGTACGAACGTGATATAACAATGGTCAATATTGGGATTTTGTCCGATTTAAAACTCATTAAAGAATACCGCTGTTTAGAGCCACTGTTAACGACCCTCTGCCAATTGGATAAGCGAGTATATATGGAAGTAATTATGCAAAAAAGAACCAACACAAATAACTTTTTGGTTTATTGAAATATTGAAAAGGCATTTATAAAGTATTTAAGTGTAAATCTAGACGGTTAAATGGGCAATTTACGGTTAAATGAAATATTTTTTGTTTCACAAAAGTCTATAAATAAAATTTTTTATCCCAAGTATACACAAACAGGTTTGATAATAATGGTCCAAAATTACTTCACGCGAAATCGTTTTCGGGTTCTAAAAACCAAAACGACTAAAAGTCAAAATAACTCTCTTATTAAATACGATCAAATGGTTTCAATTAATTTTTAAATACGATCAAATGGTTTCGATTAATTTTTGAATATGATCAAATGGTTTCAATAAAAAAAAAACAGTTTATCGCGATATTTAATTAAATAAAAGGTTCTTGATTTTCTGCAGTTATCTCACACTTTACTATGAAAGTGTTTCATGATCATTGGTCAATTTGATTGGGTAGTGATTCCACCCCCTTAGAATTTACCATTTTGTTAATTTAAAGGATCATAAAACGAGGAATGAAAGTCGATTGAAGTGAACTCAATTTGTATCGAATAAAGGGATGAGAACTTAAGTAAATATATTAGAATTAAGTAAACACTTTGTGATTTAAATATGTGAAGATAATGAATGACGAAATAATAACTAAGCGAGTATATTAGTCAGTAGTGCAAGGTGTACGTGGAAGAGGTCGACTGAGGAAATGTGGCTGGATCGAGTGGTCAAGGTTTTAAAAGAAGGTAAATTGAGAAGTACAAGATTGTGCATGACGAGATGTATGAATATGGAGAAGGCAAAAGTTGTGTGCTTATCCTTTCAAAAAAAATCACCTAACCCGCAAGGGACACAGTGTAATTATATGTATGTGAAACAGTCTTTAATATGTAATGTCTCTGTCTGCATTTTTAAGTTATTGCATAATAATTTGATGCCATTTACATAATAATTTGATGCCAAAGTATTCAATATAAATTATGAATAAGGAGTTCCATAATTAAAATATGTGATGTGCAATAAGGAGGTCACTTATTAGAGGTACTTTTTTTAATATTCTTACATACTGTATGTATGTACTCGTAAGTGTACACCTATTATCTACGAGTATTTAGTGGTTAAACAGGGTCGTGATGACTCTTTTTTTAACCAGCGATACAAACATACATATACCATTCCACCATTTCCCTATTGGGGTACACTGAGAGGACACAGCGCCTCATTTTCATATCTCAACACAAATCCTTCGTTTCCTTCACATCCATACACCTCAAACAACTTCCTGGAATTTTTACATTCATACAAAATACCATGCATTTCATCTAACCATACTTTCCTAGGTCTCTTGTACAACGCTTTCCACTCAAATTTGAACTATATAGGTATTTGTTTTGTTGGTCTTTCTTCATTCATTCGTTCTAAATGCCCAAACCATCTCAAATTGCACTTCTTTATCTTACTCAGCACATCAGCTTTAAGTTCACATTCATTCCTAATCACTTAATTCTTGTTATATCATACATTGCCATCTCATTTATTTTTCTCAATGCACGCATTTTTACAGCATTTATGGATAGTATTGAAAATCGAACCCTTAACCACTGGGTGAAAAATTCGTCTTCCCAACTTAAACACGAAGGTAGCTTTGTTGCTAAGACCCTCATTTTAATTTTAATAATGACGGGTTGGTAAGGAACGCGCTACAAGTAGCGTACCTCGTCCTGAAAGTAACTGTAAATTAGCGCAGATCGTTTCTGAGCTGCTAGTAGCATGAAAATGTAAAAAAATATGTTTACCATACGTACACACATACAATCACGTCATTTCCCTGTTGGGAAAGACCGAGAGGACAGAGTGCGAGACTCTCCTACTTCTACACAAACGTTTTGCCTCTTTTATAACAATTTATCTTTTCATACAACTCCAACGATTTTTTTGACTTTCTACGTTTTGTTCTTTCAAATTATCATTCACTTCATCCAACAATACTTTCCATGGCTTACCTCTACCACACTCGTTCCACTCACATTCGTTTTTTTAGTCTTTCTACATGCCCACACCATCTGAGAGTGTGATTCTTCATCTTACGTAACACATCAGCCTTAAATTTCAATCATACTCGTACAATGTAAATCGATGTATATTCTTCACAGCGCATTAATTTTTACTGAATTTATTTGGTTTCTTTCAGTCTTTTTCTATGTTCACGATTCACTCCCATAAACCAAAGTTTGTCACACGTACCCTGAAAAAATATTTTCTTCTTAGGCACTATTTTCTATCCTTTTAAAAAAATGTATAAACATATTACCCATTATACATGATTATCTAAAAGTGATTGCCGATATCTGCATTAAAAATGATTGCTCAATAAATACAATAGAAACACGGTCTTAGGCGGCTAAGAACGTCATCTTTTGCGTCAGATTTGTGGCGGGCAAGTTTAAGATGTCAAATTACAATCGCAATCCCATCAATAAGACCCCCGGTTCCATGGAATATCGATGTTTGACATGATTCGTGCTATTGCAAAAAATCGCTTTGTTTAAATACTAACTTTCTTGCTCATGAACTTATAAAGTATGTATGCGTCATTAATTTTATATTATATCGACACAATAATTACTGATTCAAGTTTATATTTATAATATGACCCAAAGGAAAAAAAATATTCTAGGAGATCGTGCCCAAAAAAAAGATAAAAGTTCTGGTGTGGTCCTATACCGTTTTTTAAAGGGAAACATCACATGCGCCACAACAACCCTGTCTTTACAATCCAATATTTTGGTAAAAATATAAATCCTTACATCGTTTGTGGTTTCGTAGTAAAATATCCTTTCAAAATAGTCTTGCTTTAGAATCTATAAAAAGTTACTAATTAAATTCTAAGAAGGCTACTTTGTAGGCACTGTGAATGCTCCTGATGATCTTTGGGTGGATATTAATATTATATGTAATGATCTTATAATGACACAGGGTTGACCGACATGGCCCAGTCTTAGTCTGGCCAGCTTAATGACTACTTCAGTGGTTTTAAGCCCGAATACTTGATTTAGGTTGCCTGGAGCAGAAGACATTTTGTCTGCCAGCCATGGTTTTCAACATGTTAAAATTACCAATTATAATAAGTCAATTAATGCCATACAAAAGAAAAATAATGACACAGGATGAAAATTCTAATAAGGGTAGTTAAGAATTTCAAAAATATGTTGTACGATGGTTAAAAATTGATTATTTAAACACAGCAATCGTCCACTTAATCTATTAATTTTTCTTTTAATAAGATTAATAGGGTAAAGGGATGAATGTTAGACAACACTGGTGACTGTTAAGGGTTAAACTATGTCATTCATTACAACATTATCTCGAGTGTCGCGAGAGTATTAATTTCAAAGTTTGTCTCTTTGTATTCAGGTCCCTTAATGGGATATCTCCATTGTATTTTTCGAATCGATATCAGAGAGATGCTCCTTCGAAGAGGAGTAAAACTTTAAGGTCGATTTCATCTTCATTGAATAAATTGATTGTTCCAAATCGATTCAATAGAGCGGGATATTATGACAGAGTTTTTGTCATTACTGATCCTGTTGTGGGGAATTCTCTGCCTCTAGGTGTTAAATATATGGGTGGCATGAGCAGCTTTAGAAAGCACTTGAAGACAGTCCTTTTTCGGAGTTCGTATGAAAATTTATGATTATATATGAACACTACACACATATACTGTACTACACATAAAACATAATGATCTACTATCACATATCGGAAGATCTACGAAAGTTTTCTTTGTAGTTTGTCTTTCCTTGATAAGTCTTCTGCGGCTTTCTTACCAAACTGTTTTTCTAAATATATGTAGATGCGGAAAAAGTATCTCATCTAATGGACGCATTCACCACTTTCATGTCCTTTCACTCAATTTCTATATTGTAATTTGTTTAGGCAAATGCTGTTTATTTCACATTATATAACGATATAGCCCTACCGGTTTCTAGGTTTTTCCCTCATCATCAGGGGAGCACAAACGATAAGTCTTGTTTTTGTTCCCTTGATGATGAGAAGAAAACCTAGAAATCGGTACGGTTATATCATTATATCGCCTGTTGAGAATCACAGTGGCGAAACTCCAAAAAATCGATTTTCGAGTTAAGATTACCAAATGGTACTAAAATTACTCCTTTTTTTACGTGTATAAGTGGCGAAAGTATATTTCAACTCCTTAAAGTGGCAAGTAGTTGAAATGTACTTTCGCCACTTATGCACGTAAAAAAGTAATATTTTAGTGCCATTTGGTAGTCTTAACTCAAAAATCGTCTTTTTGGAGTTTCGCCACTGTGCTTCTCAACAGGCGATATAATGTGAAATAAACAGTGTTTGACTAAACCAATTACAATGTCTTTAAACCTCCACAATGTTAATGCCTTAACTATAATTAACTTCTACCATACACATTTGTTTAGTAATATTTTTATTCTGTCAATAATAATGGGCTCGAATCACGAGTTAGAGCGCCCTTGGGGTGAATCTGATCTCTAAACGGCGCTTCATAAATTGCCATTTTATTAGTAGTAAGTGTCATGGACTCATGTTACAAAAAATATCTTAAGATCCGCAAGTTATCACATTCTGTATAACGCTGAATAAAGAGTAAATTAGATTCCAAATTCGAAGAGATTAATGCCACTGAAGGAACAGAAGTTATATCTTTTGATATGTCCACACTGTCACATAAAAATGATAACAACTTGAATTGTCCAGTTAAATGATTGGGTACAGGAGTAACGTTACGTAATGTTTAGGCAAGGCTCAATGAGGCTTGATTAAAATTATTAAAAAAATCGGTTCATTCATCAATAAAATCCCTTTTCAATGAGTTTGAGGTACTTGATTTCTGTCGGATATTTATTAAATCATTTGTTTTACGTAATAGAAATCTTCTTTTTGAATAATGACCGTGAACTTCTATATAGAGTATACGCCAGTGATAAACTCGCACTTTACTCTGAATAGCGCTTTGTTTATGGCGCCGAAACATGTGTGTTGTTTGTGCTACATAAACTTATTTATGACTAACAAAACATTCAGTGTATAAATTGAATGCATAAGGAAGGCGTTTAAACTACTGAATTAAGAACTAATATATACAACATGTAAAAAGATCTAATATTATCGTTACTTGGCAAGATAAGCGTACCATTGAATAAGTCCTTCCTCTTCTTGAATAATGACCGTGAACTCCTATATATGAACGAGTATACGCTAGTGTCAAGTCATGTCCACTTCTCAGGATGACGCCAGTTCTGTTCACATGGGCGACGTATCGGCTTACTTGAGTTGCCGTGTTCGTAGTAAGTATTTTGAATATACTAAAAGCAACTCTTTCCGAGATGTCTGTTATCACGAAAGGTAAATAATAATAATAAATACAGGTTTATTGATAGCAACATAGTATGTACATAATACATTTAGATATATTTCAAGAACATTAAAAAAACAGAAGCTATCAAAGGTCTGGGATCATCTAATAACATCCCCCCGATAGGGCGAGCCCAGCCACGGGGACACCAGATGTTTTTCAGCCCACACCCTTACTATGGAGTGAAATTTAGTAATAAGTAAATATATTAGAATTTAGTAAACACTTTGTGATTTAAATATGTGAAGATAATGAATGACGAAATAATAACTAAGCGAGTATATTAGTCAGTAGTGCAAGGTGTACGTGGAAGAGGTCGACTGAGGAAATGAGGCTGGATCGAGTGGTCAAGGTTTTAAAAGAAGGTAAATTGAGAAGTACAAGATTGTGCATGAAGAGATGTATGAGTATGGATGAGGTAAAAATTGTGTGCTTTGATAGAAAGTTTAAAGATTTGTTCTTTACACCTACCCCGCAAGGGACACAGTGTAATGATATGTATGTGAAACAATACTTAATGTCTTCGTCTATAATTTTAGGTTACATAATAATTTGATGCCAAAGTATTCAATATAAATTTTAAATAAGGAGTTCCATAATTAAAATATGTGATGTGCAATAAGGAGGCCCACAATTTAAATATGTGATGTGCAATAAGGAGGTCTATAATTAAAATATGTGATGTGCAATAAGGAGGCCCACAATTTAAATATGTGATGTGCAATAAGGAGGTCTATAATTAAAATATGTGATGTGCAATAAGTCCACTTCTCAGGATCTCGCTAGTTCTGTTCACATGGGCGACGTATCGGCATACTTGAGTTGCCCTGTCCGTAGTAGGTATTTTGAATATACTAAAAGCAACTCTTCCCGAGACATCTGTTATCACGAAAGGTACTATGGAGTGAAACTTATTTGACAACAAAAGTACGTGATTAACGACTAAATCAGTATTAACAATATGATGAAAATTAGATATGCAGTAAGCATTTTAATACTAGTCATCTTCCGATATATGGTATACGTTCGAGCGCAGTCGTAAAACAAGAGCTGACACACTGAATTTGGTTTCGATCCCACGCATGTATACAATATTTAAGAGGAGGAACGTACAGTTCCTTGCGCCAATAATTTAATACACATTTATCAGGGAAAATGGTGATTATTGTAATATCGAACCTTTACATTAAAAAAAAAACATTTAACGAGTATACTTTTCAACAGGGAGAAAGCGAGGAGTGAGGATCTTTTGTAAGTTTCAACAATGGCATGTGAGTGGATGACTGATGCACAATGTAAAACGTGTAATGAGGATTGTTGGAAATTATTTGGATATGGTTGTCGAGATTGTGATGCGGTTGAAATTGTGCGTGTGATAGCTTGAGATGTAAATGCTGATTGTGAATATTTCAGTTGAGTGTTTCAGTATTTTGGACAAATATATGTAATTTGTGATTGAGGAATAAGACCACTTCGTCACAGGCTTTGTTTAGTAAACTATTTCTCTATTTCCACAAAATGGTAAATTTTTGTTATGTACTTTTTGCATTGTTGTGTTCAACTCTCGTTCTTCATTAAAACGATGTAAATTGTGAGTTTTGTATCGTAATGTATTACACTTTCGGTGTATACTAAACTTGCGCGCGGAAGGTCGTCGGTTCTAATTCCGTGATGTGTTACTTCCTTCGATTGACACAGGATTTTTTTCCACGTAATATAATAAGTATCTTCGGGAGTATAAGGACATCTTTGACTTTCATCATAACTATTCTTTCAAAAAAGAGGAAACAAAAAACATTCCGGTGTGCTCCGATCGTCTCACATCGGTTTACCATCGGATCCAGAACAACAGTGTGTCCGGTGAGTTTGCTGATGTGCAACGGCTCGCACTTAAAAATAAACGAAAAACTCCATGGCATGCTTCGCTTTCTGACTGAATTGACATTGTAGTGGCGAGGGGATTCTCTACTACGAGGCCCTGCAACGACGGTGGGCTCTTCCTACCACTCTGGTGGGCTCTTCCTACCAACCAGAAATATGTTAAAAAGGCTAAAAATCAGACTGGACTCTTTTTTTTAATATCTAGATTCCAACATAGTAGTCTTACTTGCTAGGCCACTGAGGTCATCAGGAAGTGTTGGATTGCAGATGTTAAAAAAAAAGTATGTTTATATAGACAGATTTTGATAAGAACGAAATCATTTATTTTCCAAAGAGTTACTAATTTTAAAGACCAAAATACTTCACGATTGGTTAAGTCACTCATATAATACCAAAAATGAATTATCATCAAATAATAGTCGAAGACAACGAACTTTGAACTTGTAGATTCCACTTAAGTCGACAATAGAATCGTACCGCTGCAGCATCGATGGCATTCGGAACAGTACAATAAACAGGAGAATGCAATAACAATGAGATGTTATCTTCGTATCAAATCCTCATTATTGGACGACACAATCGCCTTGATCTGGCTGAGGGGAGCAAACCATAATTTACCACAAGAGATGATGCAGATAGTGTATTGGTCAAGGCCCTTGACTACAGATGCACCTTAAGGAAATGCTGAGATGCGCACTGTACGCTCAATTTCATTGCATCCATGTAACAAGAACAAAATTGAAAATAAATTATTTGAATAGATTTTGATCACGTGGTTAGCATGGGTATAAAATAAGACATTCATACATAACATCACGCCGTATCTCTGCCGGGGTAGGCAGAGTACCAGACTTTCCTATAGTGAATATATCTTTCGCGTCTTCTACATCCATACACTTTCTCATACAACACCTACGATTTTACTGACTTTTTACATTTCCTTTATTCAAAATATCATTCACATGATCCAAACACACTTTCCTTGTCTTCCACTCACGTTTGAACATTATATTTGTTTTTTGATTCTTTCGTTCTACATGCTGAAAGCATATCAGAGTGCTCTTCTCGATCTTACTTAATACTTAAGTCTTAAGTTCACTTTCATCCCTTTTTATTTAAATCTGCATTCTATCATACATTGTCATTCCGTGTATTCTTCTCAGTGCACGCATTTCTAAAGCTTCTATTTGGCTCCTTTCAGTATTTATTAGAGAACCCGGAAAAATCAGAAAGAGTTTCGCCTGGTTACAATAATCGCGTGCGAGTGTTATTGCCTCTTCAAGTGCGGTAGTATTGGTAACAGGTACATTACTAACATCGAGTTTCATATGTATTCCAGTGGTTCTGAGCCCAAAAATCTGAGACGACAATATTGTCTTCCGATCACACACTTCAATATGTCTGAATCACCAATTCAAATAAGTTGCGGAGCACTATACGAATAAAAAAAAGAGAAGAAATAATATGTACTGATGCCGGTCCTGATTATAGTAGTGTGACATAACGGGTAGCAATTGTAACAATGTCGAGACACTGAGACCGTTCACCGGACTGGAGAGGCATCGTGTGTTCAGATCGTTAGCTTACATTGTAAGGGTTCCCTTCCTTGTGTAACAGTAGGCCACACTTTCTAATTGTATAGCATCGCTTCATGGTGTTCATATATTAAATCTCGCTTCTGATAACACCACCATACGAGTATACAGGTTGACTTATTCTCATGTCATAGTCATTTTAGCCATTAAAAAAATTGCCATGAAGAAATTCTAGTTGATATGATAGGCAATCCCGCGTGATCGAATATCATTGTTTGCGATCGTTTAAGTGGAAGACGCCAGTGCTTGTACTGGTTTATTATGTGCAAACTATTGCGCTTCAACAAGCACACAGTCTTGACATACAAAATATCCGATGGTAAGGAGATCAACATTCCAAGACAATCGATAGTTTTAAACTGCTGTAGTCTTTCGTTAGACAGTAATTTTACATAGTGCTATTTTTGCGTAGTTTATTAGCGATCAAAGAATTAATGATAAACCCTATATAAGTTGCATAAAATCATCATTCCGATGTAAAACCAATTCGGAAGTGAATTCGCCAGAAATCGACCGTGAGGCATCCGATTGCTTAGCGTTAATGTTAAACATTAGACACGGCCGTCGGTATTCTTGGTAACATAGAGGTAAACTCTTTGTTTGTACTAATCGCATATAATTTGCTTATATAATGGAATCCTGGTTCCAACATTAGGATATGCAAGCGATACTTTAATGGGGAAAGTGATAAACGTGAGATAAATGCAGTGGAAATGAAAGCGTTGCGTAGAATGTGCCGATAAACAATTTACAAGTATGACAGAATAATAAATAAGGACATTAGGGAAGAATGCATATTGAACGAAGATGCAGTACTTAAGAAAAAAAATTTGCAATTAGAGTGTTTAGCCATCTAGTGAGGATGAATTTATAAAAATAATCTTTACGTGAAGTAATGGACAACGTTCATATATATTTTTTTTAGTTAACTAGTGTGCTTAGCTCCCAAGTTATCTAATCGAAGGTCCGAGAGTGTTGGAAAGACTTTTGAAAGCGTGGTTTGACTTCATGAAAGAGGGAATATTCAAAATATGTTATTGAGACATATAAGAGCGCCAATTGAAATGCTGTATATATATTTTTTCTTACGTGGCATACAGACCTGGGCCTTCTGAGCTCTGGCCTGTTGTGTACAGTAGTAACTATGTGTATCTTTTTGACTATACAATATATGAATCATCTAATTTTTGTGTATTTATTCGCACTCTGAAACTTAATTGTATTTTGTAAAAGTTACTAATGGTCGACATTAGGTCAATAAATAAATAAATAATAGGGGGTTTGCACAACGAGGTGTATGGACGTGAAAATGTGTGCCAGAATACAATTAAGTAGATATTTGTTTTCTCTGCCTACTCTAAAAAGGACATGATGTGACGATGATGTAATTTTTAGCACTTTTACTAGTTCTCTGCTAAACATAAGTCTATCCACGATTTATTCAAAATCATTTGCCTATTGCAGGATGCTGCTTTTTTATGTTTTCCATTTTTTAATATATCATCCATCCAGAGTGCCTTTGATGCTTTCTAGGTCTTTTTGTTCCTCTCTGGTACCACAAGTCAACAAACTCTAAAATAATCTTTTGTTCTGACTTTATGTATTGTCCAACTCCTCTTTAATATGTTTATTGTCTCAATTATATTTTAGACATTTGAAAGTGAATCTATTCGTTTATGATCTCTTCCCTAATAGCCTTACTCGTATTTTTCCACGCTCGTTTAGTTAGGTAGTTTGAACTTTTGTACGACTTCGGACGATAGGGTCCATATGAGAGATATTATATGAAAACTGTGAGTACACATTGATTAAAAACCTCCCGCCTAAGGTCTCAGATTGATTCTACGAGTATTTCCAGCTTCCTCTAGTCTAACCAAGCATGCTTCTTTGAGTAGTTTGAAAATTTTATGAGTCTTTAAATGGCAGTATCCTTTCTCTTATACCCGCATGTGTACCTGATACGGTGTAGATGGGATATCAATTCCTAATAATAAATGGAATTAGTAATTACAGAAAAAAAAAACCGTTTGAGTCGAACCTTACATTCGCGTGATTGCGTGCATCAAAGCGAAAACTATATGTTCACGCCAAAACGGCGTGACGTAAAATCAGCTCAGATCCACGCGGACGGAGCGTGACCGTCAAGTGATGTGGGGGTAGACCAGATGGCCATCCACGCGCGGGGCGAGTGTCATCCCCGAGACGGTCAGTCGCCATCCCCGCGTGTCGGGAGTGTCATCGACCCGGACGAGTACAGTACAATTAAAAAGTGACGATTTCTCACGTGACTCGAATTGGTGTATTTATGTACTCATTTACAAACGCGTGTGTTACGTGCAGTTGAAATTGACTATATGTGGGCCAGTACCCAGTGCTTATAGGATCAACCCAAACATTGTGATAAAATAAGTGTGGTGTACATACGTCAACCTTTTAGCTCGAAACGACTTCCGCGCCATCACCACTAAACCTGTAAGTACCATTTCCTTTCCCATCGTGTATTGGGTTTGGCGTAAGCCAAACCACTATAACTTCACATTTTCCAGCTTTCCGTGTGCACGAATTAATACGTAATATGAACAAACTACAATGTTCTTTGCATGCCTTATTACGAGTGCTGGCATTAACAATAATCTTCGCGTCCTGCTCGATAAAACGCTTGCTCCACCGAAGGGTTTCAGTTTCGATTTTCAATGATAAATGAAAAAAAATGTCTTAGTCTAGTTTTTTCAAATATAATCCATTTAACATATTTCTTTGAAAGAAATTGACAAACGGTAATAAAAGTTATAGTTATAATGAAAAAGTTTTACCACAAAGCATGTACCAGTTGATCATATAAAAAAATCACACAAGCTCAGTCTTACACCATACCAGACAATTATGAGGTTTTTTTCGTTGTAAATCGTAGATCCAACTTGTTCTTTCTATATTTAAAGCGTTGTAACGGCAGCCATAAAATATTCATATATTTTCTGCTAATTTTGGTCTCTTTTTTACCTCTTTAAATTTTAAATTTTTCGCATTAAGTAAACAACATCCTGTATATTTTTATTAGATTATTTACAGTCGCTATTTCTCTCGGAGAGCTGGTATACAGATTTGTATTTTAATTCATGTGTTCAAATAAATTATATGTAAGATTGTCAAACGCTAGTTTGAGAACTAGCTCGCTAGAAACCATGACGATGAGGTGCATGGTAGCGCAGTATGGCACTGGACTTCCGTGCGGAAGGTCACTGGTTCGATTCCCGCAGTGTGTTACTCCCGTCAAATGACAGTGGCATTTTTTCCACCTAGTATTCGGGGTATAAAATACTTATGACTTCGGTCATATCTATTCTTTCAAAATGAGAAAAATCTTTGGTGTGTCATCATTTACAGCTTTGCTTTTCAGCTGAATGGACGTTGGAATGGCGAGGGGATCTTCGACTACGAGGCCCAGCAAGGAAGGAGGTTGATTAAAAGACCACTGCTTCCGATAAGCCGTCAGCAATGAGAGTTTGAACAACGCTTAAAAATAAATGCAAACCAATGTTGAACCATATAAAAAAACGCTTTTTTAAATAATGTAAGATAAAATGTTTAAAATATATTTAATAAAAAGGATACAACTTTTTACATTTCAAATGTGTCCTAGCTTTTCTTGCTAGCTTCCTACCTTTTACATTTCAAATGTGTCCTAGCTTTTCTTGCTAGCGTCCTACCTTTTTACATTTCAAATGAGTCCTATGTTTTCCTAACGACAGCTAGCAATTTCCTAACGACAGCTAACAATTTCCTAATAACAGTTCCACGTTGTAATTCATCAATCGCGAGAATGCAGCAATCGGGTATCTCTATCTTTGCTTTGGTGGATATTTTCATTTAGATGTTGTTGAGCTCAAGAGGGTCATTCGGCGGCATTTTCTCAATCTTAGGTCTTGACTGGAAGACTGGTTATTCCATTTTATTTAAATTACTTTTTTTCATAATTTGCCCTATAATTTCGTATTCTCGTTGCCCTTGAGAATTTTTTTTTTCATGATTATAAAATGTTCGTTAATTTCGAGTGTCATTTTACCTAATTTGTTTTCTTGGTGATTCAATTAATTTTGTATTTTGTTTGATTGCATTGGTCTCTTTCAGTAATGTACTGTAGTAAATATTAGTGATTTCATGCGTCATATGTGATCTGAATCGTGCTGATATTTCTAATTCTGAAATAAGTTTAAGTTGTTGATATTGTATCTTTTATTGAGTTACGAAATAATTAAGGATGAATGTGAACTTAAGGCTGATGTTTTGAGTAACATGGAGAAGAGCACTCTAAGATGGTTTGGGCATATAAAACGAATGAATAAAGAATGACTAAAAAATCAAAGATATAGTGCAAATATGAGTGGAAGGCATGGTAGAGGAAGACCAAGATATGGTTGGATCAAATGAATGATATTTTGAAAGAAGGAAACGTAGAAAGTCAGAGAAAACGTAGAATTTGTATGAGGTGTGTGGATATGGAAGAGGCGAAGGATGTATGTAGAGATAGGACTGTCTGGCGATCTGTCTTCTCTGTGTACCTCGACAGGGAAAAGTTGTAATGGTATGTACTCGTATATATTATATTAATGTAGGCATGGTTTGTATAGAACATTTAAAATTTTTATTTTTACATTAAATAACGTATATTAAAAACATTGTTTTAAATATTGCAAGATACAATGTTGATATTCTTACATCGTAGGAAGCAATATTAAATATTTTCAAAGTTGTTTTCCTCTCGTTTCTTGCAATACTCGTATAGTTCTCGTGGCAAGATAATGTAATGAAGTGATGGGGGCTCAATGTCTGCTGAGCCCTTGACAGGATGCTGATGGACGCCTCGTGACAAGACTATGAAGACGAAGGTGAACCCAGATGGAATTACAGGTTGGACGATTAAAACAAAGAGAAAAGCTGACAACACGAGTTCATGGATAATAGGCAAAGATTAAAACGAATAAATAAACTATCCTTTAACTTAAAATAATTTTTCAATGTATATTTAAGTAGTTTTAGACGAGATGATGAAAGGTTGAAGATTGGTTCTAATGGTATCTTCGAATGAAAGTACTTTAAAATTGCAATATAACAACTAAAGAAAGAAAAAAATCGGTCGAGATGTGAGCATTGCACAGAGTGTGTATAATAGAATAACATAACAAAAATAAAGTTTGAGGACTTCGTGGTATAGTGGGTAATATGTTTATCTTCCGATTCGGGGGCTCGATTCCCGTTAATAATAATATTAGGTGTTAACATAAGTTGTGTCCGTTTTTTTTCCAAATTTAAAAATGAGCATTAAAAGTAAAACAAAATGGTAAAGGTTATACGTCATTCGAAAGAAAATTTTCTGCTCTACAAGATATTGTGTTTGCTTTTACGTTACATATATTATTTGATTACAAGCCTTAAAAATGGAATATCAAGTAGACGAAAATGAGAATTTTCGACACCTCCTTCTGTTCGCGTTCAATCGAGGGAATAAAGCTGCCAAAGCTGCTCGCGATATTTGCGAAGTGTACGGTGAAGATGCTATGAATTAAAAGACAGCTCGGCGATGGTTTTTGCGTTTCAAGGAGGGTAATTTCGACCTGAAAGACATGAAGCGTTCCGGACGACCAGTGGACTTCGATGAGGACCGTTTAAACCATATTATTCATGAAGATCCCCTTCAAACATTTTTCATCACCATTTTCAATCTATTTTTCATCATCAGTAATGATGCGGTAAAGGAACCTTTGCTTGTGGCCATGCGTAGCTCGATGACGTGCGAGCAAACCAGCAGAAATGATCGAACGTTGATTTTTGTTGTTTTCACTCAAAACATGTGGAACCCAAGCGCCGAACTTCTGGACTTTGCCTATTGATTCAAGATGGCGATATACAGTCATGTGACTACAATTTATCTGCTCAGCCAATTCCACGGTGGTTTGAAGGGGATCTTCATGAATAATATGGTTTAAGCGGTCCTCATCGAAGTCCACTGGAGGTGTTGAAAATTCTCACTTTCGTCTACTTGACATTCCATTTTGAAGGCTTGTAATCAAATAAAATAATATATGTAACGTAAAAGCAAACACAATATCTTGTAGTGCAAAAAAATTTCTTTCGAATGACGTATAACCTTTACCAGTTTATTTTACTTTTAAATATCGCAAATATCGCGAGCAGCTTTATTCCCTCAATTGAACACGAACAGAAGAAGGTGTCGAAAATGCTCACTTTCGTCTACTTGACATTCCATTTTTAAGGCTTGTAATCAAATAATATATGTAACGTAAAAGCAAACACGATATCTTGTAGAGCAGAAAATTTTCTTTCGAATGACGTATAACCTTTACCAGTTTGGTTTACTTTTGGTGCTAATTTTTAAATTGAAAAAAAAAAAACAGACACAACTTATGTTAACACCCAATAATAATAATAAAGTACAATTTATTTTCCCCTATTAGGGAGCAAACCCTTCAATTGTCGTCGAATGTGCTTCATGAGTACTCATATTTTAAATTTGATGTTTTCTATCTCGATTAGGTACCAAGTTAAAAAATCTTGGTACCTGACTGATTTTTCAGAAACTTTTAGAATTAATTACAATAATAAAAAAAACATAGGGATGGCTCATTCTTGCTAAAAGTATGATTTACTCATGATTGACGCAGCATGGAGCTAACATACGCTACTACTCGTATCTTTGGACAAGGAGGGCACCTTGACTAACTCCGCCTCTGGTCTCGGCCCATCATCTCGATGTTTTCTATGTTTACTTTGGTGTCAGGATATGCCATCAACTTGTCATCACATAACAGAGGAAACAGAACAGACCTTGAGGTCTTCTCATTATTCCATGCACATATATTGCCTGTTGTTGAGGTGGATGAGGTATATGATAAACTATTTCAGTTTGATTTTCTTTTATATAAATTTTATGTCTTAGTATATCTATTATTCCTAATCAACGTTTTGTTTTATCCTACACAGTATTTTATATTTCATGACACTATTCCTTAACATTATCGCGGTTATAACATTTTAATTTTATTTATTTAACTTTAGCTGGACTTTAATTGGATTCAGGTATATTTTTGGAAGTGATGAGTGTGATAACCTTGTCAAATAGAAGACAAATGTTTGGCCTCACACTATTCCTTCATTATTTTGAATTATCAGCTCGTATTTCAATAGTTTGGAACTAACTCAACTTATCACGTTACACGCTCCTTGTAGGCCCACCCTGCAAAATACTTTGTTCCATCGTGAAGGGGTTGCAACTAATTATTTGTACAACTCTTACATAACATGGCTGCACAAATTGGGCTGTCAATATGGAAATTGTATTGATATTCATGTGATTTTGACTACTTACAGGAGTAAAGTGAGGAAGTTGTTCTTACCTGGATAAATTGTATAGATTTGCTTTATTGTATTCGACTCGTGTCGTACTAGTGTATAATACTGTTTAAATGTCAATGTTACAATTTATTTGTTGTTTTTAAAATATTTTGTATCAAAATGATTATTTGACCTAAGGAATAAATAAAAATAAAATTAATAAATCATTGGCTTAAATCGTATTCTTATATTTTATAATAAAAAAGGGAGTGATGTTCGTTTCCTATTTGGTATGGTGCTTTACTTCAATCTGGACGTTTCAGGTATAATTTGATTAAAAAAAAAATGAAAAAACGGCCCTTGTAAAAGAGTTTATCAGGTAACATTGTTCATGCGCTAGACGTGTGTGAGTGTTGTTACCAATTCACGTGCGGTAGGATTGTTGAGACATGCGATAATCTGTGAGATCCGTGCCTACTACAATTGTTCTAAACCCGAAGGCATTATTAATGAAGCCAAGGACAATGTTGTCTCCCCGTCACACTTTTTAATATGTCCACATCGCCATTCCAGATATGTTTATGGGTACTAAACGAATAAACGAATGTGTTAAACATTTATTTACTCTTAGTGAATTGATTGATATTTTTAACTCTAATTTTCGTTTTTTTACATTGAAAATTAAATAAAATGGGACAATCGCGATCTGATAAAATTAGATTTGAACGCACTTTCAATATACAAAATATCTCAAAATATGGAATCGATGATGGTATGAACGCAAAGGTGAATATCCTATTAGAATTTAAAGGTACACAATGGTAAAGTAAAACCATATTTGGGACTAACACCTGATTCAATATATGCTCCATCGTATCTCATCTGATCTCGCAGAGAGAAAAAATCTATTGTTGGGTTGAATCCTTATTGGGCTCAAATGTACATAGACGATGGCTGTGCTTCGTTTGGTCAATTTTAATTGACTTTAAAACTCGTTGTTACATTCCAACGAACGTGGTACAAATCAAACTTGGGTAAAACCACTTTTGATGAACGATGATACTATGATGCAGTTTTAAAGAAATTTTTCTTCTCAATCTTTTAAATTTACAATCGATTTCCAATTGAAATATTCTCAGCTTGAAAATAGTTTGTTTTAACACATGATAAATTAGTATTAAAAAAAATACGTTGTCTCCAAATGTTGTGAAAAAGAATGATAATGTATGCAGTACAATCTGCGAGACTTAAGGCAATCTCTTCCAATCAACTGAAATATGTTAAAGAGGCTTGGAGTGAAAATTAGAATGAAATCCTTTTTTAAAATAATCTGGGTTGAAGCGAGAATTGAAACCACATCCCCCATTCCACAGGCGTCTTATCAACAAGGCCACGCAAATCGTCAATTTTATCATTGGTAACAGAAAAAAAACTTATCAATTTATACTAACCTTAATTCATATTGACTCGAAGGATTCGTGCAAGAGTTCGATCAAGACAAAAACTAATGAAAATTTGATTTATTTGTTATTAAACAAAAAATAAAATAAGATGGGGTGTAATATTGGCTAATTAAATAAGTTGTATACTTTTTGTCTAATTAAATAAGTTGTATACTTTTTGTTTAATTAAATAAGTTGTATACTCTTTCAGATTAATTTATAATTTGCAAAATAATCCAAACCCATCTCGTTATAAACTAGTACAATATTTTATAATTTTAATTTTCTGTCAAATTCTTGGGCGTTTTTAAAAAAATTGATTCATACGCATATATTTCTTTAAACTGATCAAAACCACAATGCATATAAAAAATATTATATATAGAATATTCATTAATTATTTAATTAAAATTGTGGGTTATATTGTTTATCTATCCTTTTTTTATTTTTACGAAAGAAATTGTCCAAAAACAAAATTAATGATTTGTAACAGATATATGATAAATATTTATGTATATTTAAAAAAAATGACAAAATTGCAAGAAGGAAAAAAAACAAAAAATTTATATGACCTTTTCATAACAGTTTTCAACCCAAGAAAGTTTCAAGAATTTATGTATGACAGCTATTGTACAATAATAAATTCAGATATAAAATTACCTGTAAGCGTTGTAAAGGGTCTTTCAAATTGAGCGGGTTTTTTAAGTAATTTTTTTTAATTCTTGAATAAAACACAAAATTTGCTTTGATTTCAAAAAACTTTTTATTGGTCATTGGAGTATAATGTATGACATTTAAAGACAAAAAAACAATATCCGTCAAATGTCCACCTCTTCCAGCTCCACAGATGTCCACTTTTTTGTCAAAATTTTCGTTGACATTTTGGCATAATTGCGATTCTAACTCACCAATAACACGAATAATTTTGTCCTTCAGCTCAGGAATGGATTTGGGGTCATTCTTATAGACCTGGCTTTTCACGTAACCCCAGAGAAAATAGTCCAACGGTGTCAGATCACATGATCTTGGTGGGCAATTAACATCACCGTTTCCGGAGATTACAATACATAAAATAATTCAACAATTTGAACGCGTTGTTGTATTGTATACGACTCCATTTTTATAAATGTAATACTTCACTTCTCAAATATCACAAGACCCAGGCAAGTTGGCAACGCAATCTGTGTTGTATCCAAGATTAAAAAAAACTCGCTCAATTTGAAAGACCCTCTATAACCAGTTGGGTGATAAACATGAAAATTATGAACAAGTCCACGGCGCAGTGTTTAAAGAACAATAAAATATTATTCAGTTGACAAAAAAAAATATAATTTCCACAAACTTGCATCAAAATACAACGTTTTTATCTTTTTGACCCGTTGGATTTTGCAATGTTTGATTTTTACCGACTCTTATATATTATTTTGATCAATGCGATGCTGGAGATTGCACATCTGTTATGGAAGATGACACTGACTGAGGATGTATCGATGATGGGACTTGAGACAGCAGTAATGAATGGCTTCAACCAATATAGCAAAGAAGGATTTGCTTTAAGATATGGACATGACTAACTACTGGGATCAGTACAACATGGGGTAAAAAACAAGCGTTGCAAAGAAGTGTAATGCGAAAATAAAAAAATAAAATAAAATAGGAGACAATCAATTCAGTGATGACATCGCGGATATTTATGTTACGCTATGTTCTGTTGACAGAATACTTGACCACCATTCAGGATTTTCGTGTTCCATTTCTACAATAAACAAAAAATGTTGCAGTCTGTATTTTATAACATACTATATATCGTCAAGTCGTGGTGATAGATATAGCGTTTAAATTTATGTATTTACTGATATCTCGCATAATATTTCATGATGATTTTTTGATAATTTGTGGAGGATACATAGAGCAGCGTGTTTGTTGTGGAATACATGTTTGTAGTTCTTAATGTGTTTTGTGTCTCATAGAGTTTGTTTAAACTGTTTCATGTTTTATAAAGTTATAAGGGATGAACGTTGTGGGCATAACTAAACCACTTCACAAGGAAGCATTAGAAACATTGTCCCTGCTGTTTTTATGTATGTTATGTTTATATCATTTTTTGTGGTGGCCTAGTTGGTAAGACGCTTGTATCCCAATTAGAAGGTTGCGGGTTTGATTCCCGTTGAAATCCAGATAAAAAAAAGAATTCCAGTCTGGTTTTCACTGAAGGTCTCTTTAACATTTTTGTGGTTGGTTGGAAGATATTTCTACATACCAATACGGTCGCTAGATTGTACTGTATACAACGAAAGTGTAATACAATAATACAATACCCATTAGGGTAGAGTCATGGGTAAAATCCATACTCTTTGCAATAAAGGTGTCGTATCCTTTTACACAGATGATCTATAACGAAGTCAATCCGGGTTGTTTTTTAGTGGGTCGAACTATAGTCACCGTAATTATTTAATAAATACAAAAATAAAACTCTTAAATCTGTCAAATAACACTCTTTTTATTTACTTCTTGATAACTGGAAGATAAATACACCTTACCCAAATATAAATAAATGGAAACCAATGTGCAATAGAAAACAACGTATGTTATGTAGAAAATAATTTAATTGACAGTAATATAACTATTACTCCAATGGCTGTTTAAAACCCGCTTCTAAAATTAAATTGACAGTACTATAACTATTACTCCAATGGATGTTTAAAACCCGCTTTTAAAATTTAATTGGCAGTACTATAACTATTACTCCAATGGCTGTTTAAAACCCGCTTTTAAAATAAAGTTTAGGATATAATACGCGAAGTTAATTACGTGTATGAAAAACGCTTTTTGTAGCACGAAGCTAGAGCAACGAGTGCCATTAATTGCCTGGGTGCTTGGATTGAAGTCCCATTGTTGGCGAGGAATTGCCATGCACGATTTGCCGACCAGTCGAGTCTCGGCACGGGAAGGAATCACGATGCATAGTGGTTCAACATTAAAGACAAGATGACAAAATAATAATCTTTTTTTATTGAAAAAGTGTATAAATCAATTTTAGACTTAATGTCATTCAAATAACCATCAAATCTACAGATGACCTCTTTCTACAGTATATTGAAAGTTTATGCACTAAAACAGGAACTTATTATAGTTAAATTTCATAAAGATACACAAATACCATCACGCTGTTTCCCTTGGGGCAGTAAATAGGCAAACAAACAATAAAATAACAAAATATTTTCCTATCTCGGCACACATACGAGTATTTCGTATTCCGCCTTTTTCACATTCACAGCTCCTACGATTTCTAATACTTTTCCTTTTTTCAAAATATCATTCACTTAACCCAACAATACTTACCATGATCTTCTCTACTACACCTTCTCCTCATATTACCACTGTGTATTTGTTTTGTTAGTCCGTTTTTATTCATCAGTTCCACGGGTTCAAACCATCTCAGAGTGGTCTTCTTCACTTTGTTCAATATATCAGCCTTGAGTTCACATTCACCCCTTATCATTTCTTATCAATCATGTCATACATTGTCGTCGTCGTCGCTCGATAACGAGGAATTGCCTATTATTATCAGTTGGTAAAATTCTTAACTTCTACCCGGAGGTTTATGGTTCGATTTCCTAAAAACAAAATAAACGCCCTTGTCTGGTAGAAGAGTTTGACAGAACACTTTGTGAGTGTTGTTGCCACTTCACATGCGGGTAGTATTTCCAATACCTGCGATGACTAATCGCGAGTTATTGTGCCTAACCCAATCATAACTAATCGCGAGTTATTGTGCCTAACCCAATCATAACTAATCGCGAGTTATTGTGCCTAACCCAATCATAACTAATCGCGAGTTATTGTGCCTAACCCAATCATAACTAATCGCGAGTTATTGTGCCTAACCCAATCATAATCGCGAGTTATTGTGCCTAACCCAATCATTCTAAAACCGAATGCTCGATTAACAGGGCCGAAGAGCTGTCTTTCACCACGCTTTTCAATATGACCGAATTACCTGTTAGGATATATCAAAGAGTACCATACGAATAAAAAACAAATTATATAATACAACAAATATACCAAATTAAAACTGAATGATTGTAAAATATTGCTACAACGTGTGCATACGTTAATGGATTCAAACACGATATTATCCATTATTAAGTGTAATTCTGAAATAAATCGTTTGTAAATCAAATCTGAAATTTTCAATCACTGTGTGTAATTCCCAGGTGGAGCTTACCTGATCTCTTTCTTGTCTTTCCAAAGCAGATGGCGATGACAATCAGAGAATTTTTCTCGCAATAGACTCGACTCATTGTCTCCGAATTCGATATTGTACCTTTGATAAGATCACAACTCTTTTTTGGTATCGTGACTCTTAAAAATCAATAAAAATTTTCGCAGTTATGATTGTTGACCGAAATAATTAGCTTTTTTGAGACGTCAATTTGATTAATTATATGATTTGTTTCTTGATGTACTCATCTCGTATATAACGGTTGTTTTTTTTGTATTAAACAAGCGATCATTATCGAATTATAATTTATTTTATTTTATTTCATTTCAACGATGAAATGAACTTTTTCGCATTAAATATTATTAAAAATTAATTCAACAATGATGTATAGTATTAGTAGTATTATACGAGTATAATAAAAAAATAGCATTTGACGAACCGATCATAATATCAAAGAAGACCAGATAATTGACTCAATTCATATCGACGAGAACCACTTCTCCAGTCTCTTGTAAGTAGATTGTCATATGAAGGTCCATATATAATAAAAAAAACAGTATTTGACGAACCGATCACAATATCAAATGAGTCCAGATAATTGACTCAATTCATAACGACAAGAACGACTTCTCCAGTCTTTTGTAAGTAGATAGTCATATGAAGGTCCATATATAATAAAAAAGGCAGTATTTGACGAACCCATCACAATATCAAAGAAGACCAGATAATTGACTCAATTCATATCGACAAGAACGACTTATCCAGTCTCTTCTAAGTAGATAGATAGTCATATGAAGGTCCATATATAATAAAAAAAAACAGTATTTGACGAACCCATCACAATATCAAAGAAGATCAGATAATTGACTCAATTCATATCGACAAGAACGACTTCTCCAGTCTCTTCTAAGTAGATAGATAGTCATATGAAGGTCCATATATAATAAAAAAAACAGTATTTGACGAACCGATCACAATATCAAAGAAGTCCATATAATTGACTCAATTCATATCGACAAGAACGACTTCTCCAGTCTCTTGTAATTAGATAGTCATATGAAGGTCCATATATAATAAAAAAGGCAGTATTTGACGAACCCATCACAATATCAAAGAAGATCCGATAATTGACGTCTGCGCCTCTATGTATGGAGTTGGCTCTAATTTGAAGTTCTCCAATCCACCACGCTAGTGAAGATGATGATCTATTCACCAGCGATTTCACAGCATCTGTGGTCTAAAATTAAGGCAGCACTAACTTCCGGCCTCTCAAAATAAATCGGCACTCGTAAGTAGACACCCTTTGTAAATAAATTGGTAAGTTGTAATTGATTTGTTTTGCTTGCTTGTTTTTCTCCATTTAAATTGATAGTCATTTGTAACCAATATAAATAAATGTAAAATGATTATCTTTTATTGATACCTCCATATAAGAATAATAATTCTACCCTGAACATAACTCTCTCCTGATAAATTATTTAAATTATACAAAAATAAGAGTTGATATCAAGCCATGTGAAAAGACGTATGTTTGTAGAAGAGATGATGGAAGAATGTCGTGATAAGAAATGTACATACTATATACTGATAAAAGCCAGATAAATACTGTAGAAATGTGTAAACTGAGAAGAATACATGGCATGATATGACAATATTTGACAGAATACGGAATGAAGGGATTAGGGATGAATTTAAGGCTGATCTGTTGAGTAAGATATATAAGAGTAATATGAGATGGTTTGGCCATGTAGAACGTATGAATGAAAAAAGACAAACAAAACAAAAATAAAGTGCACATGTTAGTAGGCGGCGTGGTAGAGAAAGGCCCTTGAAAGTATGGCTGTATTAACCCTTTTAATCCCACGGGGCTGATTATCGGCCCCAACTGGTGTATGCGAAAAATCCCATGGGGTCAATAATCGGCCTCAAAGTTTTCATACAAGTTTTTATGTTGAATAAAAAATTTTTTTTTTTATGAAATATGAAACTTATTATTTTGCACTCTACAGGAAGGTTTACACAAAAAAAATTGGTTTTAAAACTAAATACGAGTATTAACTGAGATAAAAAATAAAATATAAACTACTATTTTTTTGCCGAAAAATGCTTGGGATTTTTCGCACATTTTATGCAAAATATGCTGAGATTAAAAGGGTTAAGTTTATGATGTTTTGAAGGAAATGTAAAAAGTCAGACCAATCGTAGAAGTCATATGAGGTGTACGGATGTCAAAAGTTGAAGAATGTGTGTCGACATAGCGAAGTCTTGCGCTCTATCTTCGCTGCCTATCCAAACAGGGAAATTGTGTATATGTTTGTATCTTGATTAAGGTATGCTGTCGCAAGTCCACCTCTTCTCTAGACGATTGCGCGTTGTTCTGTCAAGAAAGCAATAGATCTCCATAGTTACACGTCAGTATTTTCTATGTAATTGAACGTAAACTTATTCAAACTCCGTACAAAAGGTGTTAACGAACTCCTCACTATTTTGTGGTAACGGTTCCTACCTTCATCGGGTCCAATGGATAGCCGTATTAATTACTCTTAAATATTGTGTTTAGACTTGTTTGCATAGCCGATGTTAAGATTTGATCTCGTCGGAATATGTGTGGGAATAAAAACGTCTCGTTCGCTGTTTTTTTATTGTTCCCCTCGGAGTACGCTAACAAATTCTTTTGACACAAGAAGTTTTATGATTCTGGTTTTGTTCGTGTTGTATTTTTAATGATTTATATACCAAGAACCGTTTTTGGACGTTATATTATTCTTTCGTAGTATAAAATATAACCTAGCAGCTAATTGTCATGTGACAATCACTTCTAGCCAACCAGAAATATATTGAAGAGCCTTTAAGTGAAAAACAGAGTGAACTTATATTTTTAAATTCTAGGCTCCATTGGAAAGCGGTCCTGCAACCTCCGGATTGTTAAACACGCGTCTTACAAACTAGTTCACATAATTATTCTTTTTATTCTCTCATATAGTTTCTTTCTCTGTGTAGGATATTCAGGTTTCTAACCCATGATACAACCTCAGAAGTAGCCCACTCAACTAACATTTTCATATCACTACGTGGTGGGTAGTCACCTTTACATAATGGGTATTGTGGAAATTCCCCGCTGCGACTGTGGTCTGGATGATGAAATTATAGACCACGTATTTTTCGGTTATCCTTTGCGAGACAGATTTGATTTACTAAAAGCCATATCTTTTCCGCGTCTAATGAATGTTGAAATTTTTCTTTCTCAGTGGAATTTTCCACTTATAGATCGATTGTTAAATTTTTGAAGCTTAATCAGTTGAAATTTTGAATTAGCTGGAATTGTAATTTTTTTTAAAGTAGTTTTATTATGTTGACTCATAAAATTGCAAAATAACTTTAATTTCACGGCACATATCATCCTAGTTTGGGTGGTTTGCCTATTAAAAAAAAGACTAATTAAAACAAAAGATGTATTATCGACATCTTAAAAAAACATGTTTTTTTTAAAATATGGCGCGTAAAATAATTTAATTAATTCGCAATACAAGAGGAAAAAATAAAATCTATCTAACAGACGAGTGCACAATTGAGCTACGATTCCGGAAATTCTAGAGAAGAACACTGCTTCAATTATCAACATTTATATTAAAAATATCCATCAATCAAATGTTTTGTTAGATAATAAGTTATATTTTGTTTAAATCACAATAAATATATTTTTTAATTTTAAATCACATTAAAGACATTCTTAAAAAAACTTTGACTTCTTTATAAAGTGTTCTCTATTTTAATTTTGAAAGCTTTCAAGTATTAGTAAAAATGGTTAAAATTACAGTTTTACTAACGTGCCCCACGATTGTTGGAAGTGTGAGTTAGGTCTGTTTCCCACTTGACTGCTGTGACACCGCACGATCTTTAAATAAATTACTAAAAAAACGGAGGCAGGCATCCTGCAAGCTCTGTCGTGCCGCGGACATGCTGAGGTCAGCTCATGTTAGATCAAAGGCAATCTCGTCATAATTTAGACAGCTTTTTTGCTAAGTTTAGCTCCTGCAGAAGTTTAGCTATGTCTGTCAATTTTGAACGATTTTGGGTCTTGTCTCTTATTTTGCCTCTCTCTCAGTTTCCCCAGGTCAACCAACGAATTGTCCATGAAGTGCTATCTGCGTCAACCCTAGGGTCGTATTTCACTTAGTTTAACTTTAAGTACAATTCTAATGACTGGGTCAACAAACGTGACAAAATCATGCTAGTTGACTGAAACGGGTAGTGTTTGAAAGGTGGGTTTGACGGGATAAGGTTCAAATCTCTTCTATGAATTATACATATATCAAGGTTCTTGTTACAGCGTCGTGTTTTGGACATGGAGCTTAAATCAAATCTATTCATTTCTTTTTTTTTAAATGGTTCTATTCTCCTTTAAATAAGTTGTAACTTATTTGATTGAAGTTTTATAATTTCTCACCATCATCTTTCTAGAGAGAAGCACAGATGTACGAATTTCCATCGTGCCTTTTATCACGACTCTCAAACCCTTGAGTATGATTTACCCGAACTGGACCTTTTATGACACGAATATCATAAAACAAATCTTAAAATACAATATTTTTAAAAGACCCTTTAACACCTAAGCTTTTTACAAATGCGCAAACATAAAAAATCATGCCACTCCCTTGAAGACAACATAATAAACAGAGAAATCGAAGTAATTAGAGGAATAACATAGAAACATCAAGCGTGACAGCTTTACGTATCTTATATGGTTAAGTTAAATAAAACAATAGCATCTTGGAGGGATTGGAAAATGTGCAAGTGTTTGAAGCATTATTCTAAAGTTAAACGAAAAGTATAATCACTCCGTTTCACGAGGCTTTTGCGGTTCGATGTAAGGTATGTGCATATAAATATGAGGTCTGCCGTGTGAATGTATGAGATACGAATGTTCTGTTGAAAATTTCTCAATTTCACGTGGAATCCGGTAAACATTTATGAGACGGTATACTGAAGTGTGGGGTGCTCAGGAACGCTGTTGTGCAATCATTTGTTATGTGAGCCTGCCAACCCTTTACACAGCTTGACTGATTTAATTTACAATAATAATAATACATGAATTCCAGATTACAAGGTAAATATAGTGTAGACATCTTAAATCCGTATACATACATATATAATATACGAGTACATACATGCAGTGCAGAGCCATTTGAACAAAGTTTATACATGCATAAAAAAATATAATAAAAAAAAATATGACCATCTTTTAAATATTTTGTAACATTTTCGTTGTAAATTGTATAACCTGTTGTTCTATTGGCAATTCTTCCAGTCAACCGTTAAAGTGGCATTGGGGAAGGGGGGTGGTCAATATGTTAAAAAATCGCTTAAATATCAATACAACTTTAAATCCGTACAAATATTCATTTGTGATAAATTAAAATGATTTATTATTTTTAAACGAATAATTTTTATATATTTACTGATTACTTAAGGGGATATGTACATTCACTAGTAATAGTTAATATACACTATGAAATTCACTTGCACTGCGACATATCATTAGAAAATTATTAAAATTTTCGAACTGATGGATTTCTTATTAGATTTTCTGAAGTAAGTTGTCATACAGTAACCGAATATGTATTCTCTTTAAGATTGGTATTTGTTCTTATCACTCCCTTTTAATGGTAAGGCTTCGATTCCTCACATCAAGGTGAGTACTAGCACACTTCTGTGTACAAGATGTTGCAAATAATGTATTGGCGAGAAGAGCACTTATTGTGATATTAAATATTGTATATTAAATAAATACATATATATTGAAAAAGAAGAAATAGCTTTCGTCACCGAATGGGTTAATGAAGGGGCGTGGCACCGTTTAGGTTACTTTATGTGGGGAACATAACGCGCTGTACGCCGTGTACGGCAGGGTTCTCTGTTCAAATCCGCGCAGCGCTTCCCATGCAACACCTATCGCCCATTACACATGTACTGTACAATCTATACTGTTCTGTTCGAGGATTTACAATATGTAAGGTAATTTTTGCTGAAGGCATATATCCATAATATCATATCTCGAAAATGTTTTTTTTTTATTATTGTATTTTATTCATATTAATTTCTTCTTTGTAATGGAGGATGTGAAGTAGATATCCGAAGACGAATTGCACTAATCACAACCTATTGATTATACTCAAAAGAACCAAAATTCGTCTAGTCAAGACTAGTATTCTCTATAGCAGAGGCTCCCAACCCCGTGCCCGCGGGCACCATGGCGCCCGCGGAACGATTCGTATGTGCCCGCCACTATTCGACAGAGACAGAATTTTTTCATAAACGTTAATTAAAAATGTGAATTATTTTTATTTATTTGTTAGAGTTTTAATTTTTTTGAGTGCTTAGGTTTATAAAATACGTTCGTATGTTTGCGATATTGTATGTATGAGTGGCTCCTTTGCTGACAGTACTTGTCGCAACTTGTCTAGCGACGAGCCAGACTGCACTCTTCACGCTAGCCTGGAACGGGGAGTGCTATTTGCACATCACTCCTTGTACACGCAGAAAACCCGAAGTGAACGAACGCCACGAACTGAGCCGATGAACGCCGAAGGCGCCAAAACACATGGCATATGACTCTGACAGCTCTGTCTGTCAGTGAAAGCAATAAGCATGGCCCCGACAGCCAAACTGACAGTAGTCACGGGCTCGTATCGTCCCGATTGCTTCGGCGATCATCGGCTCACTTCGGGTTTTCGGCGTGTACAAGGAGTGATGTGCAAATAGCATTCCCCGCCTGGAACCGCGTTGTTGTCATTGTATTTGCGATTGCTGCTCCGTTCGGGTCGCGACAGTTAGCTAGGAGACATCTTCGTCTGACGAAACACGAATTAGTTTTGATATTCCTTCTGAAAAATTTTAACGGGCTAAAAGCGAGGTGCGTAATCTATTATATAAATAAGCGATAATCTATTATGATTGTGGGGATAGTTATAGTCCTTGTTATAATACATTTATGCATATAATGTAGAACAGACGTGCGCTATAACATTGATATTATATTGTAGTTCAATAACTATTTATTTTTTATTTTTTTAGTCCTAAAATGAGTGGACCGAGTAAAAGACAACGAACCTATAATTTTAACACTGACTGGGAGGAATCATATTGTTTCGTTAATTTGAAAAATAAATGCGTTTGTTTGTTGTGTGGTAGTAGTATTGCAGTGCCGAAAAAATATAATGTTGAACGACACTTTCAGACAATTTATGTCACTTTTGATGTGAATTATCCACTTAAATCTGAAGTAAGAAAGAAAAAAATATGTCAACTAAAATCAAGTTTAACTGCACAACAGACTGTTTTCACTAGACATGTGGAAAATTCTAAAAAGGGCACCATTGCTTCTTTCAAAATTTCTCACATGCTCGCAAAAAAGAAGAAACCTTTCATTGATGGTGAGTTGTTTAAAGAACTACTTTTTACTGGTGCCGATTGTTTGTTTGATGGATTTTCTAACAAACGTGAGATTGTCTCAGCAATACAAGACTTACAGTTGTCAAATAACACCGTCACAAGAAGAATAAATGCAATTTCAACAGACATACAAACTCAGTTAAAGACTGACTTGGAAATATGTGACTGGTTCTCGCTACAATTTGACGAGTCAACAGATATATCAGACACCGCACAGTTAGCAGTTATGGTGAGAATGGTATTTAGTAACTTCACAGTAAAAGAGGATATGTTGCAAATATTACCTATGAAAGGACAGACAAGGGGTGAGGATATTTATAATACATTCAGAACATACGCCAAGTCAATAAATATGCCTTTGCACAAGCTGTCTGCGATAACCACCGATGGGGCACCAGCAATGGTAGGTAAAAACAAAGGATTTATTGCCCTCTGCAAGAAGGATGAATCATTTTCAAACTTTATGTCCTATCACTGTATTATCCACCAGGAAGCTCTGTGTTGTAAAATATTGCCATTTGAACACGTTATGAAAATAGTTACAAAAATAATCAATTCTATTCGAGCAGCTCCTTTGCAACACCGACTTTTCAAGGCCCTGTTAGAAGATACTGAAGATAAAGAACATGATCTTATTCTGCATACTGAACTGAGTACGTTGGCTCAGTAAAGGAAAGGTTCTTACAAGAAATAAAAACAGTGAGTTTAATTGAAGAAATAAAAACATTTATAAACGATAAAAAGGAAAATTATGATGAACTAGCTGACTCTCGCTGGCTGATTGATTTGGGATTTCTCACAGACAACATGGAAAAATTGAATTATTTAAATTTGGAGTTGCAGGGGAAAGACAAAAACATAGCTGAAATGATAAGCTCTGTAAAGTCATTTAAAGCAAAATTGGATTTGTTGATATCACATCTGCAGATCAATTATCTCGTGCATTTCCCACATATGAAGAAAATGCTAGGCAACAATGAATTAAACGGGTCATTATTTATTAAGCATCTTCAAGTGTTAAAAAAACAGTTTGAAGAGAGATTTTTGCAGTTTACACATACCGAGCCAATTGTTTCCTTCTGTATCAATCCTTTTACTTGCCAAATAAATGTAATGGAAATGGCCGCATGTATTGCAGATTTTGTTCAAGGTAAGACAGAAGAACTAGAGTTAGAAATTTTGGACCTTAAGAATGATATTTTGCTAAAATCCTTAATATCAGAGGACTTTTGGAATACAGTGGACAGAGAAAAGTTCCCATTTTTGAAAAAAGCAGCATATAAAATTGAATAATGTTTCGGTTCGACATATTTATGCGAATCATTGTTTTCAAACATGAACTTAATAACATCAAGATATATTATAGATCTCGACTCACCGATGAACATCTTTATGATTGTTTGCTAACAGGATTATCGTCATACTCTCCTAATTATGAGTATGAGGCACTGGCCAATGATATGCAATGCCAAAGATCACATTGACATATTGATATTATATTTTTTTATAAAATGTTTTCTTTGTATTTGTGTTTTTTGTTTACTTTGTTTACGTTTTGTAAATACATTTATCTGTGTGTATGCAATTTGAATAATAATTTTATTATTTTGAAACATTTTTGTTTATTATTTATTAATAAATTATGAATATAAGAAAATAAATTATGGGAAAATGAGAAGTTATGGAAGGAGTTTGTCGATTAAAAATAGGTGGTGCCCGCCACCCTACCGATATTTTAGAATGTGCTCTAGAGTACAAAAAGGTTGGGAACCCCTGCTCTATAGCATTGTATGGAGGGGAAAAATGGACGATGAGAAAAAAGGAAATAAATATGATAGATGCCTTAGAGATTTGATATTTTAGATGTATGTTCCGTATCCCATGGACCGCAAAGCACACCATCAGCTTTATCATCTAAGAATTGAATATCACTGAAAGGCTTTCGATAACACGCAGAAAAATTATCTTGACGTACTTTGGACATGTTGCTAGAAAAAATGGCGAACGTCTGGAGAAGCTGGCGATTATGAAGACACTTGAGAGAAGGCGAGCAAAAGGAAGGTTTGCAATTAAATGGACGGATCAAATAAAATAATTAACAAAACCCTATTTAAACGCTGCATTCAACATGCCCCAGGAAATACAAATACGCATTGCGCTTATTTAGAGAGATAACAGAGTACCGCGACGCTCAGCATAAAATATACAATGAAGAAGAATGTATTTATAGCAGATAAAATACGTGGCAATAAAGTCATACAAATTATATTCTTTTGAAAATATCGACTGTTAAAAGTAATGGTAAAGAGAGGCGAGAGACCGCAAAAAATGGAAATCTTTGAAAATCGCCTTTACCCAGCAGCGAGTAAATAAAGACACAGAAGAATAATGAAGAAAAACGATTAACGAATAGAACAAAACCTGAACCCGACGTATTCGTGAATCTTTAAAATCTCTGTGCTATTTTATTCAAAATCAAGTTTCTATTCACACTCTCAACTACTAAGGCAACTATTACATGTACTAATCATTTTTTCTTTCCAGCATTTTTATGCCACACATGTACCTAACATATACCATATGGTTAAAATCGAAGCATTGCATGCTGAGACAAAATCACTAGGTGTCCTCCAAAGCTGTACGGCAGACAGAAAATGGAGGTAGCCAATACCCTTATATGACAAAAATTGCCGGGTTTTACCAATACACCAGGGGAACAAATGTGAAAACCGCGAGTTATAGTCATAGGGGTGCCCTCACTCAACAATGGATAGAAAAAGGGCAGATAAAAATAAAGAGTAAAATTAAAAAAAAGAGAATTTCGAAAAAAAATATTTGTAAGTTTATTTCAATATTTAAAACAAAATTGTCTCTCCACCCAAACTAGGATGATTTGTGCCAATTATTTCAATATTATTTGTACCAATTATTTCAATATTATTGTATATAAAAAGCTGAGTTTAAAAGTTTGATTTTTTTTTATAATTCGTATATCATATGTGTTTATTAACATACATAAGACTATGTATGTTTTATGTTGCTAAAATATGTTTTTTCAAGGACTTCTTTAACTTAAAAAAATGCGTGGACATATCATATAATGTATACATTTTTTAGATTATACATAAAATATTATCACCCTGAAAAAAGTGTACAATGTGAACTTTTAATTAGTTAACATTTTAACTAAGAGCATTTTATAAAGACAACTTTTTAGTGGAACTCGAACTTGAGTTAGCTTCAATATGATTTTTAACTTATGTGAACTTTTAATTATCTTGGACACATGATAAAAGTGCAGTAATAAGGTTCGTTTAGATTGATAATTCATTATAGTATACAGAAATTATGTTAGACACGTTATATGTTTTTACTAAGTAAATAGGGATATTATAAATAATTCATTATAATCAACTTTAAAATTATCAAATTTGGACCAACTATATCTGTGCTTTAACGGTCGTTGTGTAATTATTTTTTAATAAACGTACCCTCTTATTTGTCTTTTGTGATTCCCTGCACTGTTTAATCCTGAAAATAATCGGAAGGTATTATTACTTTATTAATCATCCTTAATATAAATTACGGACTGTTTTAGACATATTTTGTGTTGTTATTTTATGTAGACATATTTTGTGTATTATTTTACTCTGAGTTCTAACCAGGGGATCCGAATCCCAAATTCAAAGTTTTAATACTTAGACAAATGTAGAAAAAAACGACAAACATTGAAATTCACACTAACGAATTCGACAAGGGCGCCAAAAACCTAGCTAGGCCCTTGGTTATAGCTGTAATATATCAATATAGCTCAAACGGTCATTAAATTAATTATACAGTTTAAAAACATCATTTATAATCAAGGGTAAAATTTTTGGAAACGTAGTTAATTGAATAATTTTGCACTATTAGAAATGGGCTAAATACCGCATATTTACAATAGAGAAAATAAAACAGCAAATAAAACCATAGGACAGAGCGGGCAAAAGAAGACTGTAAATTCAGATTTTATCTACGGAAATATCGTTTGATTTTGTTTTCGAAGAAGGGCATTTCCAACAATAGTTTTTAAAATATTTTTTCTCCTTCCAAAATTTTGCATGCTACAATTTAATTTGTTATTCTTTTCCTCTTTCAATAAATTTTACATTATCATCATGACCACCATAACGCCATGTCACTATTTAGGTAGACAGAGATAATGTATCTCCACTTCATTATATTCTGGCACACAAATTTCGTTTTAGTTATTTCCATACATCTCGCCATTCATCCATATTTTTCTATTATAAAGGCATTTGACTCTTCATTCTTTCAGAAATTGATTAATTTGGTTCTACTTGGTTTTTTCTAGATTTTCCCAAACGTTTCGTTCCTTACATACTACTTGTATATATTATTTTTTTAAAGTTTTTATCTGTCATTTTTTTACGTGGTCATCTCTAACATATGTTTTCATCTTAATTATTGCATTTTTTTCAATCGACATTCTTTCACAATGTTCTCATTCCTTATTCTGTTAATTTAATCATATCGGCATTGATGAATCAAATAAACTTTGACACATCGGCATTGTTAAAATAATTCACAGTTCGCCATCGTAAGTGTTGGATATACTACCGCACATATACAGTCAATAACACACGCACACATTTGCCGTATACAAGTATTCTTACGAGACGAATTTTTTAACCATACTGGGCCCCCTTGTTTTTAACCATACTGGGCCCCCTTGTTTTTAACCATACTGGGCCCCCTTGTTTTTTTCGGATACTATTGGGAATCGAACTCAAACCCTTCAGATGGAAGACCAAAGTTTTAAAAATTAGGCATAGTAATATTTTTCCATACGAAAGCCTTGAAACCGGTAGGGTTATACCGTTACAAAAAGTGGAATCAACAGTGCTTGATAAAAACAAATTACAATGTCTTTAAACCTCCACAATGTCAATGCCTTAACTACAAATAATACATAATACTTCATATAAACAACACAAAAATGCTTTTTGAAATGTTAGATATAGCACGTAAATCTATGTAAACTAAACGATATTACTCGTAATAAAGGCTTTAAGTATAAATACAACTATTCCTGATAGCATGTTGTTCTATGGAGAATAATGCTCTTTTTTATTTATAAATGAATATAAGTTGTTCTCGGTATGAAGAAATATTATATTAATAAAGTACCCATTATTACTGACGTGGGAAAATATATATTATACTCGTATGTAGATGGATGCATTCGGGGAGATGCGGAGTCCATCGGAATTAGATAAGAGATATGGAGGGAGTCAGGCATTATAACAATTGTTTTCAAGAGTTGCTGCAAAAATATATATTGGTCAATCTCTGTTGTCAATTGATATAATCTTTTAACCAATTCTCTTTTTATTTATAGGTATTCTCATCTTAAGAGCTTCACAGATTCCTGCCTGGTTTCCAATTAAGGCTTCTTTAACATGTTTCGTTTTGGCTGGAAGAGATTGCCACATGACACTAACACCCACTTGATTGTCCAGTATAAAGGAAACGTATAATACAATGCAATGGTTTAGCATAAATTTCAAATCTGTTGAGTTGTCATTTCATAGTATTTTTCAATAATTATGTAAAATTAGTCACCATTTCTATTGCTATGTAATTTATCTATGTGTTGAATATTAAATTGTTTTATAACAATAATAAAAAATTATCATAACTAATGTTAAAAGGTGTTCATTATAAGGTGTCCGCAACATTTCGTACATGTGTCAATTAATAAAAGTATATTTTCCAAATTATTTTCATAAGATTCGATATGTAAGATCTTTTTGAATATTTTTATAGAACCGACCCCAATAGAGAAAAGTAGAATATTATACAAATCAGTGATTCTTAACACAGTCAGTATTGCCTTCGATGGAATATTTTAATTTTTAGGATGCGTTAAGGTGTACACAATTATAAGTGGGAGAGCATAGACCTTTGAAGGGGCATTGATGTATTTATTAAATATTCCAGTAATAAAAAAAATATCTACTTGACTGTACATACGAGTACTGTTACTATTGTATAATATCCTTAACTTATTTGCCACCCTCTCTTACCTCGCAGAATGTTTACTATGCTATACACAAAAAGTGCTTTGCAGATTTTTTAGAGTATCAAAAAAGAAATCTTACATACAGACATATCCTCACACCGTTTCCCTTGCAGGATAGACCAGGAGTGCAGATCTCCAAATTTTTCTATTCAAGCACATAACTTTCGTCTCCTCCACAATCATACGTCACGTCATGCATTATTTTCCAATATTCATACTTTACATAAATGTACTTTATTTCAATATCTGGTCCACTTTCTACACCCACGTTTTCCTCAGCCTACCTCTTCCACGCACACTTTGCACTTCTGATTTGTATATTTGCTTAGTCATTCGATCATCATTCATTCTCTCCACATGCCCAAACCATTTTAAAACCCTTTGTTCACCTTACTAAAAACATCCATTTTATCCATGTATTTATTTCTGAAGACTTCATTCCGCCTTTTTTCAAACATTGACACTCCACAAATTTTCCGAAGTACACGCATTTCCACATCATTAATCCTACTTTTATCCTTCTTTTGCCAAATTCAAATATCACATTCATACACCAACACAGTATTATGTATTATCATTTTGCTATTGTTGATATAGCGCGGTTGTTGAAAATAACATTAAGTGCTCCGTTTAGCTGTTTCCTGTCACTTCCCTTTTTTTAAATATCTCCCCCAACTTGCCTATTACACTTAAATACTGCTCCATTTTTTTGGGTTAACCCATACATCGTACATACTTTTTACTACACTTTTTTTCTATAACCATAACCTTTGATTTCGCTACATTTACTTTCGAACCTTTACATCTCACATATAGCTCACTTATCATATCTCTTAATTCGCTTGCATTTTCAGAAATCTTATATTTATTTGAATATCTCAAAATTGGTAGAACATGGGTTGAATATTTTTACACGCCTACGATCCCCGGCTACCTCAATCGGTCTTTAGAAAATGGTTAGCTTTATTTTATAAATAACATCGAATATAATTTTTTCTAGTGTTGAAATTCAAGAGGATTCTTTAATTGAAAGGTGTAATACCGTATTGTAGGTGTTTTTCATTTGTTACTTGGTCAATTTCGCAAGATAATAAATAAATAAAATTAATTATAAATCTATTTAACTTGGTTATGGATAAAATTATAAAAGAAGTCTCCGAACTTAACCTGGGATACAAGATGGGCGACAATATGCTAAACATCATATGCTATGCTGACGATGCCACCATCATAGCCGAGTCAGAGGAAGACCTGCAACAAATGCTACATCGATTCCACACTGCTTCCAAAGAATACAACATGTCTATCTCCATCAGCAAGACTAAATGCATGACTCTAGCCAGAGAGCAAGTTGGATGCAGAGTGGCGATCGACGACACATCGATTTATTTATTTATTTAACACTTTTATTGCAATACAATCTGGCGGGTTTATTGCCAGGTGGCTATCTCTTCCAACCAACCAGACAAAAGTAAATGAAGCAAGTTACGTGGTCGCATAAATCATTCAAATGACTATCCATCCCCACGAAATCCATAAACATATACGCGAGAACATGCCCACGAACCCCACAAAGACGGATTGTATAAGTAACAAAATTTAAATACTTGGGTGCTAGCATAATGTGCAATAATGACCTCTATGGCGAAGTGCTTGGACAATTACAAAAGGCCGCAGCTATTTCCGGATATTTAAAGAACACTATCTGGAAAAACAAGCATATGAACATCCAAAGCAAGGTGAGGATATACAAGACCTGCGTCCGCCCCATAATGACATACAGCATAGAGTCCAGAACCGACACTATCAGAACCAAAAATCTCCTTCGAACCAGCGAAATGAAGGTACTCAGGAGTATCGCTGGCAAAACCCTTCGTGATAGAGTACGTAACACAGAAATCCAAAGGACGTACGAAGTTGAAGATATTGTCAGATGGGGACGACAGAGAAGAAGGTTCTGGAACGAACACGTATACAGAATGGCAGAACTAAGAGCCGTAAGAATGGCCAGGGACAGTATCGCCCAAGCAAGCAGACCTCCATGATGACCTTCCAAAAGATGGAAAGACAGCTGGCAGTCGACGTCGCAAGAGGCAAACAATGATGCAGGACCATAACAGGCCAACAGGCCTAAAATAAGATGAAGAAGAAGTATAAATAAATTGTGCTTAGCACTAAAAGGTTTGCTAGCTCTGTTTCAAAACTCTGATGACCTCTCAAGGCTCTCATGATTGTTTTCCGGCTCGAATAAGTCAAAGCCACTGCGGCGGCCGGCAACCGGCGCGCCGAGAGCGCTAATGCGTCGAGATAACCATCTCGCACTAACTGCTAACCGCCTGCGCCCGATGGGGAGGAAATTAATGAGGTACTCGGCAGTATAAACAACACCGGACCACGGTACCGTTGGGTTTGCAGTGCGAAACATATTTAAGTACCGGCATAAGAAATATTTTGGATTTTCGGTCAAAAAAGAAAAATCGCTAACTCAAATAATCAACTGATTCATTATATATTATTTATAGTTAAGACATTAACATTGTGGAGGTTGAAATACATTGTAATTCGTTTTAGTCAAATACTGTTTATTCCATTTTAAACGGTATAACCCTACCGGTTTCAAAGTTTTCACCTAATCATCAGGAGAGCACAAACAAAACTGAATTATGTTAGAACTAGTATCGGGTTGGGGATTGTGTGTGGAGGGAGGCAAGAAACAATTTCAGTAATTCATTTCTATATGGAAAAGACAGGAAGATCTTTTAAAAAGAGACTTAATGAACACAAATCCACCTTAAAGAATCTTTTAATTTATTCTGAAATGGCTAATCATTGTCACCGAGAAAATCATGTGTTTTCTATCGATGATGCCAATTTCTTGCATATCCGTTGTAACGGAAATAAATTGGACAGATTAGAGACCCTAGAAATATCCAAACATTGGAATGAACATCTGGCAAATACATACACTCCCAAGATCTCACCGTTGCTTGCTGAAGTTGTCTCATGTCTCTCTTCACCCACAATCCCCAACCTGATTTTTTACCGTTAGAAGCGTGTATGTCGGTACCAGTTCGAGCATAATTCGGTCTTGTTTGTGCTCCCCTGATAATGAGCTAAAAATCTTGAAACCGGTAAGGCTATACCGTTATATAAAGTAGAATAAACAGTTTTTGACTAAAACAAATTGTAATAATTAATTATATTATACTTTTTATGATACATTTAAGTACGTTGTCGTCGTGCAAAGAAAAATCTACTTAGATCAAATGATGAAAATGAGTTTATAGTTCGGAAATTCTAGGATGAGTCCTGTGACAGCTCACAAATTTGCCCCAATACAACCTTGTAACGATGTTCAGTTATTTTAATTATTTTATCAACTTTAACATAAGCCTCAATTCTAATAAAAATCAAGTTATTTAGGTAAATACATTACATAAGGTTGTATTGGGGCAAATTTGTGAGCTGTCACAGGACTCATCCTAGAATTTCTGAACTATAGTAACTCATTATAAAAATATTTTGTTTGTATTGTATGATAAAAAGCAGGGCTGTGGAGTCGGAGTCGGAGTTGGAGTCGGAGTCGCGGAGTCGCGGTGTTTGGGCCGGAGTCGGAGTAGGAGTCGTAAAAAACGAGCGACTCCGACTAATTTTTCGTTAAAATTTAAAATACATTTTTTTTAAATTATTATAATGAATGTGTATTGTGCACGAATATTAAACTTGCAGGCGCAAGTCGCGGCGATATGGTGAATGACCGAGATCCATTTAATGCATAAAGTCTACGAAAATGTGTTTGTCTCCTTCTTTCTCACGTCGAAAGAAAATTCTGTTGGCTGGGATCTATGTTAACCCCATGTTTCGATCCATATTGACGGAATAACAAATAAATAGAGCGAAAAACGCTCTGTTTGAATTAACCGTTCGTATGAAAGGCCTTCGACTAGAAAAAGAGACGACAGCAGGCAGCGTACACGAAGTATCATCATCTTCATCCGACACCGCTGAATCTGAAGACGATTTTGAAAAATATCTCAATGAACAAGATAAACTAAAACGTCCTCGTTTGAATCACAGTCCCAATATAGATGAAGGAGACTCTATTTCAAAATTTAAAATTGAATTTTATGATGCATTGAAAATAATGGAAAAAATTGACCGAACTTATAAGTTAAATGTTGAAATGGCAATACAGCGGTATCTAGAAATCGTAAAAGATTCAGCATTGATCGTTACAGCATTACCCCCAACCCAAGTATCCGTAGAGCGGTTATTTTCCGCTCTTAAAATTCTCAATTTTGATTTGAGAGCCTCTACGAATACAGATTTAATAGAAGCAATGTTGTTTTTAAGAATAAATTCTAATAAATAATTATTAAAGTTTGATCTTGTTTTATTTTTATCCTGATAGGAAACAACCTGATAAAATTGAGCTTTTTTGAGTCGGAGTTGTAGAGTCGGAGTTGTGGAGTCGGAGTCGTGGAGTCGGAGTTGTGGAGTCGGAGTCGTATTGTTGGTAAATATAGGAATCGGAGTCGGAGTCGTGTTTTTTTTAGCGACTCCACAGCCCTGATAAAAAGTATGATTTTTATGTAAATTTATTTGTTTTGAGCTATTTTAAAATAATAACATTTATATTTATGTGAATTTCTATGAATTACATATTTTTTAGTAAATGAAATTACCTCTGGTTGTCTAAGAAATGTGATAAGGAAAAACAAAAACACGCGAATCGATAGTAGAGTTCGAATATATAAAACCTGTGTCAGATCGAAAACAACTTATAATGTTGAAGTCAGAGCCGGCACAACTAGAACAATGAGCCGTCTTCGAACATCCGAGCTCAGAATATTACGAATCATCGTAGGAAAATCTGTCATAGATAGGTCCAGAAACTTTCATATTCGACAGTCCTGCAACACTGAGCATATCGTCAGATCGAGCAAAAAGAGAAGGCGATACTGGCGTGACTACGTGGATAGGATGAACAGAGACAGTATAATACATAGCGGAACACGAGATACCCGCAAAGAGATTTCATGTTAGGAAGGAGTTACTGCTCTGTTTTCCAAAAATAATTTTCGCGACAATAGATAGAAGATCATCTAACTAATAACTAATAAGCAATCATCAAAAAGAACATCTTTCTAATCCACACTTCATGTCTGAGTTCTTGGTGAGATATCATTGTTGTTTTGATAAAATCACCAACAAGAGCATTCCTGATTTATTCTGCAAGCGTCATGTAGAAGGCTTGTTGATTTAAATTTCTATATAAATTAATCTAGCGGTGTTCATCTACGAGATCTGAGGACCTCAACTAAGCATTCATGCGGAATTCAACTACGAAATATATATTTTTTCTTTCTTTTCCACACTTCATGCTTGAATGTGATGATCTTGATGGGATAACATTGTTGTTTTGACAAACTCTCATTATTCAGAGCGATCTAGAGCCATCATACAAGTTACCTTTAAGGACTCGATGGTCGTTTCCTTCATGCAATTAATTCATCTAAATCCTTCATGTAATGATGGTCTCAACTACTCTCACCACCAACAGCTTCTAAAGATTTCTGACAATCATGCTGTATTTTAGCAACATGCTTGAAATCTGCATTATGCGTTACATTCATGTAGACAAGTCTCTCTTGTATCACCAACTACTGGTATATCGGGATGGAAACATAAGTATGTTATATGATACATGGTAGTCCATGGATTATAAAGCAAACGCCGCTAGAAAATACCACATCTTAAAGGGATCCATTTTTCGCTTCTTCGATTTCCTCAAAGCCCACGTTTCTATGCCACACAGGAAAATTTTGAAGGCTTAGCTACTTACTCGCTGTACCTTTGCTTTGATCGTGATACCTCGATTTTTTATATCTTCTACAGGTGACTCAGATCGATTTTTGCAATGTTCTTTGGATTTTGGGTCCACGAGAATCTCCATCAGTTATAAGAGAGCCTAGATATATAAAGTGATAAACAAGAAACGGAGCTGACGGAGAGTAGAATACATTACGGTGAGCAGTGCAAGAGATACAAGGGCATAATATATGACACATTCAATAACATAAAAGCTTAATATCAACTAGGATCAATCAGCAGCAAATCGAGTCAAATGGTGTAGAACGGTTGCGAGTTATCAGGGACTCAATGAAGATAGAAGGCGAAATCCAGCTGCAAATACAGAAGCTTCTGACTCCATATGCAACATGATATACATATCACTATTTACAGTACATAGTCATCCATGGGGACACAAAATACAAGTGTCTTTATCCCCCACTTTGTGTTGTGCCTTTTATTATTTTTGTGTACAATATTTCAGATTTGCAAACTCTTCCACTCTTTCTACACGGTCTGGAGTGTCACTGGTAAAAAGCTTGCTACTTCATAAATATATACATTTTACCCGCGTGATATTATATGTTCGCATATATTATACATAATTGAACTATGCTTATTCGATATTTTTAAGAGTCTCAAAATACGAGTATATACGAAAAAAATTTAGACCGCGAAATATATTTCTCGTATTTCGCGGTCTAAATTTTTTTCGTACAAATACGTTCAATTGAAAGTCAAAGTCTTAAATTGCTCTGCTTGTAGGTTTAAGTAATTTCATAGAAAAGTATTATTTAGCTTTTTGTAGTTGCATATATTTTTAAGTAGTATTTTTTTTAATGTATGATATACTTACGTTTTATTTGTATAAAATTTTTCAGTACAATTAAAAATATACACGTTATATGACCATTTTAGAGTTGCACGGTTTTGAAAACATGTTGACATTTTTGAGATGCGCGTATGTTTTTTCACATGTTAATGAGCTTTTATCAGCGAATCAGATAAAATGAAAGACACAAGCTCTCAGATACAGTCGTATTCAAGGCACGTAAGGTCTGCACAGTTTTGAATCAGTACATATTATTGTATATAACATATATACACACTATCTATATTAAACGGTAATATATTAATAATATATTACAAACTTGTACATTGAGGAACATAATAATTAGATTAGCTTTGTTTAACTATCACATATCGAAATATATACACAGGTTTCTTTGTAGTTGGTCTTACATTGGTAAGTTTTCTGTAATTTTCTTATCAAATATGTTCTTCAAATATATGCAAATGCGAGAAAGTATTTGATCTAATGGTCGCAATCACTACCTTACTTTCCTTACACTCAATTTATATATTATATATTTATTATGTAATATTTTTAATATTCAACAATATTGGGTTCGAATTATAAGTTAGATCGCCCTTGATGAGAGTCTGCTCTTTAAAAGGTGCTACATATATAAAATGCTTTTTATTATTATTAACCTTTTTTATTCTTCATATTTGTATGTCATCAGTAATATAAATGTAATGGTCATTAACTGTGGTCACATAAAATGATAGGCAACAAACCCAGATTGACATAATTTGAGAGTGTCCACGTGAAGTAGCATCGTTTTTGTCTTTCTTCTTTTTTTTCTCATCTTGTTATATAAATTTGTCATGTTAAATAAAAATAATAATAAATCATTCCATCGTTTCTCGTTGATGGAAAGAAGTTATTTTCATCTCATTGAGTGAGTACAGATGCGAGAAGAGTACGCTATAGGGTCTTATTACTCGCTAGTTAAATAAAACTTGTATTTGCACAGGCCAAGTTTAGTGCTCGGCCGAATCATTAAGTTGGGTACTCGATAAAAGTATATGTACAATGTATTCAAATCAGTACATCAGATTACTTATCAACTACTGACTAAACACTCTGACATAAATGTCAGATCAAAATAAAAATACTCTGAACCATTACACTGAATCAAATTGGCAGAGTTTTATCTATGCGTTATCGCATTTGTTGATAAAAAAACAAGTGTTATAATACGAGTATACTACTAACACGGCCGCAAAACTTGCTTACCAAAATGAGCTGTTTTCTGGGGAAAATATTGTTTGGAAGTTCATTTAAAACATTTAAGGGATTCTTTCGTGGTTTGATTGGTTTTGACGTCAAACGATAGTTTTGTTCCATTTGTTTTTTTTAAAGTACTGCCAACTTGCTGGGCTGTTTGAACTCCAGATCTCAAACCACTTCATAAAAAAAAATCTGCGCTGTGCGTTATTTTCCTTTTCCCGTGATGTTTCCTGTTTGCCGTGGACCATAAGTCCATCGTCACCACTATTCTTTTCACACTCAGGTGTATTGCCGGAGGAGTCACTTCAGGCAGATCTCGATCATCTAGTATAGATCGTACTGGATGGGTACTTACACGTATTTTGTCCCTCATAACATCATGGGTGGAGGTGGGATGGAACTGAATTGACCTGATTGGTAAAATGGAAGAATTGATTTTCGGGTTTAATTCTCGATGATACCCAAATATAAAGATAAAATATAAGGAAACGAGTCTGATTTAATTGTTCATTTGATGACTCTCTACTCTATCTGAGGTAGTATTGCCAACAAATATAATTATGAACTACAAGTTACGTGTCTACACCAGTGGTCCTTAACGGTCAACAGGGTCGAAGATAATGTTGTCTCTCGACCATGCCCTTCAGCATTTTCGTAATATCAATTCGGATTTGTTGAAGGGTACCATGCAAATTTATGAATTTAAGGGAGCATTAAGTTATTTTCTTTGAAGGTAGAACATGGACTATGAAGGTATCCATCCATCCACAATGAATATATTGGAGACCTTTAAAAAAGAAATAAACTGAAGGATATTAAATTCTACCTTGAACAGACCTAAAGAGTCACTCTAATGTTCTCACTAAAACTCACTATTATTAAAATTCATATTACAGTACTTTTGGGTCATGTCTTATGAGAGTTAGCGGATATGGTTTAGCCGATAACATTCACGTTCCCCCTCTTGTTCGATTCCTGGTGGATTCACTTCCGGGGTGGTTTTACTGTTAGGTCGTTTGATATCTAAATATATGATTTTCTGTAGCTTATATGCTGCAAGAGGAGTCTTCTGTGAGAATGCTACATGCCACCTTCAACGGCATGTGGCCGACTTGACAGATAAATATGTGTTATTGATTTCTCTCGATGTTTCAGGCTCCTTAGATGATGCCAGGTGGTCTATGATTTTGAATAAATTAAATATCTTCAAAATTCCACGGAACATTTTCGTCTTCATTCAGAAATACTATAAGTTGCAGGGTGGAGGTATGCAGCGCATCTCAGTTTTTAGAAAGGGAGATCGAAATCAGTTGCCCATATTTAGTTTCTTCGCCCTGTTGCAACGTATGTGGCCATCTTGATTAATCAGCATACCACATTTTGTTGAATTGTGAGGAAAATAAACTCTCACCTACAGTATTAGCTGGGAGGACCAATATCTGAATGAATGTGATGGAATGCATGTAGCCTGAATGAATGGATATGTATATTTTTTAACTAAATAATTAGTTGTAAGAATTGTTATCTAGTTATAACAAGTATGTAGGTGTTAACTATTTCCAGAATTTATTCATTAAGATTATTAAATATAAAATGACACGTAGGAAATTAAAATTAAGCTAGTTCATAGCTATAATATATAAATTAGATTAGTTCCTTAGGTATACCATAAATGTGTACATAAGTATGGCTTTTGGCTGATGTTTGTACTATATATTATTTTACTAAATAAAAAATCAGCTATAGGTCGGACTACCTTCGGTACGATTGGCTTCTTTGATCTTGTAGACAGCTTTTTCTTCAAATTATGATTTAATAAAATTTTCATATAAGTAAATATAAGAGCGCGCTGTAAAGAAGTCTTATTCGTTCCTAGAAACAGTGTGGGTGGGTGAGGAAGAACTGCATGTTCGTATTTTTCAATATATATGTACATACCATATATAAAAACCATCACTATATTTTACTGTAGGGGTAGGCAGAGAGGACAAAGCACCAAAATTTATAATCACGAGACTCTTACTTCGCCTCTTCCATATCCATTCACCTTCTCATACGTTTCCTTAATTCAAAATACCATTCACTTGACCCAACCTTATTTTCCTTGGTCTTCCTCTATCCTGCCTTCTGCACATATTTGCGCTATACGTTTGTTTTGTTTTTTTTTTCATTCATTCGTTTTTCATGCCAAAACCATTTCAGAGTGATCTTATTCACCTCAATATTTATTCCTTATTCACTGAGCCAACCCAATTAAGGACTCTACGTGACTACATGCTTCGCTGGTTTTATTAAAACTGCGAATTGTAGAGATTATTGGAGAGGAATTTTAAAATAAAAATATGTTATATTATACGCAAAAATATGTTATGAAAGCTATTGTACGCAAAAATTTGAAAGAATTATAATCCGGTTTTGCTTTTTGCTGCAAAAATAGTGTAATGAATGACTTTTGGGCGTGAAATATGTGGCCCGTCCTGGACTGTAATGACATAGATAAGCAAATTTTATGAAAAGTTGAATAACAAACCTTGAGTGTCATTTTTTATTAATCTTTCAAACTGTGAACTGCGTATTTATTACATTGATTCATTAGTCAAATTTATAAAAATTCTTAAGTGATTGGTGAAAGAAGAAAAAAAAACAATCTATTTTGCATTACAAAAAATGGAGAAACAAAATGGAAACGAACACACTTTTGAAAACCACGAATGCGACATTATAAATCAAGTTATTAAATCTGAAGGCTTCGTGGACTACAGCTTTGTTACATCAGCTGCATCAGCTAAAGGAGAAAACTTTTTAGGTGTAATTGAAAAAGTTAAAGTAAACGGAAAGAAAAACAAAGGAGATAAAGATAATGAATCTCTAAATTTGATAGTTAAGACACCACCGAAAAACGTTCGTTTGAGAGAAGAGGCTCCAATAAATCGTTTTTACTCAAGAGAAGTCTTTGCATACAAAACGTTACTGCCTACACTTCAGAAGTTACATAAGGAAAATTCTTCCGAGTCGAAAGCTTTGACTCTTGCTAAATGCTACGAGAGTAGTTCGGAAGATTTGAAGGAAATATTGGTGTTTGATGACTTGTTGGCTCGAGGTTTTGTTATGTACGGCCGGCTTAAGCCACTTGATTATGAGCATATCATTTTTATAATAAAAACACTTGCTAAATTCCACGCTTTGTCATTCGCAGCCAAAGAGAAATGTTCTGATTTGTATGAAAATAAAGATATTTTCTATGGTGTTAAAGATGTGAATTATGACATGTTCAAAATTATTATGGAAGCAAATACGGATAAAGTGATAGATATGTTAGAAGATCCAGATCACAAGGCGAAAGCGAAACGTGTTGGTTATAGCGCGTTAGAAATATTTCAGAGTTGTTATGATATAAAAATTAGCCATGAAAATCTTCCATATAGCATCATTTGTCACGGAGATTGCTGGATAAATAATTTCTTATTTAAATATGAGGTGAGTTAATATTTTAATCTATTGATTCATATAATTTGCGTAGAAAAATAATGAATGTAGTAAAACTACATACACACAGAGGACAGAGCCCAAACCATCTAAACGTATTCTTATATTTATCTTACTTGACACACCTGCTTTAAGTTAACATTAATCCCTTATCACTTCATACCGTATTTTGTCATACATTATCACTCGATGTATTCTACTTAATGCACGCATCTCTATGCTTTTCCTAAGTTCACGTTTCACTCCCATACATCCCAGGTGGCACAAAAATACAATTGTGGACGATAATCTTAGCAGATTTTGATACTGCCCAATTGTGGACGACAATCTTAGCACATTTTGATACTGTCCAATTGTGGACGATAATCTTAGCAGATTTTGATACTGTCCAATTCGAATATACATATTTTAGTGCCTTATTGACTTTTTCATTTAAAAAATGACAGGTCAAAGTATTTTTGAGGTTTTACGAATTTTCGTGGGTAAACAACTCCTGGAATATGCACCACAATAATGAACCGGCTCACACTTTACTATTATTTCACGATTTTTTGGCCAAAACCAGCATCATATTGATGGCGCAGCCATCGTATTCAACATACTCGTATATGATCCCCAGCGACTGTTTCCTTTTCCCGAAGATGAAGAGGACATTGAAAGGGCAACGTTATACAACCATAGAGGAGATGTAGGCAAAATGTGAGCTAAAAAGCCTACCCTTAAAAGGGTGTTCCGCAAATGTTTTACGAATTGGAAAAAAAACATTAACATTTTATTTTATTCTGTGGGGACTACTTTGAAAGGGACATTATTTATATTAATGACAGAATAATTTCTTTTTTATAAAAATAAAAATTCTCGTTATTTTTTTATCAAATCTTGTATATATACTCGTATATTCAGATCAACGCAGATAGGGTGCATATAAAACAAACAGAAGCCGAAAAGGATTTTTCACTTCGTAAATATAGGCTTAATGAAGTTTGATTTTTTTTAATAATTAACATTACAAATAAATAAATTAATTGTTATGTCATTTCAGGAAGGCACACTTGTCGATATGGTAATGCTTGACTGGCAAATAGTTAAAATTGCATCTCCAGTGACCGACATCGTTTACCTAATTTACACTTGCACTGATGAAGACTTAAGACACCAACACTTAGATGAAATTTACGACACCTACTACGCTACCTTAGGAGCCGAACTTTCGGCTTTGGGGTGTGATGTTAAAAAGTGTTATCCTGAACCTGTTTTCAGGAAGGATATTAAGGAAAAATCTATTGTTGGCCTTTTGTGGGCTTTTATGCTGATTCCTTTAGTTCTTAGTAGCAAAGAGGAAGCTGTGGATATGGACGATTTATTTGATGGAGATAAAATTTTTGGGGACGGAATAAAAATATCAACACGCTGTAAAAAGAGGTTGCGAGGCGTTGTTAAGGATTTCGTAGACTCGGGAATGATTTAAGTTCAATTAACTTGATTTTTAGTAAAATAAATTTCACTTAAATTGTGGTAAATGGGTATTTGTATATATAAAAAAAAAACATTCTTAATTTACCTGTTTTGATGTACTCTAAGATCAACAAGCAAAAGTCTATATGCATTTTAAATGCAGAATTTGCAGTTTTGAAGATTCGATTTATAATACATAAGAAATTCTGATTGTTAATAAAATCTTTGTATTAACAACTAAAATTTGTTCGATTTCGAATGAAATTATGTAAAATATTTTTTTATTCCAGTCAGTTTACAAAATGACATAATACAACACATGCCACAATTTTACAAAAAAAATCATAGTATAAATAGGCCAAAACCAAAGAAAGAATACGAGAATTGAATTTTGAATACAAGAGAGCGAGAGAGGAACACTTGGATTCTCTCCGAAAGTAATTCGAAATTTGAATCTTGGTGGGTCCGAGATACTGAACGAATTTTAAATACCTAGCTAACAATTATTGACCCGGTGTAAAAGGGGACAACCAACTATTATTGACATTAAAATTAAATATTACGAAACAAATAAATGTATGTATAATAATTTGGTAGAAAGGATAAGAAAGAACGGCCATTAGACTAGGAACTTTTCCGCGTCTGTATACACATACGTTACCGATATATAGATATCTGAATATTATTGCTTTAAATCAATTTGTTCTAAACACCCAGATTTTGTTTCATAATAGTTTTCGGTATCCATGACCGTGTCTTAAATTTAGTAAAATATTATTGTATAATGTATAATATTTGAGATTAAGGAACGAAAATTAAGAAAAATAATTATTAAGGAACATAGGGACAATGATAGGAATTGAATGGAAATTAGGGATGAGGAATATTTTGATATAAATAATGTTTTTATGGTACTGTATTACACTTTCGTTGTGTACAGTAAAACCTGGCGGGTTTATTGCCATGTCGCAATCTCTTCCAATCAACTACAAAGATGATTATGAGGCTTTTAGTGAAAACCTGAATGATTTTTTTTTTTAAATCTTGGTTCAAGCGGGATTTGAACCCGCAACCTCCGGGCTGGTATAGAAGCGTCTTACCTACTAGGCCACGGAGGTCGTCAGTTTTTGTTAAGTTTTTTTTTCAAAAAAATATAAGGATGGAGCACATCTTACAATATGATTAGTAATATGTCACCAAAATGTCGTATTATTACTTTAAATGAATATATTCGAAATTACGAGTAATGTACGATTAAAAAAATCCAAGCAATTTCCAAAATAATTTTTAAAGCATTAATTAATATATTCATTTCATATAACATACGGTCGATTTCGATCTCAAAATAAAATCCTACAAGTTTTTAAATCAATCAATGAATTAAATTGGAGTTGTCATAACTTAAATTGTATGAAATAAAGCATCGTGACTAGTGGATGGTGTATTTTTAATAAACTACTTATTTATTAATCAAAATATTTAAACATTGAATAAAAATCGTCTAGACAAAAAGCGTATTTATTCATATTGTATCTTTTACATTTTATTTCATAATCTGATCACATTACTTCATATCAGAAGAAGCTGAATTATTTGAAGGTGAGACCTATACGCAAGATTCACATACTGTTTCTATTGTATAATATCCTTAACTGTCCCGCCGCTACCTTTTATCACGCCGAAAATATTCAGCGCCTTTTCGATCAGGAACGTGCACTACGCTCAAACGTAGATTGTTTATTGACCTTCCTAGGTCACCGCTTTTTTTTTAGTTGACCTTTACTGTTCAGTGAGAGTCTGGAACCAGTTACAAACCAATATTAGACTCTCTCCATCTTTGGCATGCTTTAAGAAGCGGCTGAAAAAAAACTCTTAATTTCAAATCAACATTGTTTTTAAAGATTTTAAATAAAATTTTGTAGAACATATATGCCGTTTTTACTTATCATTGAAAACGAGATGTTATTTTTGTCGCACCCTGTATTATTATGATTGTGTTAGTAATTATATATATATATATATATATATATATATATATTCATTAAAGGTAGATTTTAACAAATTTTCACAATTCATGAAAAAAATGTTTTTTTTTTAACTGTAAATTGGTTTGGACAGGGCCTAATTGTAAGCGAGCTTCAATAGCAGGCATGTGCTTCGGTTTCAACTCCTGGTGAGTCCCAAAAAGGATATTTTCAGACCTTTAATACTTTAAATTTATTTTTGTACGCATAATTTTCACTTAAAATTTGAAGAATGCTCTTGAAGTGATAAGATTTAATAAACAACGCAAAATAAATTACTTTTTAAGCATTTGTGTATCTTATCAATTAGAAGATTAAACATATTTCAATTTAACATAATGACCTTCATGGCCTAACATAGAAAAAAAAAACATCGACGTGGTTATTATTGCTTCTGCACATGTGATAATTTTGCCAATATAAATGATGTACCTTGAGTAATATGTCAACTTCAATTATTTAAAATTTGAAGACAATGTCAATCCTTGAGCTACGCATTATTACATCATCAATATGAATTTAACAGAAATTTAATGAATTTAATCGAAACACATATTAAAATTTGAAATTAAATTTATTAAGGTAAATTCAAGCGATGAAAAAGTGTGTAAGATAAAAGTAAATGTGATGTATGGGTGAGTAATGAAATATTTGAGCAAGTTGAAGAATTCTGCTATTTAAGTAGTATTTTCTCAGATGATGGAAGAGTTACGAGATATTTCGATTAAAAACGATTTCGATTAAAAACGAGCGATTAAAAACGAGCGTTTAAAAACAAAGTCACTAAAACATATATACTCGAACTGGATAACATTAAAATCTGCTAACATTATAGATAGTACATAGCAGTATTTAATACCAATTTTGATGTATGGAAGTGAAACGTGGACGTGGAACAAGACTGAAAAGAGCCGAATCAACTGCGTGCACGGAGAATACATGATGTGACAAAATTTTATCGTATTTAGCATTCTAATTTTCATGGCACATGTCTCACACCATAAAGTAGGATAGATCAACGTCGTCGTCGTTGCTGGGCCTTGTAGTCGAAGATCCTATCATTATATCAGTGTCAATTTACCTGGAAAGCAAAGTTGTGTCATGGAGTTTATTTTTTTAATGAGTGAGTCGGTGCACACCAGCAAACCACCGACCACACTGCTGTACTGGCCCCGATGCCATTGAGATGATCGGAGCACACTGGCGTATTTATATTTTTTTTAAAGAATAGATATGACCGAAGTCACATATATCATTATATGCCTGAATACTAGGCGGAAAAATATATCAGTGTCTTTGGAGGGGAGTAGCACTGCGCGGGGTTTGAACCGACAACCTTTCGCACGGATGTCCAGTACGTTACCATGTACCTCTTCAAGGATGGATCATGTATAGATTTGCGTTGCCGATGATTAAGCTACAAGCTATCATTGCGGAATACTGATGTCATGTTAATAAATTCTGTACGTGCCAATTCAATTTGGAATCTAACATTTCTATCTGGCTAAATGTCATAAGTTATAGGTTTATTCGAAACTGTCGACTTGTTGTATAGGTTGCCCGATAAGCTGGATACGTCATTATGAAATTGTCGACATAAGTGTGTATTCATAATAAAATTAACCATCTAGAAACAGTTATCTTTGATAACGAATAATTATACGACTTTGTCGTAAGAAAATTTTATCACATGCCATAGATAAGATAACACAACATATATTCATACAGACGATACAAACCACAAAATATTATTTTTGGTTGAATTGAAATAATAAATATTCATAGCCCCTATTCCGAATGGGAAACAATGTGCAACTGGTAAAATGTGCTTGTCATTTTTTGTTTATGGTACATATAGCGGGTTTATTACTGTACAACAATTTATTCCAGCCAACCAGCTTATCTTGGATATATAAAATTGTTAGAATTTATGACAGATTTTACAAAAATAAAATTAAACTCAAGTGACAAAACTCCTAATCCCAAAATAAAAATGGTAGAACTAGGCGAAATAAATACTTTCAAAGATGAGAAAGGGAAATTAGACTGAAAGGATATCCTGAGTATTGTATTTTTTTAAATTCTCTTTTGAATGTAATTAAAGATAGTGATATGCACATGCCTTGATATCTCTTGGAAGTTCCTTCCCCAGCCACGTCGCATGGACTGCAAATACTTGTATGTGTAAAATGAGGTGTGCAAAATAGTCTCTCATAGTCTGATCGAAGAAAACGACATTGTTCTAAAATAAAATGCAATCGAAGATTTGAGAGAAAATTCGATTTCTTAAAAAATAAAGTTGACTGAACGTGAATTTCCTTCGCTATCTTATTTTAATTTCTTGAAGTCTGTTTCGAAACTTGGACATAAAATACAATTGATGTATTAAAAAATATTCCATATAAGCTCATACTGATCAATGTCTTACAATAATTGACACTTATGGGTGCTAGTGACGATTTAATGGTTGTATACTTTTTTTCAAATAGTGTATATGTCACAGTCGAAGAGGATTGTATAGTCAATATAAACTATTAGTAGTGAATGTGCACCTTCACTAAAGTTATCAGTGAATGTGGAAGAAATGGTTTGTTTTAAAATAAGAAATCCATATTCAAGGTGATTGTATACCCTTTATAATGAATATTGACTTTTACTTACTGGGGTAGGGTGAAAAAAAAAGTTGAAATATAACGATAAAAATATCCTTTATATAACCTTTTAATTTATTGCATCAAGTAAAAGAGGTACGAAATTTTGTCAAGTGCCATTCTTCTTGCATTGGCACTTTATAGTTTCGCAGTTCAAGAACTCGAATTCTAGAACGTTCTCTAATGACGAACAGTGAAAGTATACTTTAAGTAGTAAATGTGAATAGTTGTATTGTATTACACTTTCGTTGTATACAGTACAACTTGACGGGCTTATTGTCATGTGTCAATCTCTTCAAACCAACCAGAAATATGTTAAAGAGGCCTTAATGAAAACCAGACTGGAATCCTTTTTTAAAAAATCTGGGTTGGGGGACAGGCGTCTTATAAACTAGAACACGAAGGTCATCATAGTTAACACTGTAGTACACATTTACCGATTACTTTAGTTAAGGTAATCATTATTTTGTAATAATTTACATTTACTGACCATCCGCTTCCACTGATCATACACATATGTCGCATAATATAGCACGCGGTGATTTTTGTTTTTATTTTACACAAGGTCGATATAGGGTTATTGAAATAACCAACTGATGAAATCGACGTTGCCCAATTTATGAAATCAAGCGTCAAGTGTAATGGGATTAAATTTCGTCTTGCTCGATTTGTGTAATAGTTTTATCTTTTACACTTTACTTTTTTAAAGCCATATTAGATTAACAATCTCGCATGTTAGTGACAAATACAAATTAATCTTTTATCTAATAAAATTGTATACAAAAATATTTTTTTAATAAATATATCAGTTTACATTGAGACGTGGTGTATTTAAGTTATATTTTATTTTACGAAATTGACAATTATATAATCAAACAAGTGTTTTATTTTTTAAAATGTTCGAACAAAACGGAATTGAAGAGTTATTTGAAAAAGAGAAATGTGATATCATACGCCAAGTGGCAAAAACTGAGGGCTTTGTAGATTACTCGATAAAAACGTCTGTTGGATCTTCGAAAGGTGATAACTATCTTGGAATTCTGGAGAAAATCACGATAGAAGGAAAGAGAAACGATGGGGTGAAAGATATACTTGATTTGATTGTTAAGATACCACCTAAAGGCTCTCGGTTAAGGGATGAAATACCGCTGAATCGATTTTATGTAAGAGAAGTATTTGCCTATAAAGAACTTCTACCAGAATTGGACAGTCTTTATAACAACCATAGTAGATCAAAAGCTAAGAAAGTAACTTTTGCTAAGTGTTACGAAGCTGATGCAACAAATTTATGTGAAATTTTAGTGCTTGAGGACCTGAACGTCCAAGATTATGTTATGTTTGATCGTTTGAAACCCTTCGATTACGAACATATCAATCTTATTATTAAAACTATAGCGAAATATCACGCCTTGTCTTTTGCAGCTAAAGATAAATGTCCCGAAGTGTACACTAAGAAAGAACTTCTTTACAATGATATTGACAAAAAATATGGAGCCTTCGATGACATGATAGTTGGAGCAATAGAAAAAGCAGTAGGAATATTGGATAATCCCGAGCATGAAAGAAAATTAAGAGCTTTTACGACTAATGCAGAAAATATTTTAGAAAAAAAATTTTCAATAGAAAGTAAATATGATGATGGATACAGAATAATAGTTCATGGAGATTGCTGGACCAACAACTTCTTATTTAAATATGAGGTAAGATTCATTTGTTACTTTTTTCACAACAATGTAGGAATACAATTATCGAACCTTAAATTCTTCAAAAACTATTAAGTAATGTGTTTAGGTAGGAAGAATATTTTCAAGAAATCAAAAAAAAAATCCTTAGATTATCGTCGATTTCAAAAAAAAAATATGTATAAAATTAAGAGAAGTTATAGAAGCATTACTGAAAGATATATTTGATTATCCCAGATAATCTGTGCACAACCTCTCTTAGGTTGAAATCTACGTTCAGTATCATGAAAACTACAAAGCTTCTGAAACAATCATCCAATGTAGAGTGAACAAGTGTATAGAAACATCAGGCTCAAGAGTCAAAATTTGGCTTTATCTGAGTCTTCCTCAAGGCCTGCTTATGATAGACTCGTGGTCACGACGACTCCGCGATATGGCGTCATCTTAGCTCCATTTCGCGAAAATATCGACGATATTAGTCAGAGCCGACCTATTTTAGGCTATGCTAGAAATGGTTATAGGCACCTAGTAATGAGAGTGACCTGGTGCTTCTGTAAAGTTTGAAACTAATTGCTAATTGAGGAATACTAAATACTAAATTAGTGTCATAAAAAGAATACGAATACATAATATATTCAAACATAATTAGTACCAGAAATAATCAATATGTAAAATAGTCAATTTTAATTTATAATTTTTCCCCTTCATTCCGCGAATTTATTAGCCTGCCCTCGTAAGTACTACCATTTGCTATATTGAAAATACAACAATCACTGCAGAATCTGGAGACATCTAAAAAAATCATAGGTTCCATATTTCATCACAAAAATATAATATAGTCCATATTTCATCCCAAAAATATTCATAGGTTCCATATTCATAGGTTCCATATTTCAAAGGTTCCATATTCATAGGTTCCATATTCATAGGTTCCATATTCATAGGTTCCATATTCACAGGTTCCATATTCACAGGTTCCATATTCATAGGTTCCATATTCATAGGCTCCATATTCATAGGTTCCATATTCACAGGTTCCATATTCATAGGTTCTATATTCATAGGTTCCATATTCACAGGTTCCATATTCACAGGTTCCATATTCACAGGTTCCATATTCACAGGTTCCATATTCACAGGTTCCATATTCACAGGTTCCATATTCACAGGTTCCATATTCACAGGTTCCATATTCATAGGTTCCATATTCATAGGTTCCATATTTCATCACAAAAATATTTAATCACAAAAATATAATATAGTCCATATTTCATCACAAAAGTATAATAAAGTCATATCAGTAAAAATACTATTCGTTTTACATTCTCAAAAAATGCAGTGTGATGCCAACTTATGATTAATGACAAACCTATCGAACAAGTGATGGAATTCAAATATCTATAGTTCGAAAATTCTAGGATGAGTCCTGTGACAGCTCACAAATTTGCCCCAATACAACCTTGTAATGATGTTCAGTAATTTTAATTATTTTATCAACTTTAATATACGAGTAAGCCTCAATTCTAATAAATAGCAAGTTATTTAGGTAAATAAATTATTATATATAAGGTTGTATTGGGGCAAATTTGTGATCTGTCACAGGACTCATCCTAGAATTTCCCAACTATAGGTGTCAATTTGCTCTGCTACAATGATCTCCAAAAATAAATAACAGGCCAAGTAAATAAAACCGCCGCTATCTCCGGGTACCTAAAATGTATGATTGGAAAAAATAACTCCATGAGATGTATTATTTATAGTTAAGGCATTAACACTGTGGATCTTTAAAGACATTGTAATTTGTTCAGTTTAACACTGTTTATTCCCCTTTGTATAACGGTATAACCCTACCAGTTTCAAGGTTTTCTCCTCATCATCAGGGAGCACAAACAAGACTAAAATTATGTTCGAACTGGTACTGATATTCACGTTTCTAACGGTAAAAAATCGGGTTGGGGATTGTGGGTGGAGAGCGGCAGGTGATAACTTTAGTAAGCAGCGGTGAGATCTTGGGAATATATGTTATGTGTTTGCCAGATGTTCACCCCAACGTACTGACTTGGATATTTTTAGGGCATCTAATCTGTCCAATTTGTTGAACAGTATGTAAAAAAGACAAGTTTTTATTTAAGACACATCCAACACCTCTTGACTCCATTGGTAATGTTTTACAGATAGAGTTATTTTAGTTTACACTAAACACATTTGTCTTTCATACGTCTTACGTAGTTTGTATTATTTTACACATTCGTTGTATGCACTTCAATCGGGAGAGTTAATTGTCACGCAATATTTTTTGCCAACCAACAAGAAAGATTTTAAAGAAGCCTTTAGTGAAACTAGACTGGAAACCTTTTTATAATAAATTGGATTTCAATCCAAATTGAGTCCGTAAACAAGGAACACAGACGTCTTATCAACTAGGCTACAGATATTGATTCTGGTCCTATAAAATTATTTGAGTTTGATACATGATATGGTCGTGATATCATTGATTATTTTGCAAACATATTTTTTATATTTGTACGAGTATAATACGCAATACACATCAGCTGATGTATTTAAAATTTTCTATTGTAGGCGTTGTATTTACAATAACTTTATATTCCATTTGTATTATTCTCAAATGTTTTATAATTGTTATTGTTCTTTATATAATACCTTTGTTTTAATTTTCAGGAAGACAAACCAGTGGATATGATTTTACTCGATTGGCAAATGATGAAATACGCTTCTCCTGTCACGGATTTGGCTTATTTCATATTTTCTTGCATTGAGGAGGAAATAAGAGAAGAACATTTGGACGAGATTTTTGCCAATTACTATTCAATATTGAGAGCCGAACTAATCGATTTAGGATGTGATCCAGATAAGAGTTATCCAGAAGAAATCTTCGAAAAACATATCAAAGAGTTATCTTCTTTTGGCCTTCTTTGTGCTTTGATGATGATTCCATTGCTTTTGAGCAAAAAAGAAGATGCAGTTTATATGGATGATTTGTTTCAAGGAGATAAAGTTTCTGTAGACCTTATTGTAATGTCTAAAGAGTCTATCAAAAGACTACGAAGTGTTATCAAGTATTTTGTGGATTCAAAATTGATATGAATATATTTATTTATTTGATTTAAACGTTTTTATTTTATTTTCACTATTATTATCATTATTGGCAGGCAACATCAATGTCGTTAATATTTAAATCCACTTGAACTTTCATATTTTACTAAGACAAAGCAAAGAAAAGAACAACGGTAATAAAACATCAATAAAACAGCCTTTCTGGGTTATTCAGACGGATTTTACATTGGTTTAATGTCTATTATGCAGTTTGTTACAAGATTCAATAGCTCGGTTAGTAATTTTTTTTCGATAATTGTGTAATTAAATTTTGGAGAGTTTCAATTGATGTCATCTTAAATGTGTTTTGGTTAAGAGAAATTTGGTGGCGGAGCTCTGGTCAGTCTTAATGATTGCTCAATATATAATATTATAACTGCTGGATATATTCCAGTGCAAGAGCTATAGAACTTTTTTTTTCTTTCGATGGTCTTACAGCCCATATCGAGCTTTGGCCTCCGTCAATCTTCGCTTCCAGCTCCTTCTGTCTTCCGCCTCGACCCTTCAATCCTGCGCCTGTAGCAGCCGGGTTGCGTCCCTCTCAGCTTCGTCCTCCCATCGCAACCTTGGCCTGCCCACTCTCCTTCTCCCACCCGGGTGTCCCTCCAGGATTCTTTTGGGTGACGGTATTCTCTGCACATGTCCGGCCCATCTCAATCTGCTCAGTCTGACATGTACAGATAGCCTGGGAGCTTTATAGATATTATACATAGATATTATAGAACTAGCTCACCTAAATTCTCCCGTACCCCGATTGCATCGATCGGGTAATGACCATGCTGCAGTTTCGAACATATTTGGTGATAGTCTTAATACTTTTGAAAGTTCTCTTTGAGAGCGTTTTTGTTTGTCTGAACCATAAATCCGATGATACTGCGTGATTTTTAACTATCTTTCTTTTCGTTGACTTTGTTTTTATTAAACTTTTCGAGATATCTCTAAATATCGCATGTTGAAGTTTCGTGGTGGTTTTTTTTTTGTATTGGAGTGGATTGATTGTGTGTACGCACATTTTTACTTGTTACTTTTTGTATGTAACGACCTTTGATTACTCGAACCTTGACCTGTCTTAAGTTTGCATTTTATGTGCGGTGGGTGGTATGCATGTTCGTACTGCTATCAATATTTATTGTATGTGATTCATGTAAATGTTTATAATTTGTGACAAGTTGTATTTATATTCATGCGGACTCAAAATTCTAATTCAAGTCTTACTCTTGTAACATTTTTAATGTTTGATAAAAGACTATACATTGTAATAAACAAAAAATAAACAAATTCAGTGTAGTCTTTACGATTTCGTCTTTGTCGCAGAGAAGGCTACCTAATAAACGTAGTCTACCTTCGTAAGTCAGTTACTCGTCTTTGAACCCTGATATCAAGTTTAACATGCATTAATTTTAAAATAAGGAACCCATTTAATGTATCTAAATTCTAGTGAAGGGTTAGCATGTGTTATTTTAAATTTTTAGCATCTTATCCCTTCACCCTGTTGTAATTTTTGCGGCTATCAGGATGAAATCGTAGATCACATTTTGTGGTACTGCGATGACAATCTAGTTAATTATTCCCGAAGGGATTTCCACTCATCGGTTCATCTTCGGGCCGATTGACTACTTCAATCTCTGTTTAAAATCCAAGTCTCAAGTTTCTTTATAAGTATCATTTTCCTTCTCCCGTGGCATTGGACCTTAAGTCCGTCGTCGCTCATATTACTTTCACACTCCGGTGTATTGACAACAGAGGAGGATCCTCTTTGGTCAGTTCCTTCTTTGTCCTTACATGACGTCACGTTCATAAAAAATAATGAAAATTTTGATCTTCTAGTGCAGATTGCTCTGGATGGGGTCTTATTTTGTCCCCCATTAGCGTGGTTAGCGATGGAATCAATAACAAAAAAACTCCTTTCTTTTGCCCGTTAATCTAATAGCACATATTAATTACCCTTGCTCGCTTTACCTCAAATGCTCTTGTGATCCTTAACTTCCCCTGAGTGTCCCTTTCCTTTCTGGCAACATGCCCGAAGTATTTTAGAATTATTGTTCTGCATGTTGCTGTAAGTGTTTCAATAATCTCCATCTTTTGGAAGATATAAATATTGGTGCAACTTGCGGTTCATCGGATACGGAGCATTTGTCTCTAACACCACATCTCGAAAGCATTTAACATGTTTCTTTTCTTCTTTCTCACCGTCCTTGTTTCTATTCCACACTATGCTATGGAGAATATTAGAGATTTAACTAGACGGATTTCGGTTATTCTTTGTAAAGACCGGTTAATCTATATCTTTGATAAACTTGTATTAGATTTCACAATTCTAATTCGCATCCTCCACTCTTTGAAATGTGAGCACCTAGGTAGACCAATTCGTTGACATCGTCGTAATTCCTTAACGAAATTCTTTTCACACTACAATTGCCTCCAAAAATAAATTAAAGATAAGTAGATGCATCTTAATCTATATTTTGTTTCATTGTTTGTGATGTAAATAGAGAACAGAGATAAGCCAACAGAAGCAAATTGACAAAAGTAAATTTACTATAATAATTATAAAATATTTTAAAACTAAATATTATTTAAAAAATATTTTCAATTAATGATAAGAAAAATAAAATACTCAAAGGTTCGAAAAAAGTACTGTCAACCATTTGACATATTTGAATAATACTATTGAAGAACATATGTTACTTTATTTCAGCTTTTCTAATACTCCTTCCCAGTGTATTCTTAGAGTAAGAATAAAATCATTCAGTGCTAAGACCAGACAATTAAGTGACTCCCAAAGCTATTATGTCTGACAGAACACGGAGATACTTTATATAGCAAAACTGTTGAGGTAATAATTTCTTCATACACTATGTATACAATACAAATGGGAAAACCGCAAAAAAAATGGATTATTATTCAACTGTCTTACCTGAAGATTTTATTTTTCAACTGTCTTACCCATACGTAATAGAAACTTTGTCAATCAACACCGACAATGTAAATGCAAAGTATTCGAAAAAACTAACTTCATACAATATTTTATTACCTTCAAAGAATATGTATAATTATTTTTTTTGTAATTGAATATACAAATTTATTTCGAAAATAGTGATATTTAGGTCTTCAGTTTTACGTTCTCCTCACTGAGTTGTTTCTGGTGCATATGAGACGCCGTTTTCGCAATCTAAATGGAATGTGAGTACTGTCAATTTTTACAAGGTGTGTCATGCAATATTTAATTAATATAATTAATATAAACGAATACGATAAAATATTTCTTGACATGTGATGTTGATATAAAATTATTGAAAGATCTTACCATGAGATAATACATTCGTTGGATCGTAATTCATCATTAAATTCATTATCTTTGATAATAAAAACCAAATATTTTTTCCACTTAAGAAATAAAAGTAATCCGTTCATATTTAACATAACAAATTCACTGCTTTATTTATTTTTAATTTATTAATTTCAAATAAAAAGTCAACAATAGGTGAAAAAAGGAATCATATGTTGGTCTATATTAACATAAAAAGGAATCATATGTTGGTCTATATTAACATAAAAAAAGAATCATATGTTGGTCTATATTAACATAAAAAGGAATCATATGTTGGTCTATATTAACATAAAAAGGAATCATATGTTGGTCTATATTAACATAAAAAAGAATCATATGTTGTTTTATATTAACATAAAAAGGAATCATTTGTTGGTCTACATTAACATAAAAAGAAATCATGTGTTGGTCATAAAAAAAGTTTTTTTTGGAACAATGAGTAGACTTTTTAAGGTGTTTTGTTTGTATCAACTAAAGTAAACAGTGTTTATATAAAAATGAGTCGGGTGAACTATCTATTATAAAGTCTATGTTACAACGAACCAAATTGAAAGATAATTTACATGACGATGAGCGAAACGAACTCGTAATGTGTTGAATTTATAACTTAAAAATACTAATTAATTTTTTTAAATAAAAAAAAATATTTGGTCAAAGTCACCAACCCCTATTACTAAGAAAGTTCCATAAACTTTCTTGAAAAAAAATCTGAAATTTTGAACGTGTCAATATTTAAAGCCCTATTCAAAAGGGGTAGCTCGCGAAATGATGTAATAATCCTTGGCAAGTTTAAAAAATCAACATACTCGTATCTATATCCCTAGTTATCAGAAACATAAAACTATATCTTTTCTAACATAGTTGGATTTGATTTTGGTCCTATCAGCAATCTAAATATATAAGAGAAGGTCTCTCTACAATCCTTCTCAGGTTACATTTTATTAGATCAGCGTAGTTTCCCAACATGCCCAGAAGAAACATTTGTAGGATGGTCACGGGTAAAAACTGCGTAACAATGGGTTTAGTGAACTCACGTGCGTATCAAAAAAAAAAAAGAATTTTTCAGTGAATCCATCTCTTGAAAGATTATTTACATATGAATTAGAGAGTCTGTATGAAGTGAAAAACACTTGTTACATAAGATGGACTCGTACTATATAAAGTTAAACGATGAGTTTAAAATGTCAGTCTGTAAAAACTAAGACAATGGGTGAAGTGAACGTATCAATCGAAAGGTTAAATGTCCATGAACTTAAGGCTATTGAAAATATTGCTAAAAGGGAAAATTTTAAAGATTATAAAATAATTGTTACTGCAGAAACAGTGAAAGGAAATAATTATTTGGGTGTTATAACACGCGTCAGAGTCGAGTCAGAGAAATATGGTAAAAAACAAATTCTTTCCATGGTTTTAAAATCATCGCTTAAAAATCTCAAAATCAGAGATGACTTATCGCTGAATCGTTTTTACGATAGAGAAATATATGTATACAAAGTTTTGCTTCCGTCTTTTGAAAAATTACAAAATGAATCATCAATTTCAAGAAAAGAAAAAAATTATTTCGTAAAGTGCTACGAGACAAGTTCAATAAATCTTTTTGAATTCCTAATCTTCGAAGATTTGAAAGAAAAAGGATTTGAAATGTACGACAGGATGAAATCTTTAGATTATGATAGAATAATGCTTGCTATAAAAACATTAGCGAGATATCACGCTTTGGCCTTTGCAGCAAAGGATGGATGTCCATTTTTATATCAATCAAAAGAACTTTTTTATAATACTAAAGATATAGGAGAAGAGTTTAAGAAATTGATTTGTGAAAATAGAGACCGTGTCATTGATAATTTAGAGAATCAGGATCATAAAGATAAAATGAAATGTTTTGGAAAAGATTTGTACGACAAAATCATTTCATTTCTGGATCTCTCTGAGGAAAGTGATACAACTTAAAATATAATTTGCCATGGAGATTGCTGGATAAATAATATGATGTTTCAATACAAGGTAATATTGATATTTTTACTAATATTTCTGCATATTCTTAGTTATGTGGTTATGACTAAAGGTCATGATCAATGATGACGCTAATTTTAACTCTGGTGAGGAAGTTGCTGCACTCCTGGTAAACTTCTAGCTTCTGTAAGACCACATACAAAGTATCAACTGTCAAATCTTTGATTTGGGTCAATCATCGGTAATCTATTTATTTATTTAACACTTTTATTGCAAATACAATCTGGTGGGCTTATTGCCAAGCGGCAATCTCTTCCAACCAACCACACAAAAGAAAATGAAGCAAGTTACGTGGTCGCATAAATCATTCAAATGACTATCTATCCCCACGAAATCCATAAACATATACGTGAGCACACGCCCACAAACCCCACAAAGACGGACAATCACCCGAACATTCTTTTTCATATAAAGTGAGATATCATCACTCGAAAGGAAAGGATCTACCCCTGATTCAGTTTCCTAAAACATTATCTACAACTTTTAGCCTTTTTGAGATGTCTGGCTCTCATCTGGCAATGCATGTGAATGACAGTTGATGGATGGAGCTTTTATGTAATTGTTGGTATTTGTTTGTGATGGCTTGAGATTTGGGTATGTGTAAAGGTGTGAATATTTCAGTTGAGTATTTTAATATTTGAGACAAATGTATAAAATTTGTGATAAAGGAATGGGACCATTTCGCTACAGGCCCTGTCTAATGAATCGGTTTTTTATATCAACAAAATGTATGGTTTTTCGCATTGTTATATACTCGTACTTATTATTATACAGTTCACCTTTTCATTAATACGATGCAAATTTTAAATGTCAATAGTAAAAAAAATGCACTGAATGGAAGTCACCAACAGTCAGACTCTTCGTCGAGCAATCAATCGCAGTATTGTAATAATATAACCCTATTACAAATTCAATGCGCATTGCATGATTTCAATTTCAATCGTATTTTTTTCATTTTACAGAATGGTAAACCAATTCAGATGATCATGTTAGATTGGCAAATGGTCAGGTACGCTTCACCAATAACGGACATTGCTTATCTTATATTTACATGTACTGATGAAGAACTCAGACACAACCACTTGGAGACAATTTTTGAAACCTACTACAAGACCTTGAGTTTGAGACTATTGGATCTAGGCTGTGATGTTAACAGATGTTATCCAGAAGATGTTTATAGACGACAGATAAAGGAGAAACTATTGCATGGTTTGGTGTGGTCTATCGCCCTTTTGCCGTTCTTTTTAATTAATAAAGAAGATGCCGTCGATATTGATGATATGGTGGAAAATAAGTTACCTGTAGATGAAATTAAATGGTCTAACGCTTGTATCAAAAGACTTAAAGGCATTGTCAAGGATTTTGCGAGTTATGGCATGATTTGATAAATATATTTTGAACAATATTGTAACACCTTTTTGCAAACCTGTTGCCCTGATTATGGCAAATTATTAAGGCACAACTAAAAAGTTGTTCTTTTAATTAAGTTATTTTTTTAATGTATACACATTCTGCGGTTCATTTAATGTGCATAAACATTTTACCAGTCCACTACCATTTGTATCAACATACATCCATACCATCAAACCATTTCCGTCTCGGGGTAGGCCAAGAGGACAGATCACCAAGCTTTCCCATTACGAATACTCCTTTCGTTTCTTCCAAATTCGTAGTATTTCTCATACAGCTCCTCTTTATCTTATTCAGTACCATTCCTTCTTTTAAAATATCATTCACTTGGTCCAACTATACTTTCTTGGTCGTTCTCTACCACGACTCTCACTTATGCTGACATTGTAACTTTGTTATGTGTTTCATCACCCATCCGTTTAACATGTTCAAACAACTTCAACGCGCGCTTTTCCTCCGTACTTAACACATTAGTTTTAGTTCACATATGTGTACAGTACCCGGCGGTAAGTAATGCACATCGGACTTATAAAAGAGACTGTCGGCCATAATCGGCTAACTTCGGCTTTGTAGAGCGTCGTCTCTGTCATTCATACACGTGTTCCGTCGCGATTTATCAGTCGTTGTCAACTCGACTGTTAGCGCATCGTGCGACAGAGACGACGCTCTACGAAGCCGAAGTTAGTCGATTATGGCCGACAGTCTCTTTCTTAAGCCCGATGTGTATTACTTACCGCCGGGTCCTGCACATCCTTAAAAATTACATTTAAGGATGTACAGTACCCAAAAATCACACACCATATATTCTTATCAGTGCACGTATTTCCACGGTTGCTTTCAATAATTTTCCTCGTCCATGTTTCACTCCCATATATATATATATATATATATATATATATATATATATATATATATATATATATATATATATATATATATATATATATATATATATATATATATATATATATATATATATATATATATATATATCTATATTGGAACTATTACGCTGATGTGAACCATAATTCTTCCTGCTATTGCTTGGTCTGTACGAGTATATGTCTATAAGTGCTTCGTTGACTTTGTTGACAATATCTCGTTCTACCTTTCCGTCATCTGGGCAACTTCTCAAGTATTTCTTAATTCTTTCACTTGTTCTAACGTTTCATTGATCACACAAATATCACATTTACTTTTCTTTTCACCTTTTTCATTTATTCTTAGATCTTTCACTCTATTTATTTTCATTCTCCGCTAACTTTACTATGTAATGAGCATGCTAATTTTCATAAGAAATCTTTAACACTTAATCTGTATAAATATTGTGTATTTGTATCAAAATAAATATATTTGAAATGAGAGCACCTAGGTAGCAAACTCATTGAAATGAGAGCACCTAGGTAGCAAACTCATTGAAATGAGAGCACCTAGGTAGCAAACTCATTGAAATGAGAGCACCTAGGTAGCAAACTCATTAAAATGAGAGCACCTAGGTAGCAAACTCATTGAAATGAGAGCACCTAGGTAGCAAACTCATTGAAATGAGAGCACCTAGGTAGCAAACTCATTGATCTCGTAATCCCTTAACGAGTTACTTCTTGTCCGAGTATCTAGTCAGTCTACGGTAAATACATTTGTTTTAATTTTGTTTATTTCTACACCTAGTTGTAGGTTTTCTATTTTAAATTTATTCCAATGGTTGAAATTCTTTTTCTACTACAATTGCCTTCAATAATAAACTGAAGATGAAAAGGTGTATTTTATGCTTTATTTTCTTTGAATGTTCGTGGTGTAAATAGAGAACTCATATAAGTCAACAGAAGCAAATTAACAAAAATAAATTGACAATAATAAATAAAACATATTTCAGCATTGTATATTTTGTAAAATATATTTTTAATTAAATTTTTTCTATTAAAAAAACAAAAGACTCAAAAATTAAAAAAAAAATACTCAGCCATTTGAATAAACTATTGTAGAACATAACATATCTCAATTTATTTCAGCTTTTCTAATAAATCCATTAAGTATACCCTTAGAGTAAGAATTGAAGCGTTCTAAAACCGAACTATTAGGTGGCTTCCAAAGCTGTTGTATCTGATGGAATACGGAGGTAAGCCAATACTTTATATGAAAAAACTGACTGGGTAATAATATTTGATAAAAAAACTTACTAAGGGAAGACTAACTACAGTACTTGGCGGTAAGTAATACACATCGTTTGTAGAGCGTCGTCTCTGTCGCACGGTGCGCTAACCGCATCGTGACTACATGCAGTTAGTGCATCGTGCGACAGAGACGACGCTCTACAAACGATGTGTATTAATTACTACCGGGTACTGTACGAATAATCCTCTCAAGTTATTCCGAAATGTGACAGTAACACATAAGGTGTAATGTACTAGTATTGTTCAATAATACATGTTGATAAGAACTCCGAAAAAGGGTTGCCTTCAAATGCTTCCTAAAGCTGTATACGCCACCCATATCACAAACACTAAAAGGTAAACCATTATATGTACGTCGTAGGACCAGCAACGGAAAAAGTTCTGTCATGTACTCCGCGCTTTTACATTGATTCTGAACAATCAATATATTTAATGAAGATAAAATCGATTTCAATCTTCTTTTTTTTTCTTCCTGTAGAATAATAACAACAAGGAAACCTTTTCAAATAAATTATTTTCTTTATTTTAAGTCGTGGCTTTGTAATAAGGATCATGATCTCCATGGACAGCGTGAACTCTGTTTATGCCTATTCTCCAGTAGTCTATATATTCAGCTATGGAGTGTTGACACCGCCGAAGATTCTGCCGTAGTATTTATTTGATCAATCCAACTTGATGATGATTTCCCTTTCATCTCCTTCCAATGACGTTGCCACAAGTCTTTATAGACTGTAAATCTGTTTTCAAGTCAAACACTCAAAGAAATTGAAAATACATCTCAGAGAGATGGTTGACAGCCTCCTTCAGAATATAATAACAATATTTTTACATTTGGCAACCTAAGGATATTTCGTCATTCGTCGCCAATACCACAACTTAAAAGCCTATTTTTGTTTACATTCATTCATGTCTTTGGAAGTCGCAGAATATCGACCCAAATATTTTAAATATTATATCATCATTGTCAACCAGGGTCGATCCACTGCTGGAAGAAGGTCTCCCCAAGTTGACTCCAAATAGTACTGTTTATTGTTCGTCGGTGCCATGTTATGCTGCCATGCTTTCTGATTTAATCTATCCAGCGTACCTTCGGTCTTCTTTTGGGTCTCTGTATGCCTTTTGGGTACCATTGGATTATTTAAGATGTCCATCGGGAGTCTGACATTCTGGTTACGTGTCCTGCCCATTGCCACTTCCTTTTCTTGCACTCCCTTATTACGTCTTCTACCTTTGTAAAAAATAAAATCAAGTTTTTTTAAAATTAGCAATACACACAAACTAGGACGATTTGTGTCAAATTAAAGCCATTACGCAATTATATGAGTCAATATGATAAAACCAATTAGAAAAATGACAATTCTAGATAATTTAAAGTTTTAACTGATTCAGCTTCAAAAAATGAACAACTGATCTATAAATGGAAAAATTCCACGAAGAAAGAAGAAACGCAATATTCATTGGACGCGGTAAAGATATGGCTTTTAGGAATTCAAATCTGTCTCGTAAAGGACAACCGAAAAATGCATGGTTTATACTTTTATCATCCAGACTACACTCGCAGTCGGGATTTTCCACAATATCCATTCTATAAAGGTGACTAGCCACCAAGCAGTGGCCCGTTCGCAAACGACACATGACAGACACTTCCATTTTGATTATTCTTATTATATTAAATCGTGGTTTCAAAGGGATTGATTGATTTATATCTAGATTCCTTATTTACACCAGTCATTTCCCAACCCAACGCCCGTTGGTGCCAAGTATCATGTTTAATTTTATTTAAAAGATTTGTTATTGGCTTGAAAAATCAGATAGGGGACAACCGGTAGAACATGCTTAAAATTAAGTAAGTTCATATTGTAGTTATAACATATAAATTAGATTAGTTCTTACGATATCAATTTATAACATTTGGCAAATGTTTGTATTATAGATAACTTTATTAAATAAAACAAAACAAAAAACTGATAACCAGGTAATAACGCATCCAATTATTTTTGCACTGAATGGGAACTGTCATGGGTATGGGCAATGCAGACCACGAGTGCCAGTATGCACAGTGCCCAGTCTACTCGTATAGTCCATAGGACAGAGCAGACCGTCTGCAAATGGCTCTCTATTAAAACCGACCACGCCGCGCCGTGACATTTGTTTATTTATTTATTAAGATGTATTCCGCTCCTTCGCCAGGATAAAGGACTATCGTGATATTACAGTTGTATAGTGGTGCACAAATCAGGACAAGAAAATTTATATTTCTATTAATTTTGTACTGTTGTGCAATATCAATTCTTTTAATTTTGTACTGTTGTACAACATCACTTCTATTAATTTTTTCCGGTTGTACAACATCACTTCTATTAATTTTGTACTGTTGTTCAACATCACTTTTATTATTTTTTTACTGTTGTACGACATCACTTCTATTAATTTTGTACTGTTGTTCAACATCACTTCTATTATTTTTTTACTGTTGTACGACATCACTTCTATTAATTTTTTACTATTGTACAACATCACTTCTATTAATTTTTTACTGTTGTACGACATCACTTGTATTAATTGTGTACTGTTATATATCATTTCTATTAATTTTGTATTATTTTACAATATCACTTCTATTAATTTTTTAAACGCATATTGTAATTATTTCTGTTTCTATTGTAAAACTTATTTTATTTTCATTTTGTATTTGTATTATGGAATCGTATGTACAAATAATCTTATATTTAACCTTGCACTTAACATACGATGCGTGTAAAAAGGTTGTTTGGTAAGTTGGCACAAAAAAAATCTGTCAATAAATATCTTTCACATTTTCTAGCGAAGTACTCCTTTAGTCCAGATGTTTAACCTAACTCTTTCGGCGTTGATTTGAACAGCATTATATTAGAAAGTGTGATTTAAATTTTACATGAAAACCATTTTTTTCAGATCAATCATTCGTACTTTTCAGATCAATTATTTCACTATGGTTTTTGTTGTCAAACAAATTTGAATATGGTAAAAACAATTATTGATTAGCATGATATTTAAATATGACTGACAGGCATCTAAAAGGAGAAAATAAGAAAAAGATGAAGACTTCTCAAATCTAGTAATAATAAGCCACTACTTTCTTATCGTTATACTCAACTTAGGGGGGGGGGGGGTGGTTAATAAATTCGCAAAATTAAGGGGTTAAGGGAGGAGATGGTAGTGCGCATGCGCATGTTCCGATAATATGAATCATTATTAGTATATTCACCAAGTTTTAGCTTAATTTTTATAGTATCGTTTAATGTACCATCGGGAGAGTATGTTAAACGTTAATACCATCCCATTTATGGAAAAAATTGAGTATCGCGCCGTCATTAAGTTTGTCACAAAACAAGATAAAAACCTCAAATTATTTTAGAATAGATGTTAGCGGTTTACGGGGACTGTTGCCCTAGAAAAATTATGGTTTACAAGTGGCATAGTCTTTTTAAGCAAGGGAGAGAATCGATTGAAGACGACCTCCGATCAGGACTGCCTGTTGAGGCTCCTTCTTCAAACATCGTCAAAAAAATAGAAAAGCTTGTGCTGGAAGATGCCTGCTTAAATGAACAACAGCTTGCAGAGATGATAGGAGTATTACATACAACCATTTTGAATATCCTCCATCAGCATCTAGGGATGTCAAAAATCAGTGCAATGTGGGTACCCAGAATGCTTACGCCACTTCAAAAACAACAACGCATCGAATGTTCACGGCAGTTTTTGAACCTCTGTAGAAACAATAAAGATGAGATTTTGAGCTGAATCGTTACTGAAGAAGAAAATTGGGTTCATCGTTACTGAAGAAGAAAATTGGGTTCGAAATGAAAAAATATATCTCATGTTTCCCCTTCTTTCCGCGAACTATTGACCTTCCCTCGTATACGCATTTATTTTGCAATATTTTTAATCTGTCAATAGTGGTAAATTCAATTCTCGACTTAAAGCGCACTTGAGGAGAGCTTTCTCTCTAAACAGCGGTATACAAATTGTCATTTAATTATTATTATTGATAAGGCTGTATGCTATATAACACCATTTAGTTTGGCTTTATCTGAGTCTTCTCAAGGTCTGCTTGGACTCGTGGTCACGATGACTCCGCGATATGGCGTCATCTTAGCTCCATTTCGCGAAAATATCGACGATATTAGTCAGAGCCGACTTATTTTGGGCTATGCTAGAAATGGTTATAGGCGCCTAGTAATAAGAGTGACCTGGTGCTTTTGTAAAGTTTGAAACTAATTGCTTATTGAGGAAGACTAAATAATAAATTAGTGCCATAAAAATAATAATACGAATACATCATATATGTTATAGGTACTTAAACTTAATAAGTAGCAGAAATAATCAACATGAAAAATAGTCAAATTTTAATTTATAATTTTTTTCTAGTATTTTTTAAAATAATGCTGAATTTTGCGATTCGTTCATTCAAAATTGAATAAGTGTTATACTCGTATTTATATTTGGCCCCTACACAATGATGTTATCCCATCGACGATTTCTGTGGAATCAGCAAATAAATGAATTTCTAAAATTGGTTGACATTTCTTCTGCAGCGAAGTCGTTCAATAAAAGATGCGCCATTAGATTTTGAGAATACTTTTCAGTTAATTATAAATTCATTATTGTGATTTTTTTGTATACTTTAAGTAAAAAATAGTACATTCACCCACTTTTTCGTTATTACGAGTATAACACATATATATATTCAAATGTCCGATGTGAATAGAACTAACGATATCCTATGAAGTGGACATCACGTAACACTGGCGTATACTCCTTCATATATAGGAGTTCACAGCCATTGTTTAAAAAGAAGGAAGAAAATGGTATATTATATAATAGTATATTATGTTTTTTTATTTTATTTTTATATCCCACTCATCTGCCGTTTATCAATCATAATGAGGGCGGTGGCCACCCATGGCTCTATCCCGTAAGGTTGCTTCTAGGGATATTACTATCTAAGCGTGAGGAAGGACATGAGGATATTTTCTTATGCCTTTAAGTTACTGACAGGCGCAACATCTGATCTATGTTAGTAGATATGTAGTCTTATGTTCTTGGCAACTATTTGATATACATAAATATTAATCCGTTTAGACTGCCAATAGGTAGAAATAACCTTCCAAACTCTCATCCTCTTGTTTCATGAGCCGTCTCTTTTAAATAGAACTTTGAATATCGACATCTTTAACATTTATGAAAATATAAAAAAAAAATACATTGAGCTTTTTTAGTAATGGAAATTTGTTGATTCGATGAAACAATTATTTTTTACTTGCCATCACCTGTCAATGATAATAGAAGTAAATTTAAATATTTTTTTAATATAGAATTCCTTGCGACATTTATTATTAATACAATTAAGACCCATACTAAAAATGCTATTCAGAGACTTGAAAAAGAAAACGAAAAACAAAATTTCTACATTCAAATCATGTTTCGGAGTATCTTTATTTTTCTAACGCGACAGCCGTCATTTTAAATTTTTCGACCATGATATTTTGTTTCTATGGTCATTATTTTTAGATTTTTTTGTTTCTATGATCAATATTTTTAGATTAGTTTGTTTCCATGGTCATATTTTTTAGATTATTTTGTTTCTATGGTCTTTATTTTTAGATTTTTTCGTTTCTATGGTTATCAATTGCATTATTTATTTAGATAACTGTTTATACTTTAAGCTTAATGTGTAACTAGGTTTAACGTGTATATGTAAAATATACATGCATATAAACCATCACACCGTTTCCCTACTGGGTAAGGTAGAGAGGACAGAGGGCCAGACTTTCATATCTCGATACACATGTTACCTCCCATGCACCTTCTCATATAGCTCCTGCGATTTCTCCTATATTTTACTTTTCCTACTTTTAAAATAACAATCACTTGATCTAGCTCCTTGTTCATCTCCTACTATACCTTCCACTAAAATTTGCACTGTTTATTTGAATTTTAATATTTCTTCGTTCATTTGTTCCACGTACCCAAACTATCTGAGAGCACCTTTCTTCATGTAAGCTATATACTCTAAATAAATATTTTCAGTTAAACATTTTGGAACAGGATCTTACAGTTTTGACAAGTTAGTTAGTAAGTACACAAAAATATGGCTAGTAGGAAAAATATTTCTTGGTTTAAATTCGGGCGGTCTTTTTGGTTTTGGCTAAGGCACGCTCCTGAAAACAAAGATCGATAACCAGTCTGGATGATCAGTCTGGATGATCAGTCTGGATGATCATTGTGATTTTGTAATGCTACAATTACTCATTTTGCTCGATCATGCAATTATTCTTTATCAACAATTTTAAATTATTACTTTTCATAGATATATAAATCAAAATTCGTTTTATCAGAACAAGCAATATGATATGGAAATTCAATCAAAAGATATTTGTGCATATTGATATATTTTTTTTTATCATTTATGAAGTGATGTCAATTAAACGATGGGTTGAAGTAATATTTCGATAGTGTAATGTGTCAAAGTGTCAAAAATGTAATTTCAAGGATTTAAAAGTGTCTAAATAGTAAAAACGTGTCAAAAATTACACTTTATGGTCTACGAGTATATACTAGAAGCGACGAAAATATCAAATTATGATATTGTCAGCATAAAAAAACAATATTCTTGTCCTAGTTGGTAAGATGCCCGTCTTCCGTCACTTGGAGGTTATGATTTACATTTTAAAAAAAAGTCTCAGCCTGTTTTTCGCTTAAAGCTTTTTTAACGTATTTCTGATAGGCTGGAAGAGATTACCATGTGGCAACAAATCTACCAGGCTGTAAAAAAAATAAAAAAAAACGATACAATAAAACGTCTGGAACTACTATTTGGTGGTATTAAAAGCATAGAACTGTTTTGAAAAATTACTCACTGTGGTCTGAAAGCCAAAAAGTATTAGTCTTCTGTCATAAAACAAACAAATAATTTATTTGGGGTTACAAGCAGAAAATAATAATATCCCATCGTTTGGCAAGTACTTGATAGTTTTGTGGTCACAAAACTATCAAGTACTTGCCAAACGTTGTGGTATAAACAAGAAATCCTTAATACCTATTTATGGTGGTGGAATTTATTGAAAAAAAAAAACACATTTATTGAAAAAAAGTTAATTGCATGGCCTGTGTTGCCACAGAATGTAATTGTATGGCCTGTGATGCCACATATTGTAGATGATACATAATCGATGATGTTACATAATCAATGTTTGTGAATTATTGTTAAATTAGGCAAATGAAAAAAAAAGGTATACCTACCACATTTATTTAACATTAATTAAACATAAAAAAGTAATTTATAGGAGAATAGAATAGTGTAATGCCAAAACCTCTGTAACTGAAATTACGTAATTCAATTGCAGGCTAACACACGGCCTGTCATTGTGTTTAGTGGAACTCGAGAACTTTTTTACTAACAATTGCAGGCTAACACACGGCCTGTCATTGTATTTAGTGGAACTCGAGAACTTTTTTACTAACAATTGCAGGCTAACACACGGCCTGTCATTGTATTTAGTGGAACTCGAGAACTTTTTTACTAACAATTGCAGGCTAACACACGGCCTGTCATTGTATTTAGTGGAACTCGAGAACTTTTTTACTAACGATGAAAGAAAAAAAATTTAAACATAGTTGTTTAATAATGGTCACACACTCTGGATTTCCGACACGAAGAAGATTTATATTAAAACATAAAAATCTCATTTGAACGTGACTCAAAATTATAGTAATATAATATTATGTATAGACAAAAATTAAAAAGAAAATAAAACATAGGTACATATTAATTTTTTACATACACATACAAAAATACATACCATCACGCTATTTTCCTGTCGAGGTAGGCAGATAGGACAAAGCACCAGACTGTTCTATCTCGACACATCCTTCGCCTCTTTTACATACAACTCCCATAATTTCTCTGACTTTCTACGTTTCCTTCTTTTAGAATATCAGTCATTTGATCCAACCATACTTCCCTTGGTTATCTTCTCACACGTCTTCTACTCACATTTGCCCTATATATCTGTTTTGTTAGTCTTTCTTTATTCATTCGTTCCAGATGCCCAAACCATCTCAGCGTGTTTTTCTTTATCTTTCTTAACATCCTACTTAACATGTATTAGGTATCCAAAATAATACGAATGTATTATTTATTTAGGTATACATATGATATGACACTTTAAAATGTGAATTTTATTCATATTTAATAAAAATGTACTAATTTGTCAGCCTTCAAAATATGCACGTGCGATACGCGAGCCTTTACCAATAACAGTTTTGCTATACGGTCCAAAAAGGTAGGCCACCCCTGCTCTAGTAAAATCAAAATATTTATATAATTTAAATTATGTACTTTTGAATTAAAATATTATTTACTACTAGATATAAAATTACATTTTTAATATTAATAGGTTGTCCAAAGAGCTGTTTGTATTCTTCACCACTCATGGTAAATGTTTGACCATACCTGCTGTAAGTAGGTATGTACCTTCTTAAATAATATTTTTTATATGAAACAAGCCATCATACTCAGAACCCTATATGGAGGATAGACAGTCCGATATCTCCACCACCCTCGCTGTTATGGGGAAGAAAATATTCTCCATCCAGCGCGATCTATACGAGTATTAGAAGAAATCGTGTTTATTTATTTGAGTGCGGAATTACGTAGTGGCGAAAAAAGAGCTGTACAAAGGGACTCCTCTTCCAGTGGCGACATACCAGAATGTGAAAAGAATAGTAACGACGACGGACTTAAAGTCCGACATCACGGAAGAAGGAAAATTACTCACAGCGCAGTAAAAAAACTTATAAATCAGATTGAGGCCAGCAGTTCAAATAACCAAGTAAGTCCACAGAAAATTTCGATTGTAGCAAAACTATTCCTCGATGTCACTCCAATCGGTTCGATGATAAACCGGTGCAACGCTGAGTGAAGATCCTTTCGTAAATTGTTAATTTGATTATTATCACAGTACCACAAAATTTGATCTGCGGATTTATCCACATGTCACATAAAATTACAACAGGGTGAAGGGATAAGATTGAAAAAAATAAAATTGCCATTAAAACTTTCATGTCCAGAGAAAATTGGGTGGTAGGCAAGATTTCTAAGCTACAGATGTCGTCATTCCTTCTGAGAGTAATTTACAAATATTAAAATTAAGTAGAGCCTCATGCGGCGCCTCTCCACTCACCAGGGTCACGGCCCATGCCGCGCAATACCGGCCGCAATGGCTCAGTACTCAGTGCGGCAGGACCGCGGGCCGAGGGACCCCGGATCGATACCCGATCATGCAATCTTCTCAATTTGCATCGAACGTCCTCAGGCGTCTCGTGAAAATCAAACTCACTGTAATTTTTCATTCGCCTACTTTCAAAGGTTGTTTAGCCAAGTTATGATAAAGATAAATATTATAGTAAAATTTATAGCATTGTGTGTGGATCGCTCCATGCTGATAACATATTAGTGTTAGCATTGTGTGTGGATCGCTCCATGCTGATAACATATTAGTGTTAGCATTGTGTGTGGATCGCTCCATGCTGATAACATATTAGTGTTAGCATTGTGTGTGGATCGCTCCATGCTGATAACATATTAGTGTTAGCATTGTGTGTGGATCGCTCCATGCTGATAACATATTAGTGTTAGCATTGTGTGTGGATCGCTCCATGCTGGTAACATATAAGTGTTAGTGGAGAATGAAGATGAATTTCAGAGTTTGATAAATAAATTGTATGAGAGATGCGAAAAGACATATTTGAAAATGAATGTTCAAAAATTCAGTCAGGGTGAAAAGTTTGAAAAGAAAGGCAAATGCGATATGTGGGTAAACAATGAAAGATTGAATTAAGATTAAGAATTCCGCTATTTGGGTAGTATTTCATCAGGTGATGGTAGCGTCACAAGATATATCTAATCGTGTGTGGTGTGATAGGAAACAAAGTCAATGGGCCCATTACTGAACAGTAGAAAATCTGCAAAAATGATAGTCCATAACTTTGACGTATGGGAGGGAAACGTGTACGTGAAAAAAGACTGAAAGGAGCTGCATACATGCTGTAGAAATGTGTGCACGGGAAACAATGTATGACGGACAATGCATGCCAGAATACGGTATGAAAAGATTAGGGAGGACGGAATACGGTATGAAGTGACAGAAAATAGTATGAAGTGATAACGAATGAAGAAAGTAAGACTAACAAAACAAATATATAGTGCAAATGTGAGTGAAAGAGGACGACCAAAAAAGTATGGTTGGATCGAGTGATATTTTGAAAAAAGGAAACGTAACGAAACGAAAGAAGGGAGGAGTTATATGAGATGTTTGGATGTATAAGCTGCGAAGGATGTGTGTCAAGATAGGAAAGTCTGCCTCTCTGTCCTCCATGTCTACAACGACAGTAAAATGTTGTGATAGTATGTTTTAAAATTTAAACCAATTAATTTTTTTTTTTTTCCTTTTGATAATGCTTATACTTACAACACATGTGTAAAGTAAGTGCTAAGAAATCGAGAACATTGTTTTTATATTTACTGCTATTTATTCACATTCAGTGTCGTAAAAGTTTGTTTAGTGTTTAGTCACTATGAAGTGTGGTTGGATAAATAGAAAGAATGGTTGGTAAAAGGGTGATAAAAGTACAGTGCCCGGCGGTAAGTAATACACATCGGGCTTAAGAAAGAGACTGTCGGCCATAATCGGCTAACTTCGGCTTTGTAAAGCGTCGTCTCTGTCCCTAGAACGCTTGACAACGACTGACAAATCCCGACGGAACACGTGTATGAATGACAGAGACGACGCTCTACGAAGCCGAAGTTAGCCGATTAAGGCCGACAGTCTCTTTCTTAAGTCCGATGTGTATTACTTACCATCGGATATTGGAATTTATAGTGCAACCGTGAGTCAAAGGTTTCGAAGAGGAATTCCAGGAAAAGAGTTGTTGAACTAAGCAAAATAAATTGTTAAAATAGGAATTATTGAAGGAAGAAGGTAAAAAACCGAAGGAGCTGATTAAGATATGAAATGTGTACATAAATACATACATATTATCACACTGTGTTCCTTGCGGAATAGGTAGAGAGATCAGATCTCCAAACTTTCCATCCAATCACACAACTTTTGCCTTTTCCACATGCATACATCACGTAATGCACAATATTATATTATTCACAATTGTCACTTTACCTTCTTTCAAAATCTGGTTCATTTGGTCCAGCCACGTTTTCCTCGGTCTATCTCTTCCACCTATACCTTGTACTTCTGAATTGTATACTCGTTTAGTCATTCTTTCATTATCCATTTTCTCTACTTGTCCAAACGATCTTAAAGCTCTTTTCTTCATCTTACTTAAAACATCCATTTATTCGTGTATTTATTTTTGATGCCTTCATTCCACATTCTTTAAAATATAGACACCACAATTTTTCCTTAGTGCACGCATCTCCACACCATCTTACTCTTATCCAACTTTTGCCAAGTCCAAGTTTCACTTCCATACATCAAGGTGGGAACCAACACGCTATTGTGTATTGTTATGTTTGCTACTGTATTGTAATTTTTAATACTATCCTAAATTCTTCTGCCACAAAATGTTCAACACCTCTTCAGTTGAGGACTTGCGCTGTTAGTGATTGCCTTTTGGCATTTCCACTTTCTCACTCCTAAACGTTATAATTTACTGTCCACACTGTCAAACTTTGAAACAAATTATCGGCTGCTGTAACACTCTCAACCTTAGTTTGCTTTAAACAGCGACTTACAAAATATAACATCTTTCTTCAATGACAAAACGTGTTTCTTCATAACTTCAATTTTCTCGTTTTTTCCTATCTTTATTCTCATTTACCACTGGTGATAAAGGAGTAGATATTTGAGATCGATTTTGTCTTTATCGAACAAATTGATCGTTCTGAGTCAATCATAAAGGGTGAAGTATTATGATAAAGCTTTTGCCTTTGCCGGTCCTGTGACGTGGTCCTGGAGTTTGCCTCTTAGTGTTAGAGAAATAGGTAACGTGTGCAGCTTTTGGAAACTCTTGAAGACGACTATTTTTGGGTGGACTTATCAAAATCTCTGATTATATATATTATAAATACTACACATATAAACTTCACTCCACCTACAGCTGAATGTGTTACTTCCACATATCGGAAGATCTACAAAGGTTTCCTCGTTCGTCATCCATTGGTAAGTTTTCTTACAAAATATGTTTTTCTAAACATATATAGATGCGGGGAAGTGTCCTATCTTAAGGCCGCAGCCACCACCTTCATATCCTAACATTCAAAATGTTTACATTTATTTTGTAATAGTTTTAATCTGTCTATAATAGTGGGTTCAAATGCGAGTGTCTGCTCTCTAAACGGGGTTTTATAAATTGTCCTTTTATTAATGTTATTCATAAGGGTACAAATTTCTTGTTGACAAAAGTAGGTTCTTGCTAAAGACTGCTTCATTTTTGTCGCTTTCAAGTTGGAATTTAAAAAAAAATCGCTTTTTTATTTATTTATTTGTATTATTTTGAGTTCAATAACCCCCAAAATGATAATTTTTATCCCGTTCAGGGTAATTTAACCCCGTTCCCCGACTCCTGATTTAGTGCTATTATATATTAAAGACAACTTTTATTAAAATACTTTTTCGAATCAATTTTTAAAGCCACTTCTTATTGAATTACACTTATTACTATATATAGTAAATAGTTCTTTCATAAGTATTATTATATGCAAATATATTTTTATTATTTTAGTATGTTACAATTACCCAGCGATTGAAAATAATCTTTTTAACTCTCGTCTGGTCGTTTGAAATAGTATATTTTAGAATAAAGTGTCTAAATTAATAAATAAAACTTTATCCATTTAAAGTAATAAGATAGTGGGCGATGAATCCAGTCAATGGATGGATGGATGAACGGCTGATTTACAGAGTTCCTTAAAAGTCAAGTTCAAAATATTCAAGTGCAGCAATATGATGGAAGCAGAGTCGTGAGAGGCGCTTTGTGTAAGCTTCGTAATCTTCCTGATACGATCAGCCGTCAGATCATCGGGTATCAGGGAGAAGAAAGCTGAGGGCAGGGCAAAAAGAGAAAACGAAGTCAAATCATGGGCATGAGCATGATATCAGGGATTCCTAAATTTATTATTAAAAATCTTAAATCAGTTAATTATTGCTCCTAAAATGAAGTGTAAACTTATCTTACTGCCAATAATAATTAAAATACTTGTGTTAGTCACATATGCTCTAAAACCAAATTGATGTATTTTATTAAAAATAACAATTTTTTTTAGGTTTTGGAATAATGATGTCGTGCTATTTTGTAAAAAACACCATTGATATCAGAGTAACTTGGATGCTGTCTTCGAAGTTTATTAAATTTCTCAACTTTATTTTCAAGTTTCTAAAAAGTCTACACTGACTTAGTCCGCAAGTCTCAAAAGTCTACACTAGCTTAAGTGTCACGAACTTTGAATCTTTGTATGCAAGTCCCTTAATGGGATGTCTTTATTATATCTTTCGAATCTGTGTCTGAGAGGTGTAAGATTGAGGAGTATAATTTTATCCTCTTCAGATCTGACGTCCATTATAATGGACGCAGAGTTCATATGCACTCTGTAAACAGCGTTGTAGTGTATTTATGTTCCCAATTATAACAAATGAAGAGTAGGATCCTATATTATCGACTAGGAACATTTTTGGTGCCATCTTTTAGGTGTTAACATAAGTTTTGTCCGTTTTTTTCAAATTTAAAAATGAGCACCAAAAGTAAAACAAAATGGTAAATGTTATACGTCATTCGAAAGAAAATTTTCTGCTCTACAAGATATTGTGTTTGCTTTTACGTTACATATATTGATTACAAGCCTTCAAAATGGAACGTCAAGTAGACGAAAGTGAGCATTTTCGACACCTCCTTCTGTTCGCATTCAATCGAGGAAATAAAGCTGCCAAAGCTTCTCGCGATATTTGCGAAGTGTACGGTGAATATGCGATGAATGAAAGGACAGCTCGTCGATGGTTTTTGCGTTTCAAAGACGGTAATTTCGACTTGAAAGACATGGAGCGTACCCGGACGACCAGTGGACTTCGATGAAGACCGTTTAAACTATATTATGCATGAAGATCCCCTTCAACCATTTTTCATCACTATTTTTTTTTTCATCACCATTTTCAAACCACTTATCATCACCAGTATTGATGCGGTAAAGGAACCTTTGCTTGTGGCCATGCGTAGCTCGATGACGCGCGAACAAACCAGCAGAAATTGTCGAACGTTGATTTTTGTTGTTTTCACTCAAAACATGTGGAACCCAAGCGCCGAACTTTTGGACTTTTCCCACTGATTTAAGATGGCGGTATGCAGTCATGTGACTACAATTCATTTGCTCAGCCAATTCTATGGTGGTTTGAAGGGGATCTTCATGAATAATATGGTTTAAGCGGTCCTCATCGAAGTCCACTGGTCGTCCGGAATGGTCCATGTCTTTCAGGTAAAAATTACCGTCTTTGAAACGCAAAAACCATCAACGAGCTGTCCTTTCATTCAAAGGATCTTCACCGTACACTTCGCAAATATCGCGAGCAGCTTTATTTCCTCGATTGAATGCGAACAGAAGGAGGTGTCGAAAATGCTCACTTTCGTCTACTTGACGTTCCATTTTGAAGGCTTGTAATCAAATAAAATAATATATGTAACGTAATCATCGTATTTTATCCTACTTTCGTTGTATCAATACAGCCTGGTGGGTTTATTGCCATGGAACAATTTCTTCCAGCCAATCAGAAATAAAAAACAAACTAAGACTCTTTTAAAAAAAAATTGAGTTCCAGCAGAAATCGTTTCCGTAACCATGGGTAGGAAGACAGGGGTGTTACAAATTAGACAACGGAGGTCGTTTAGAGCCGTAAATGATTATTTTCCACTATCAAATGAGGAATCTCATAAACCAAACGTGTGTAGTTTTGAATTATATTTACATATGTGTATGCATAATGTTTATTAAAAAAATAATATTTTTCTTATATTTGCTTTTTCTTATATTTAAAAATAATATTTTTCTTATATTTTTCTTATATCTTAAGTATTTTGTTTCCGTAGATGACAGAAAATCCACGGAGTTTGTTAAGAAAGTTCCAAAGCTATTTCCGGTAGCCACTCCGGTTATTTAAGCTATCATTAAATTTTAGGAAATAAAATATACATTTAAAACAGTTAAAAATTAAAAATCACTAATATAGAAGAAATAAAATCGAGGACACTACAGACGTGGAAAATAACGAAGAAACCAACAGCAAACACTTAAGGAATGAATGAAAACTTCAAGAATTCATCAAATTTGAGCTGCACGGAAAATTTGATTGTCCTGGAAAGCATTCTAAACGATAAAGAGATATCACGTTCCAGATTAATAGATCTTCAGTTTACCATCAGAAAAAGTTGATTGAATCAAATCATTAGCAATAAATACATACATATAAAATATATTATACCAGCTATAAAAGAACAATTAAGAAATCATTAAAGAGTTGTTCTGTTAATATACAATTTAAAAGTAATTATACAATGCATCCAGCAAAAAAATTAAATTATGGCAACATTCCAGGTCCACAGGGCCACCCCGAAACAAATTAAGTGATAAAGATTGTTAAATGTTAAGTGTTGAGTTAAAAAAATATTTATTTTATTTTTTACGGACTTTCGTGATGCTCTGTATAAGAGCTACGAGTATTTTAGTGTTGGAACGGTCAGAATGTTTATTGCGTTGGGTAACAGCTATTATTTACAGCAAAGTTCTCTAGAACCGGATTGTTGGAAATTATCCGGTTAGAGTATATATCTGTGGTAAATTTTTTGCTCTTTTATGTTTATTCAACGTACTCTTGACCCGATTAATAGTTCATTTTTCCGGAGATTAACCGTGGAGATAGTTGCTGATAGGTTTCCATTAAGCGGGGTCGTATATGGTGCGGTATTGTAATAATGTTTTGGTCGTAGTTAGTTCCGTGACGTGCAATGTTCTGAATCTAAGATATATGAATGGCATGTGAAACTTTAGGACACATTTGAGGACAATCCTTTTTGGGAAATAATATTTATTATTTAAGAAATTATAAAAATGCTACGCTGAATGAATTTTTATTATCAACCAGCCCATTTTACATATTATGTTTTATTTTTTGAAGTGCATGGCCAATTTCGACCAATAGATAATACGTATTTCAAAAAAATAATTGATTTTAAAGTGTGCATTAGTACAAAACAAAGATGTTACAAAGCATGAAAATTAAACAATTAACATGTTTCATATAAAATTATAATTACAAGAAGTACACGCATACTACCATATATACAAGCACACAACAAGCCAAACAAGGCCCTGGGCACTTTACTTTGTGGAAACTGATCAAATATTAGGCTAAATATACTATTGTCTCTTGATTGCGCCCTTCAAAATATTCGCATACGCAACGTAGAATACCGTACGAATGAATGAATTTTAATTAGAGAAGTGTCATAGGAGTTTATATAAATTTAAGTACGGTAAGTCGATGTTGATGGTAAATAATCTCTCACGGTCAACGATGAATGTTAGTTATCCTATGGTGGTATATTCTGGAATAAAGCTTTGGTGGAATTGTGGAAATGAGAAATGAAATAATAAAATGAGGCATGTATGCGAAAATGAATGAAGGACAGTTGGTTAATATGAAAAAGTTTTGATTTTCTGATTAGCGTCATAAAATGTATACATTAGAGAAATTAGAGAGTAGGAGAACGATGATGGTATATGCTTTGAATTTATCCTGATGGAGTAGAAAATATAAGAAAACTCTTCTCCACAAGAAGTAAATTCATACAGTTCTCTATGATAATACTTGTCCATACAATTTTAATGTTCAAGTTATGGAAAATCAACGATTTCTCCAGTTGAACGTCGTACTCAATAAGCTAAGCTTTATTTGCATCGACTTATTTATTAAGTGCTAAATTAAACAACTTTATTATTTGCCAATTATTACCAGTTACCGTCATTAGTATACTTTTTTGCAATGTATAACTCTTTAACTTATCAGATTTTTTTGACATGTATTATAGTAATCTCTTTTAACGAAGACAGGTATCTTACCAACTAAGTCAAGGAGGTCACTGAAACAAGTGAAAAGAAAACTATCAAATAATTTTTTTAACGGATTCTTGACGAGGCACCGTCCGGATTATGGTGGTCTTAGTGTGTAGGAAGATTACAGTGTTTTATATGGCCTATGTCTGCATTATATCATTATTTGGCTATCCTCATTATGGCTAATTGGTGTTTATTTTAATAATGCTCTACTTATTTATGCTTCAGCTCAGCAATAAATATTATTAAAGGGAAATACTTCTCAATTGCCTTGTGTTTTCTCAAGGTCAATAACACTGTTATGTATGACGTCTTAACACTTTGTTATGTACGACAATGTATGACAGAATGTGGAATCAACTGATTAGGGATGAATGTGAACTTAAGGCTGATTTGTTGAGTAAGATGATTATTATAATATTATTTGGCTTTAGAACTTGTGGATTAAATAGGCACATATTTGCGGATCGTTATTACACGTGATGGCAACCTATCGTACGTGAAGAGGTTACACAACTCGTATACGTACTCGACTTGTACAAGTATAATTATCAGACGAGCTAATGTATTAACTTAGAATTTTTATTTTATTAAGTACCATCGGGAGTCGAACCCAAAACCCCCGGATGGAAGTCAAGCGTTTAACCAATTAAACTACAGAAGACGTAACGAAGGACGTGTAGAGATGGATGTAAATAAATCGTCAAGGAATATCATTTGAATCACGATGACATGCGAATGGAAAATCAGCAATGCGAATGGAAAAATAGAATAAATATAAAATTCTCGAACCGAACAATATTTAAAATATTCCATACTATTTAAGTACCAACGTTGATGTATTGGATAAAACATGGGCGGGGAAAAATATTGAAACGAGTCGAATAAATATAATAAATGCATGCACTGCGAAGAAAATGTGGGGTAATAATTTTTGACAGAAAATGGAATGTTAACTTAAGGCTGACGTGTTGAGTAAGATGAAGAAGAGCACTCTGAGATGGTTTGGACATGTAGAACGAATAAATAAATAAAAAGTAACCAAACAAATATCTTGTATATAGACCAAGGAAAGTATGATTGGACCAAGAGAATGTTATTTTGAAATAAGAAACGTAAAAAATCACAGAAATTGTAGGAGTTGTACTCGTATGGATAAAGAAGAAGCGAAGGATTTGTGTCAAGAAAGGAAAGTCTGGTGCACCATATTCTCTGCCTGCGTCGACAGGGAAATAGCTTGATAGTATGTATGTAAATTTATAATTGGGAAAAAGTGAGTATTGAATGGTAAGGATGTGAGCAAAAGCTATACAAGTTTGACATTAGTTGTTAAAATGCTCGTAACTATACATATACTCGACGGTAAATAATACACATCATCTCTGTCATTCATAGACGTGTTACGTCGCGATTTGTCAGTCTTTCTACCTAACAGCTCTTTCTAGATACCGGACTGTTAGCGCATCGTTAGCGCAAAGAGCTGTTAGGTAGAAATACTGACAAATTGCGACGGAACACGTGTATGTGTGTCTTTCTACCTAACAGCTCTTTCTAGATACCGGACTGTTAGCGCATCGTTAGCGCAAAGAGTTGTTAGGTAGAAAGACTGACAAATCGCGACAGAACACGTGTATGTGTATCTTTCTACCCAACAGCTCTTTCTATATAGCGGACCGTTAGCGCATCGTTAGCGCAAAGAGCTGTTAGGTAGAAAGACTGACAAATCGCGACGGAACACGTGTATGAATGACAGCGACGATGTGTATTATTTACCGCCGGGTACTGTACGTTTTCTTAATGGAGCGAATATAAATTTTATCCTGATATATTTTTTAAACTAAAGCAGTTGTTTTCAAACATTTTCGTTTCACGCCTCCTTGAAAAATAAAACGAATAGGGTGATTAAAAAATAGGGTTCACCACACATTATTTCAAATCTTTGAATTAAATTAAACACAGCTACCTTCATTTCGTGTTTCTCGTTGAACTTTGAGTGATATTTGGTTTTTATTACTTTTATCCTTTTTATTATTTTTATCATTTATTTTATTACTTTTATCCAATTGGGTGGGTGAACCTATTATTCACAGTTTTATTTAATCTTGGAATCAAACAAGACAAAGCCACCTTAATTTCCTGGTCCACGTTGAGTTTTGAGCGATATTTGGTTTTTAATTATAGAAAATTCAATTTCTCACAGATAAGTCATCGCGAAAGGAATTAGAATTTTCTCAGCAAAATATATTTTTTTGCTGATATCAAAAACTTTATCTGTTCCATATAGACAAATTTTCAATAAATTAAGATTTCCTCGATTTATTACAATTTTTACGGGAATTAATCGTGCGCTGTGAAAACTTCTAGACTTAAAGACTCAAGAGAAAATCAACGAATTTAAAAAAATTACTTTTGTTTATTTTTCTGGCGTCGTTTAATGACCTTAGATCACTCTTAGAGTGCCTGTGTAACATCTCTCAAATAGTGTGACTTGAATTTTGTCTTTATGCCATCAGGCTGCCTTCATTTAAGCACACATTTTAATAAGTATTTATTTAATTTATTGTTGACGCGCGCCTCAAGATTTATATGGAATTCTCGCCACCCCTTCCTCTCCTCATCGTGGGGCGGAGATTTGGCATTTTGAAAAAAAAAACAGTTTTATGCTTTTATGCGCCTTAAATTCAATGGTATTTTTACCCCTACAACGATTTGCTTTGTTTACACTGACTAACATATAACGTTTACTCAATGTGCTCGTACAAACAATCATGGTTTGCTTTTGCTAAAAAAGCGTTACTCAATTTGATTGGATTATTTACACATAGTTTTAAAGGAATTCTTTCAGTAATGTTTGCAATTAAATATTGTATCGTGTCTGGTGACTTTTCCAGCTTCCAATATTGTACACAATTCATAATCAATTGAACAAAATATTGCATCTTGCCTAACACACTTGAGATTCTCTCATATAATATCGCTTTGTAGACTCGTTTCACCTTCAGGTGTTGGTATTCTTTCACTTAAAAGAGTTTCATTATTGCTGGTCCAATAAAACTAATCAGACTCTTTCCTGCACATAAAAAGTATTAAAAGCAATAAAAAATAATCTTCTCACCTCCATTTTGTGACTTTTGTCGGCGTCAGTGGAATTTGTTTTAAAAAACAGGAATGAATATCGACAATTTATAATACGACTTGATTGTTATTGCTTGAATAGTGTTAGTGCCTTTAAAGCGGAGGTTTGGAAGCAGAGGTAAATCATAGCAGGAAAGTCACTTTATAATTTTTACATATTATTTATAGTTAAGGCATTAACATTGTGGAGGTTTGAAGACATTGTAATTTGTTTTTATCAAACACTGTTTATTCAAGTTTATGTAACGGTATAACCCTACCGGTTTCAAGACTTTCACCTCATCATCAGGGGAGCACAAACAAGACTCTTGTATGTGCTCCCTTGATGATGAGGTGAAATCCTTGAAACCGGTAGGGTTATACCGTTACAAAAAGTGGAATAAAGTGTTTGATAAAACAAACTATAATACTTTTTATTAATAGATTTATGTTGAATCCTGGTTCCGTGTTTGATACTTCTAAAAAAGGACATACTAGGCGTATCCAGAAAGTAAGTGTACTGAGGCTCTCACGACCGGATGGATTTTATTTTCGACATGTTGGCTACACTTCCGTGTAGTCTGACCCTTCCCCTCCGCAACGAGACCGGTTCGAGGTCAGTACGTTGAGAAGTGTCGATGCGACAACACGTTTCGTGAAAAATGTCAATCCAATCTCCCGCCAAGTGCGAAATAAATAATGCCGGGCAAGAGTTTTTGAGGCGCTTCAAACTTCATGGAGATGAATTTCTCCGCTCCATCGTTACTGGAGATGAAACTTGGGTTGCACACTACACGCCTGAAACCAAAAGGCAGTCTCAACAGTGGCGTCACACCTCTTAACCCTCCGCCAAAAAGTTCAAAACCACAATTTCAGCCAAGAAAATCATGGCATCCGTGTTTTGGGACTGTCAAGGCATAATTTTAATTGAATATATGCCTCAAGGGGAGACCATCAACTCTGCAAGATACTGTGAGACCCTAAAAAAATTGCGGAGGGCGATTGAGAACAAGAGGAGAGGAATGCTGACAAAGGGAGTCTGCCTGCTGCACGACAATGCCAGACCACACACGGCCAACGCCACGAAGGAACTGCTCGACTCGTTTAAATGGGATGTCCTGAACCATCTCGCGTATTCCCCTGACCTAGCACCTTCAGATTACTATCTCTTTACCTCCCTGAAGCTGCACATGGGTGGAAAAAGGTTTTCAACCGACGAGGAGGTAAAGGGGGAGGTGGTGAAGTGGACGGAGGGGTTGGCGGGAAAGTACTTCGAGGAAGGCATCAAAAAGTTGATACCCCGCTTCACCACCTGCATTGAGAGGAATGGCGACTATGTCGAAAAATAGCTTGCATATGTACTACGGTAACCACGTAATTTTTTTGTTCATAAAAAAAAATTGTAACCTACAAAAATTCAGTACACTTACTTTCTGGATATGCCTCGTATTACGAACATCTAACAAATATTTTTGTCAACAATTCAATCTTTAAACGATAGTCTCTTGATTTAGAACATGGTCAATACCTTATATAATGAAAATATGTATGAATTGATTTATAATGAAGATTCTGAGGTCGCGTTATCAATGTGCAGTGAAGTGTCAGATCTTGAAGATTTTGATATAAATAAGAATCTGGAGACTAACAATCTTCTACGGATCCAAATAGAATAAAATGTTTGACTGATAATACATTAAAACCCTGTAGATCATCCAAGGTATGTGATAAATACAAGAAGAGAAGTGTGACCTGATACATGTGTAAGGGGTGTGATGTAGATCTCCGCAAAGGAGAATGTTGACGGAATCATGATACTAAACTAAATTATTGAAGTATTTTAAACAAATACACAATGTCTCATTGCAACATTTCTAAAATTTACTTAGATATAACAATTTTAGTAAACCCTTAACAAAAATAAGAATTGTACGAAATCAAGCCGGGCACTAAGAAATGTCATGATTTTAATTAGGTCTTAAAGAGGTTTGTGAGGTGGAGAATATTGTCTGATGGGAAAGACAAGGGTGTATACGTGGAAATGTTGGATGGGTGTACAATACCTACTTGATAAGATTGATCTCTTTCGTGACCTATTTAGTAATACACTTGACTTCCACTCGAGGGTTTCGAGTTCGATTCACGACACGGAAAAAAACGTGGTCATGTGTCCCAAATTCATAGTCTCACCTGAATACTAAATAATAAATCTTAACTTTTTTTAATGTATTAATTATTATTTAAAATAAAATGTCGTACAAAGTTGTAGAAGTTTCCTTAAATAATGGGTTCACATGGTTTCAGTATCTCATTTTAAAGTTTGTAATATATGAGGTCCGACTCTGAATACAAAGGAAATTTTAAAGCTAGAAATTAATATTTATATTTAAGCCGAACTATGAATTTAGACCTTAGTCTAGTAGAGTACGTTGCCATCACGTGCAATGACGAACTGTGCGGTATTGTTGCCATTACAATGACGAATTGTGCGGTATTGTTGCCATCACTTGCAATGGCAAACCGTGAGTTTCGTGCTTACTGCAGAGGTTCTAAACCCGAAAATTCGATTACTGAGGCCAGAAATATTTTCTGTCGATCACTTTCTTCAGTTTATTTATTTAATTTTTCAATGAACAGTTTGATGGGTTTATTGCCAAAAGGCTATATATATCTTTCAATCATCCAGAAAAAAAATGTTTAACAATTTAGTAGTGTTGAAAAAAATTTCATTTTAAACTTTTATCAGCGCAAATAAATTTGATAGTTGTAAGTTTAAGATAAAAGAAGATTTGCGGCTAAGATATGAGATGAAGTATTAATAATAACGATAATGGGGGAGCCAGGAAAGATGCTACGCCACTGATGGAAAAGATCATGCTTTTTGAGTCGCTATTTGAAATACGTTAACGAAGAAGCGATTCTTATGTTAGCTAACAGCTGGTTCCAGAGCTTAATGCACAGTAAAAAAAACGACGTGAAAAATGAAGACCAGTGAACTTGATAAAATTATCAACTCGGATATTTTGAAGATGCTTGCATATGAAAGAAACAAAACATGATAAAAAAAACAGATAAAAGTGGATCTAAATTGTTAAACAACTTCATCATCATGCCTTTTATCTACACAACGATATGCCCTCATTGACTAAGGCAGCGAGGGTTGTTTTTTCGCGTGCACTGACAAACCGTGAATTTCGTGCATTTTCCATTAGTTCTAAATCCGAAGGCTCGATTACTGGGTCCGGTGACAATATTGTCTTCCAGCCGTGCTTTTCAATATGTACGAATCTCCAATTCGGTTATGTCGAAGGGTGTCATTTGGAAGACAATAATCTCCACTACGCCATGCACCCTTTTAGGATAACCAGAGAGAACAGATCCTTACATAATTCTATCCTGATACATAAGTTATAGACTACCGCGTTAATCACTCGTTCAAAAATTGTCAGACGGGCAAAGTCTATTATGATTTGGATGAACTTGTCACCGATGTCAAAACGTGGATCGCGTCAAAGAAACGTGTCTTTTTTCTCACGGAATCGATTTCTGCCAAGCAAACGGGAATCAGTTGTTGACGTAGACAGTGATTATGCTTCAGAATGATAATTTAAATATGTTTTGAGAGCAATTAATTTTTTTAATAATTGAATAAATTTAGAATAAAAAAAAAACGATCGTTAATTATGCAACAACCTAATATTTTTTTGCTTCTGTCACACCTACACATTTTGTCATTTATACACTCCTATTATAAAGATTGTGCACTTTTCGATCTTTTTTTTGTATTGTACACTTTCGTTGTATACATTACAACCTGGCGGACTTATTGCCAAGTGGTAATCTCTTCCAACCAACCAGAAATATGTTAAAACGGATTTTAGTGAAAACGAGATTGGAATCCTTTTTAAAAAATCTGGGGTCCACCGAGATTTGAACCCGCAACTCTAGGCTGGGAAATAGGCGTTTAACCAGCTGGACCACGGATGTTGTCAGTTTGTTAACAAAAAAAAATATATTCTACTGCCCATTTTATCAATCAAATAAATCTAGTGAAAGGTGATAAATAATCTAAAAATGAAACACCAATCCTCGAACTTTCAATGTCCATACACTATCACGTGTCTTCATCTCTGGTGCATATGGTTAGAGGTCACGGATTGCCTCAAGAATATTAGGGGCCGGTGTATCCTTGTGCAATTTATCTTGTGTACGCGGGCGTTTTGTCCAAGGGGCGACTGCAGACGATTATTTCACAAATTTAATTGATTACTTTGTTTTTTAACAGCCAAATGATCTTTAGAAAACATAAAAATAACAATTATATATATGCAAACCATCACGCTTATATCGTGTTGGGGTAGGCCGAGAGGACAGAGTGCGAGACTTTCATATCTCGATACATATTCTTAGCTTTTTCTAAATCTATACCTTCTCATACAACTTCTACGACTTCTTTGACATCTTACGTTTCCTTCTTTCAAAATATTATTCACTTAATTCAACCACACTTTTCCTCAGTCTTCTCCTACCACGCCTTTCACTTACATTTGTACTGTATATTTGTTTTGTTAGTATTTCTTCATTCATTCGTTCCACGTGCCCAAAGCATCTAAAAGTGCTCTTCGTCATCTTACTTACATTGATCTCTAATTATTTCTTTCCGTAATCTGTCATACATTGTCACCGCATATCTTTTCCACGTTCATGTTTCACTCCCATACATCAATGTTGGTGATAAAATACTGTGGTGGACTATCATCTTAGCAGATTTTGATACTGTCCGGTTGGATTTTATATGTTTAATGACCCCATTGACATTGTTTCCTATCGCTACATGGCGTTCGATATCTCTCGCAACTCTTACATCATCTTAGAAAATAATACCGAAATAGCACAATTTCTCAAATAGTTCGAATTTTGCATTGTCCACCCATATATCACATTTACTATTTCTTCCACACTTTTCTATCACCATGACTTTGGATATTACAATATTTATTCTCAGATCTTTCATTTCGAATCTCTTATGTAATACACTTATCAAACTCTTCAATTCATCTTAATTCTTGGCCAACACTACTATGTCATCAAAATACAGCAATCAGCACAAATTCTCATTCGACATTCGCACAAAAGAAAAAAAACTAACAATTCAGGATACATATATGAATGGTTGAAGTAAAATAGGCACTAAGTACTAAAAAAAACCTCAGTATGCAGTTTCATTCTATGTGACATATAGAACGAAACTGCATACTTAGTTCTTTTGTTTATTTTTGGTACTTAGTGCCTATTTTACTTCAACCATTCATATCTTTCAAGATACATGAAAATATCAATGCATCGTACACGGAAAGTAAAAAAAAATAATCGAACACAATTAATCAAATTTAACAATGCAAGACTTCAGTAGAAACAAATAAAATATTCTCTCTGGGCAACGAGATTAAGGGCAAATAAAAAAAAATACAAAAGTAATTAAGCTAAAATGGAATAACCAGTCTTCCAGTCAAGATCTAAGATTGATGCCGGATGCTTTCGACTTTTTTAATAGTTGGCATTTCGTTAAAAGATTTGTAACTCTCGTTGCATAAATTATTTTCTTTGGTTTTTGGATACTAAAATTATTTGTTTTATTTAATATTAATTTATGTGGCATTTTTGGTATGGTATTCTGGCGACTGTTCATTTAAGGCGGTCCTGTAAATAATCTTAGTTAATTGAGCGTTTTATCTCAGGGCCCCATAGTCTACGTATAGTTCCTAAAGAGATATCAATCATGCCAGTATAAGTTTCACCTTCTCATTGTAGGAGTAATATGATAACTAATAATTCAGAGGAAATTAATTGGATAAAAATGAGTAATGTTTTCACTCTGCGTTGAGTCGGGACTCTGGACCATTTGATTTATAGGCGGGTGGGTGTTGATTGTATCGGGACTATAATCAGTGCTTTCTTTATTCTCTCCTGGTATGTTTCCCAAAGTTATTGGATTTATGGAATGTACCTTTTGATTTAAAGCTTAAAACGTTCTTGAATATGAGCTGAATTGTTTCCTGCGGTCATCGCATACAACTTTTTAAAAAATCATTGTTTTATAAAAAAGTTGTATGCGATGATCAAAGTGTTCGAAACAGGTTTCAGTGCTTTGCAACATATTTGTTAATAATAGGTTTAACAGGTATGTACGAACATAGAAAGATTGAGTTATATAACTTTTAGCACAAACATTTTAATGACACGTTTGATTGAAACATAAAATAAATTGATTGTTCCTAATCGATCATTTTTTATTTATTTATTTTACACATGACAAGAAATATACAAAATAAGCGAAAAAACAACAGGTAATTTAATTTGGATACACAATTTTATTGGATCTGGGTTTGTTGCCCTTCATTTGTCGTGTCCCCAGTAAACTAGGCTTTTGCCTGTATCTCACTGATACTTCTTTCCGATTTTTGATTTTATAAAATTAAGACGGGGTATTAAAATAAATCTTTTGCTGTTATGTGGAATATTCTGTGCCTCTAAGTATTAGATATATGTGTTGCGTATGCAGCTTTAGTAAGTCATTGAGTACTTACTCAATGAACACCCTTTTTGGGGATCTTATCAATGATGTTTCATGAACACTATACAAATATACAACACTACACCTAAAGTAGAATGTCCTTCTATATACGAGTATATATCAGAAGATCTACAAATGTTTCTTTGTAGCTCGTCTTCCTTTCGTAAGTAGTCTGCGGTTTCTTACTACATACGTTTTTCTAAACATATGTAGATGCGAGAAAGCATCCAATCCAATGGCCGCAGCCACTACATCCCTATCTTTACATTCAACTTATAGGTATACATATTTACTAGTTGCAACCCGTGAAATATTCACGAAAGTAAAACAAATTCTACATTTATGAAAATATATATTCATAAATGTAAAATTTGTTTATATATATCATTTATACATCGTCCCTTTTTACACCGGTTCAAAAATTGTTAGCTAGGTATTTAAAATTCGTTCAGTATCACAGACCCACCGAGATTCAAATTCGAATTACTTTCGGAGAGAATCCAAGCATTCCTCTCTCGCTCTCTTGTATTAAAAATTCAATTCTCATATTCTTTCTTCGACGACAACCATTTTAAGGGTTTTGGCCTATTTATACTATGATTTTGTAATATTTTGAATTTATCAATAACAGTGAGCTCGAGTTTCGAGCTGGAGTGCCCTTAAGGAGGTTCTTTGACTAAGGGAGAGCGAGGAGTCAGGAGGTTTTGAAGGTCTGCAGATAGGTACACGAGTGAATAACTAATATTAATGTTGAGCGTGTGTAGTTGGATATAATGACAATGTGGCTGTTGAGGTTATTATGCAGTTAGAATTGCGTGGGAGATAATTTAAAGTTTCAGTATGTACGAGTATAAGAATGTGAATACAGACTGGGAATATTTGTGATGCATGTTTTAGTAAGGAAAACTTTATGAAATTTGTGATTAAAGAATGAGACTACTTCATCACAGGCCTTACATAGTGATGGGGTTCTATGGTATATATCAACAGAATGGTGAGCTTATGTATTGTTATGTACTCGTTCCATTTGGTTTAACTTTATATTAAACCTATTAAAATTTTAACTTTTGTATTGTGAAAAATAAATAAATACAATAAACTGCGGGTTAAACAATATGATGAAAATCGTTTTACTACTTTTGATTATGTTCAATTAAATTAAAAAAAATTATATGTGCTCCATTTGCAATCAATTATACAATATATATATATATATATATATATATATATATATATATATATATATATATATATATATATATATATATATATATATATATATGTATATATATATATATATATATATATATATATATATATATATATATATATATATATATATATATATATATATATATATATATATATATATATATATATATATATATATATATATATATATATATATATATATATTAGGTCCCCACATACGAAACCGGCGTTTTGCCGTACTTGCAACTTTGATCTCAAATATCTTCTCTTTGGTTAGGAATTTCAAACTCAAATTTATACAGCTATTTACTCAAGTATTTGTGTTTTAAAAATTATAATTCATTTGTTTTTTCCTCAATTGTTTTTTTTCTTTGCGTCACTCAGTTTACAAAATGGAAAACTTGAAATATCGCGTTATTTACGAGTACGAGTTCCACCGTGGCACCAGTGCTGCAGAAACGGCTCGAATGATTAATGATGTGTATGGCGACGGTGCCGCAAAAGAAAACACAGTGCGTTTTTGGTTCCAACGTTTTCGTTCTGGAAATTTCGACCTGCAGAACAAGTCCCGTGGAGAAAGTTGATAATGAAGAATTGAAGACTATTGTGGAAGCAGATCCATCGCAAACCACGTCCGAGTTAGCTGCAGGCTGCGGTGTTAGTGATAAAACTGTTTTAATCCACTTGAAGCAAATTGGGAAGGTGAAAAAGCTTGAAAGGTGGGTACCTCACGAATTGAGTGAAGCAAATCAACAAACGCGCGTTGACTGCTGCGTTGCATTACTCAACCGGCACAATAATGAAGGGATTTTGAATCGAATCATTACCTGTGATGAAAAGTGGATCCTGTATGATAATCGGAAGCGCTCATCGCAATAGCTGAACCCTGCCGAACCAGCCAAACCATGCCCCAAGCGAAAATTGACTCCAAAAAAGTTACTTGTGAGCGTTTGGTGGACTAGTGCTGGTGTCGTTCACTACAGCTTTCTTAAATCTGGCCAGACGATTACGGCAGATGTCTATTGTCAGCAACTGCAAACCATGATGGAAAAGCTAGCTGCTAAACAACCGAGGCTGGTTAATCGCTCTAGGCCACCGCTGCTTCATGATAACGCTAGACCACACACTGCACAACAGACGGCTACCAAATTAGAAGAGCTTCAATTGGAATGTCTAAGACATCCACCGTACTCTCCGGACCTTGCCCCAACTGATTACTATTTTTTTCGAAATTTGGATAACTTCTTGCAAGGGAAAAAATTCAACTCCGATGGGGCAGTCCAAACCGACTTCAAAGATTTTATTGATTCCCGTCCGAATGGTTTTTTTAGTAAAGGGATCGATGAACTACCTATGAGATGGCAAAAGTGCATAGATAGCAATGGTACATACTTTGATTAAATAAATATATTATATTAAAAAAAAATCAACTTTATGTTCCTCCCAAACAAAACGCCAATTTCACATGTAAGGACCCAATATATATATATATATATATATATATATATATATATATATATATATATATATATATATATATATATATATATATATATATATATATATATATATATATATATATATATATATATATATATATATATATATATATATATATATATATATATATATATATATATATATATATATATATATATATATATATATATATATATATATATATATATATATATATATATATCCTCAAAAGCAATATCTAAATCAAATATTTTAATTTTAATAGTCATCATTTCATAGAACTTTTTTTTACATTTGTTGAGTACGATGAATAAGATCACACCGACATTGGGATATGTGGAACGAATGAATGAAGAAAGACTAACAAAACAGATGTGAGGAGAAGGCGTGTGACAAGAATACCAAGGAAAGTATGGTTGGACCAAGTGAATGATATTCTGAAAGAAAGAAATGTAGACAGTTAGATAAATCGTAGAAGTTGTATGATAAGGTGTATGGACGTAGAAGACGCTAAGGTCGTGTTTTGAGATATGAAAGTCTGGCACTCTGTCCTCTCTTCCTACCCCAATAGGGAAATGGCGGGACGGTATGTATGTAATTCAAACATTTCCCTTGTCAATTGACAGATTTCATCTGCAATTTTATTTAATATAGGCGTATTTGAGATATATTTTTGTTAGGTTAAGTTTGTGAGCATTTTTCTTAATATTAAAAATGTTCGGGCACATAACGATATTTTACGAATTTTATGACTTTTATATTAGGATTAGTAGAAAAACTAGCCCTGATATAAAAGTCATAAAATTTATGTATAGTAGCAAGTGTGCTTGTACGTATTGCTTTCTTTTATTGATATGTTTTGTTAATGACTCAATGTTTATTATTTTTGTATCACGTTGATTTTGTATACTTGTATAGTTTTCCACTAAAAAGTTGGCAAATTCCTAAGAGGTATAACGATATCTTTTTTACTTTTTATTATGTTATTACAAACAGCTTCCGTATATAAAAAAAATATATTTTAGTAAGATGGACGTTATAATGTAAAAAATTCAACCAACAGAATGCATTTTCTCGAATACGTACTTAAATGTCATTGGTGTGAAAATGTCGAGCCAGTAAAATCAGAATTTTATAAATCCATACGAAACAGTATAGTGCTTTCTAAATTGTTAGTGGTATTTTATGCATATTAACGTCTATATAACCTCCATGGTTAATAAGTAAGGAGGCTTCTATACAAATCAGAGGGCTGCAGATACGAATCCTGTTAGTATTCGAGTTCCAGTTGGTTTTAAGTTAAGGCATATTTTCCATAACATGAAAAAAAAATACCTGCATGTATGATACGTTTTATGATTCCATAGAAAAAAAAAACCAATAATGAAGACGTCTAGTATGTGTAAAGCTATTAAGCGTCATACATTCAAAGTTACATATTAACTATCTATTATACAGTATACATAGATAGGTAATATGTAACTTTGAATGTATGACACTTCTCTGCAGGACATAAATAAACCTATTTATAGTGTGTTAGTTTATGAAAATATTTTGTGGCTCCACGACTTTTATTTATTTATTTAATATAATGCCCAGTCTTTTATCGACCATTAAAAATAGTTATAATAATAAAATTTAAATAAGATTTTTTAATGCGCATGCATACAAAATCAACGTATTACAAAAATGATAAACATTAACTTGAGTTATTAACAAAACATATCACAAAGCAATACGTACGAGTACATGCACACTTGGTACCATAGGAGTACATCAATTAAAAACTTGCGACAGGCCAGGGCTCAGAAACGACTGTTAAAAGTATGGTGTTGATAGTATTTTAAGTATATTTGTTTCCAATTATTTATTCTTTCATTTGGTATATTTGACACATGAATTGACGATTCAGACATATAGAAAATTCCCTCCATTAGCATGCGAGTACGTCGAATTTATTTTCAGAATTTTTAAAGCGTTAATTAGATTATTTTTTTATTCATTACACTTTATCATGTCTGAGTTAGTGATTCGGATATATTTAAGAGCGCGACCGGGAGATAAAATTGTTTTCGGTTTTAATTATCGAGCCTTCGAGTTTAGAACTCGAGGTCATCATCGCACATGTTAACAACACTACCCCGAACGTGAAAATACAATAACACTGAAATATGTCTTATCTCGAGTATTGCTACCAGACGACCTCTTTGACTAAACTGCAATCCTTTTTTATGTTTTTTTTCTAGTACTATTGGGAATTGAACCCGAAATCCCCGGGTGGAAGTAAAACGTCTTACCAAATAGACCACGGAAGTCGCCCGTTGGTATCGTAAGGGCTCAATCAATGCACCCTTGATTTAAACTTATGCATCAAACCAAGTACGTAACAATCCAGGTCCAATAATGCAATCAATGTTAGGAAGTCAGTAATAAATAGTCTAGATGAAAATATTGGGTACATTTTTGAAGAATATTGCCTTAAGAAAATGGATAAACGTCCTCGTTGAAGAGTTATTAATATTAAATTGGAATTTAGAAATTCCTATACAAGTTACACGTTTAAACACGGATTCAAAGTGTTTTAGGGCGCGATACGTTGAACGTGTTAATGATGACATTGTCATGATACTGAAACCGCTGTAGTTGTATTTTGCGATTTGACACGATACAATTTTACGCGAGATGAACTCGAGTAATGTACTCGCATGCCATCTTAATTTAATGGTGAAATGCATTCTGTGAGATTGAGAAAAATTGCGTTAGATATCTGGGAGAGAAAACTAGCGTGTTAAGTGCAATTGGAATTAATGCCGGAAAAACAAAGGAGAGTGCTTTGATGGTTTAAAAAGAAACTTTTTTTATTTAAAAAAAAATAAAACCATTTTCCTAATTCACTTTTTCTATCTAACACGAGTTTAACCCAGTGTTTTTTATCCATAGTTTCAAATATCTTAAAAGAATCATACCTGAAACATTTGGATAACAGTTTTGTGAACTTGGAGATAGAAGATATAGATTTGACTTAGTAACTGTTGCAGGGAAGCCAAATATTTTTTTATTAAAACCTGAGTCAGATTTCCTCAATGGATATATAAAAAGTCAGAGCAATCATCGAATTTGTATAGATTTAGAAGAGGCGAAATTTGTCTGTCAGGATACGAAAGTTTGGCACTCTCTCCTTTCCACCCTCTTCTCAACGATGTATCTATTCCCTCAACGATGACACTAAGTAAAATACGAGTATTGGCAAACTTCGTGACTTAGTTGGTAAGATTCTTAAGTTTTAACCAGGGCGTTCGATTCCTGGTGGTAAAAAAAGGCCGAGTCTACTAAAAGATTTCGTTGATTTAATTCTCTACAAAAAAAATATATTCTTAATAATCTTAAAAACAAACAAACTAAAGAAATATTAATGTTTGGAGCCTATATCTCTGTATTCATCATCGTTGAGTTGGATGCCTAGTTACAGCTCAATGCGAATGCCTAGTTCCAACTAAACGATTTCTACTTCTGAATTGGATGTCTAGTTCCAACTCAATAATGGATACCTCAATGTGGATGCTTAATTCCAACTCAACGATTTGTAGCTCTGAATTTGTCATCGATGAGCTGGATGCCTAGTTTGCATAGATGACGTGAGATAATGGCATATTTTTTAAATTATTTAATTTGACAGATATATGTATTTAACTTTGCAATGAATCAAGATAATATAATTCATACTTACTTCTGAATGTGTTAAAATAACGAAACTAATTAATTAGGGGTGCGCTCATTACGGTCGATTTGTCTAAACACTTTGAATACCAATTCCGAGTTTTAACATGATGAACTACAGTAGATTTGAGTCCCGGTCCTGTGTTTTCACGTGATCTATACCTCTTCCAAAAAAGGACATATTGTTGACAGATATCAAACATTTTAACAATTTATCTGTTAAACTAAAGTCTCCCGATTTCTGATTTCTAATGAGGAGTCCTAGATAGTGAAAAAGTATGTGCTAAGCTCAAGAAGAGAAGTGAGACACGGTACATGAGTAAGGAATGTGATGTAGCTCTTTACAAAGGGAATGTTGGCAGAATTACCATACTAAACTAAATTATTAAAGTATTTAAAACAAAAATATAAAATTCATTATAATATGCCAAATATTTACTAAGGTATAGATAGATATTTTAGTAAATCCTTCACAAAAATAAGAATTTCTCAAAAAGAAGCCGGGCACAGGGAAATGTTTTCTTGATATTTATTGGGTCTTAAAGTGTTCATCCCCACTCATCAACCGCTCTCAAACCCATCTGGAAACATTGTATTGTATTGTATTGTATTGTATTATACTTGGGTTGCATTATACTTGGGTTACAGTTCAACCTGGTGGGCTTATTGCCATGTAATAATCTCTTCAAACCAACCAGGAACATGTTAAAGTCGCATTAAGTGAAAAACATACTGAATTCCTTTTTTAAAAAGTTCCAGCGTGATTTGAACCTGCAGCCTTCGAGTTGGGTGACAAACGTTTTATCAACTAGACCACGGAGATTATCAAACATGCATACCCTGATAGAAAAACGTCGTGATGGTTCGTACTCGTGTTTTCGTCTGTTATTTAATACGCGTCAACATATCATATTTGAACGTTTGAATAATTTTATCTTCACCCGGTCACTAAACTTGTCACCATACCTGATTACATGCTGGAGTAGTTAGTCTATTTGAGAATGTTAACAGACTCAAACATGCGAATACACGCATACGTATGGTAATTTGATAGTTGAGCGTCATGTCATATCGAATTTGCATGCATCAGAAGTTATTTTTTTGTCTCATTGTAAATCACGTATGTCCGAAAAGAAGTAGTGAGGAAACTTAATAAAATTTCATATGGAACATAGGATCAAGCCAATTCCCTGTCGGGGTAGGCAGAGAGGGCATAGCGCCAAGCTTCCCTCTCTCGACACGTGGCTTTTACCTTTTCCATATCCATGAACGCATATGATTTCTCTAGCTTGCTACGTGTGATTATACGAGTACTGATAATAAAAATACAATTTATATAGCGCCATTAAGAGAGTAAACTCTCCTCATCTCTAGCTTGCTACGTGTGCTTATACGAGTACTGATAATAAAAAGACAATTTATATAGCGTCATTAAGAGAGTAAACTCTCCTCATCTCTAGCTTGCTGCGTGTGCTAATACGAGTTCTGATAACAAAAAGACAATTTATATAGCGTCATTAAGAAAGTAAACTCTCCTCATGAGTGCTTCAATTTGGGAATCGAGCCCACTTATATTGACAAATTAAAAATATCGCAAAATAAAATGTATATAAGACATTTATTTATTTATCCCAAATTTATATACATTTAAAAATTTCATTCACTTGATCCAACCATTCTTTCTTTGATCCTCTTCTATCGTGCCCTCCACTCATATTTGCGCAATATATTTTTTTTGTTAGTATTTCTTCATTCATTCGTTCTACATGCCCAAACCAACTCAGACTGATCTTCTTCATCTTACTCAACACTTTAGCCTTTAGTTAACATTTCATATAATGTCAAAAATGATCACCCCAAATATTCTTCTCAGTGCATGCATTTCTACTATTTATTCGACTTCTTTCAGTCTTTTTCCACGCCCATGATTTCTCCTATACATCAACATTGGTACTTAAATAGTGTTATGAAATATTTTTAATATTGTCCGGTTCGAGAATTTTATATTGATTCTATTTTTCCATTCGCATTGCTGATTTTCCATTCTCATGTCATCGTGATTCACATGATATTCCTTGACAATTAATTTACATCAATCTCTACATGTCCTTCGTTACGTCTTCTGTGGTTTAGTTGGTTAAACGCTTGACTTCTATCCGGGGGTTTCGGGTTCGATTCCCGATGGTACTTAATAAAATAAAAATTCTAAGTTAATACATTAGTTCGTCTGATAATTATACTTGTACAAGTCGAGTATGTATGCGAGTGGTGTAACCTCTTTACGTACGGTAGATTGTCATCACGTGCAATAACGATCTGCAAGTATGTGCCTATTAACTCCATAAGTTTTAAAGCCAAATAATAATAATACAATAACAATTTATAAAGCACCCTTTCGAGAACAGGCTCTCCTTCAATGTGCTGAAACTGAAGGCTTGATTACTGGGACTAAACGTAATATCTCCTAACTAAACCAAAATTTGTTAAAGAGGCCCGAAGTAAAAATCAGACTGGAATACTTTTCAAAAAAGCTGGGTTCCAACGGGAATCGAACTCGCAACCTTCGGGTTGAGAGATAAGCGTCTTATCAACTAGGCCACTGAGGTCGTCTGTATAGTAAATTAATTAAGAAAGCGTGGTAGAGCATTACCGAAGTATGATTGGATCGATTAAATGATATTTTGAAAGAAGAAAACATAGAAACACAGAGAAATCTTAGTAGTTGTATAAGAAAATGTAACGGTTTAGAAGAGGCTAACGATGTGTGTTGAGAAAGGACAGTTTGGAACTCTGTCCCTTCTACCTGACCCGACAGTAAAATGGAAGGATATTATGTTTGTATGCTATCTCGCTTGCTGGTCGATTCCATGTCTCCACACCGTACATAAATGCATCAAAGACGAGAAGCTTCATCAGATGCAACGTTTTTCCCATTTGTAAGTAATTTTCGTCTTCCCATGTTGCAAAAGATCGTTTACCTGAGTCGAAATCACTCTACATTATTTATTTATTTATTTAATGCTTTCATGCAAACACATCCGGCGAATTTATTGCTTTAAAGCAATATTATAAAATAAACTAGGATTTATTTCAAAATTACTATAGGTATCCATGACCGTGTTTTAATCTACATTGAGATGTACGAGTAGAGATCATTATTTATAATATTTGAGTTTAGATCGCATTGGATGGGAACGAGATTCATTCCTAATATCAGTGTGGAAACAAAGAATTAAAAAAAATGTTTTCATAATAATTTATTATTGTATCGACGAACTCCGTGGTCCATTTGGTAAGACGCTTGACTTGCACCTGGGAGTTGGGGGTTCGATCCCCGATGATAACATGAAAACAACCCAGTCTAATAAAATGGTTCGTCTGGTAATGGTATTTGTTTTATTGCCTATTTACGTGCTGTAATAGTGCTAACATGTGCATTGACAAATAGCGACTATCGTGCCTACTCCAGTGGTTCATACCCAAAGGCTCGATTACTGAGACAGTGTTGTCTTCAATACGTCAAAATCACAAATTAAAATTTGTTGTTTAACCAACTAAGTCACGGTGGCCATTCAATACTGTCAAACATAAATGATTGAAATGAAAGAAAAAAACTCTTAATTAACGTAATACTATAAAAAAAAAACAATATAAAACGCGCATTTATATTTAAAAAGAGCAATCATGAAATTAAATGGCTAGTTTATCTTATGTTTTTGATCAGTATCTACGAAATTTAATTCATGCTTGCGAGAACTTTAAAATTGAAAGCGATTAAATATTATTAACAGCTTCTTAGAAAGTTATTCGGGTAAAAGTCGTGAAGCGGGAAAATATTTACTGAAACTAACACGAAATTAACAGGTTCATGTCCTGTAGAATAACAGAGAAGTCATTTAAAGTCATTTATTTACATACAAATGTAAATAAATTACTTTGAATGACTTGTAATGTAAAATTGATCCACAGATACTAGGCGAAATTACCGTTGCTAATTTTTTTTCTATGGAAATGTAGGATACCTACCTAGTAAATGAATAATTGTCAAAATAATAAGTTAATTGTTAAACACAATTAAAATTAAATTTATTATTGTCAGATAGTAAACATACAGGGTCAATGACCGATAAAGAATTTAAGGATTGTCACACGATATGAACAACAACAATATTTACTATTTACAGTGTCTGCGAATTGGCTAGCCATCTCCAAATACAAATAAATAATCTACCGCCGATTCATGCGCTAGAGCAAGGCAGATATATATCGCGAATTGGTTCACTCATTGGTATAAAATACTCGCACGCCGAGAAATAAACAGATTATTATTGTCATTCATTCAACTGTCAAGACTTGTTATTTATTTACCCGCTGTCCACTTATCGATTTATATCCGCATTCCTGAGTCTATATTTATTGAATACAAATCAAGATCATCATGACATATTAAAATCAAGTAACCCGCAATAGAATCATAAAATATATATAATATACATATATATATTGGTAATTTAATTTCCATTTTGCGGAAAGATACCTTAATTATAAATAAACTGGAACACTTTAAAAAAAATAACAAGAAAATAAAATAAATTAATGATTAAAAATCTAAATATATTATGACAACAGGAACAATGTTAGTCCTGTTTCTTTACGAAGTGGCTAAGTTATGGCTACAGAGCTTATTAATGAGTTCACTTCTCAATTTATTTACCGAGATATGGAATATATCGCTATCGGAAAATTTATTCAACAAGATCATTCCGTGTGCGAGTGGTGATGCTTTTAACAGCACAGTTCATGATTACGGCACCCAAAACAATTTTAATTCCATATGGCGTAAATAATAATTATTAAAAAAAATTGTTAATCAATAAAATGTATGCTATTTTTCCTGTTAGCAAATTTTACATATGACATACGTATATAAACAGGTGTGTTATACACTTCTAAAGGCTTTGGAGAAAAAAACCAAAGTATATACATTAAAATTTTGAGATAGAGCCATGGGCAATTCATACTCATCAATCATTCATACTCTTTGCAATAAAGGTATCGCTAAAATCTATTTTGGACTCGATCAACTATTAGATCCCTCCCGGATTCCATATGATTAAGGTGTACTCGAATCGACTGCAAAATTGTTAACATCTCGTAACGCGCCACAAGTAAATCCTCTAGAGGCTCTTTTCACAAATTCCAAAACTTTACTGGTAGATAAACCCATCCTTTCAATGTGATAACCAAATGTATATTTTCTGTTGAACAGGAAGCCAAGGTATTTGATAGTGTCGATATACACGATGGGCGGAAGAGCTTACATTTAGAGATATTGAAGACCTGCTTATTGATTTTACTCCATTTCCAGGCACCATTAAATCGATTTCGAATTCCATAGTCATGGGGAGAATCGATTTGTTTAAACAGTTTTAAATTATCGGCAAATAGTAAGTACTTGGAATGCCTGATAACTCGATCGATATCATTGAATGAAATTAAAAACAGTGTCGGACCGAGAATTGAACCTTGCGGAACACCTGATTCTGTAGCAAAATGTATGGATTCGAATATGCCGTGGGAAATAAATTGGAATCTGCTAGACAAATAGTTTGTAAGTACATTGTAATTTGTTTTATCAAACACTGTTTATTCCACTTTTTCCAAAAAGTGGAATAAACAGTGTTTGATAAAACAAATTACTATGTCTTTAAACCTCCACAATGTTTATAACCCTTTACAAACAATACATAATATAGTTTGTAAAATACCATTATGAATTCAAAGTTGATTCATTTTGTTAGTAATTCATGATTTACTCTAATAAATTCTTTTGCTAAGTCGTGATCTGAGCAATTAAGCATCTGATTCCAAATTGAATTGTGCCCGCAACCCTCGGTCTTATAAACTATGACATGGAAATATGGACTTTATTATGCATAAAAGACCTTACACGCATTTTACTTATCCTGAGATAATAGAAGAAACAGGTCTTTTAATTTAAGCGAAATAACATATTTGAGCTAAAGTAACAACATTTTAAACAAAAGTAAAATACGGACGAAGATGAGAACTGTATAGGAATTAGGGACGAGGAATGCTTTGAGATAAATAATACGCTTTAGTTCTTTCTTTAAAATGATAAGGGTGAAACGCACGTGATAGAACTTGTAAGATCGTTTCAAAGCCGAGCCGTGTGAATCGTTCTCACTTTTATGTGGCGTAAGCAGATATTGATATCTTATTTATAATATTTGAGTTTAGATCACATTAGATGGGAACTCGATTCATTCCTAATACCAGTGTGTATCATCGGGAATCAAGCCCGAAACTCCCAGGTGTGATATCGTGTTGGATTCCCGATGATAAAACCAGTGGTAAAAACATCCGAACGCGCTAGATTTGTTTAATTGGCAGAACTGCCAACACGTGCGGTAATGAACCGTCAATTCCATGCCTATTCCAGTGATCGTGTATAAGGTTATGTTACCTTACGAAGACTATACGAAGTACGAAGACTATACAGGTACATGCTTACTTTAGTGGTGCAAATCTCAAAGGTTCAATTAATGACGCTAAATACAATTTTGTCTCTCGACTAAGCTCTTCAACATTTCAGGTCCTCAATTTTGATTTACTGTGGAGTATCATACGAATAAAGAATTAACAGATGAATTCCTTGGCCTAGTTGTTAAGATGCAGGTCTCTCAACTCGGGGATTGCAGGTTCAATTCCCGTTGGTACTCAATTTTAAAGAAAATTATATCAGATTGATTTCAACTGAAGGTTTCTAGCATCTTTTGATTTTTTTTATTCATTGCCATATGGAAGTCTCTTATAACCAACAAAAATGTTTTAACAAGCCTTAAGTGAAATCTAGACTGGAACTTCAAAAAAAAAATGGTGTGCCTATAGGAATCGAACCCCGAACCCCAGGGTTAGAAGAGATGCGTCAATTCAACTACGTCACGGGGATTATACTGTATGCAACGAAGGCATTATATAATGCAGACTGAATCATTTATAGATTTTTAACGCATCTATCTTGAAATAGCTTAGTTTTGTTGACGAACTCGAATAGTCAACGATTAGCCTAATCTTGGGTCCAAATAATTGTAGGGTTAAACAGATCCTGCAATTATTTGAACACAACGTCTTCCGTAAAAAGGAATTTTAAGATTAAAAAGGCAATTTGTAAAGACTTAAAGGGGTTACTCGAAGCGTGGCAGACCGTGGTAGACAAGATAAATATTTTCGATCCGCTGGATCGACCAAGTAAAGGATGCAATAGGATTTCTTTAACCAATGTGTTGAAAACTGTGACGTGAAGAGATTTTTCTATTCATATGGTTATTCTTCAAGAAATCTGCATTGTAATTTGAACATCTTGAAGAGCGTTGCCGAGAGACAATGTTGTCTTCGATACCATTAATCAAACATTCAGGTTCAGATCCACTGGATTAAGCACGGAACTGGGGCTTCGTCAATCCACGTCTTGATGATATTTCCGCATTTAAAGAGGTAATGTAATATGGACTGTTTATGTACAGACTTTTTGTGATTAGATACCGTGGGGAATCGAACACAAAACCCCCGGGTAGAAGTCAAGCGTCTTACCGACTAGACCACGGGGATCGTTAATAATTAAAGTGGAAGAGGTTCATGATGGACGCAATAGTTTTTTTGTTGACTTTGTTGTTTGATACAGTTATGTCGGATACAAGACAATGACTGAAGTGAGTTCAATGTACGTTATTTTTTAAGGTATTAAGAAGCATCAGTGTCACTTTCCATCAAATGAAAAAAAAATGAGAGCTTCTCGGTGTTTGTCAAGGGGATAAAAAAGAATGTGGATGATCAACATGCCATTACGCTGTTACGTTATATTACATAGTGTAAATAATAGCAAAAATCTTTTTATGAAGAGAAAAACGAAATTTTGTACGGAAAGTAGTCTCATATTTCTCTAGTAGATATATGTATTTTCTGAAATCATTCCAAATGTGCTGAATGTGTATTAATATGAATGTGCTGAATGTGTATTAATATGGTAATAGTTTAGCACATTTTTGGGGTATTGTTTACGCAAATTACGTTTGCGATGTTTTTGTATTGTATTTTATTATATTACACTTTTGTTGTACACAGTACAACCTGGGGGGTATACTGCCATATGCCAATGTCTTCTAACTAACCAGAAAGATGTTTAAGTGGCCTTAAATGAAAATCAGACAATTTTTTTTTAAATCTGTGCTCCAGCGGGATTTGAACCCACAACCTCCGGGCTGGGAGACAGGCGTCTGATCCACTAGGTCATGAAGTTCGTCATTTTTCGATGTCATTTTGAAGATTTATGAACACTATTTTACTATTGCAAGGGTAAAAAATGTGACATTAACAAAAAATATATATATATACACGCTATAGTTTATGCCAAATGTGGTTTGAAATGTTCCGTAATGGTAATACGACACTTGAAGATAGTGTCTGCTCTGGAAGGTCGATAAGCACTGATGGCGACGAAATCAAAGCTTTGATCGAGAAAGACCAGCGTTTCAACAGCACGAGAGATTGTAAGGTTCTCAAAATATCGAAAAACCACCATCCACGAGCGTTCGGTGTAATTTCTGGTTTAAATTTGGCCTAAATTACTTTCTGGACAACCCAATAAATTATCATAAAACAATTACTTTATTTCTGATTCGCCAATTTCTCGATTGGATTCTGCTGCAATGCTGATCTATGATGATCATAAATAAGTGTGGTTGTATTATTCTGCTTCTATAAAGTCCACACTGGCATCAACTTTTACAATGTCGTATCTTGATAGTAAACTCTCTTTCGACAGGAAAATAGGTTATACTGAGCTTCTATAATCTTAGAGAGTTAACATTTGTAAGTTGATATCTTCCAATAAACGAAATAATGCTTATTCTATAATATAATTTGTGGTGTCGCTTCTAGGATTATTACATACATCACGCCGTTTTCCTGGTGGAGTAAGCACATATGACAGAGCGCCAGGGTTTCCTATCTCGACGCACATAATGCGTCTCTTCCACACCCGTACATATCGAACAACTCTTCCGATATCTCTGACTTTTCCTTCTTTCAAAATATCATTCCTTTGATCCAACTACACTTTCCTTGATCTTTGTCTACCACGCCTTTTCCCATACATTTGGACTGTATATTGGTTTTGTTCGTTTTTTTCTTCATTCATTCGTTCCTCGTGCCAGAGTCATCTTAGAGTGCTCTTCTTCGTAAATATATTATCTTGTACCTCTTCCAACTGGTTTATTATTTAAGTATATGTTTAACAGTGTCAAAGCTCGTATACTATCAATGGAACTCCAAAACAATATTCTATGATTGATTGATGATGATTGTTGATATGTCTGGTAAGTTTATAGTTTGTGGTGACTGTGAAATTAGGATAAAATAAGTTTGACGTTGACAATGTCATATTCATTATTCAAATCAACAATAGAGACTCCTTACCTAGCTAAAAACCGTACTGTGTATGTTGCACGAGGTTCAAAATTTATCATGTACGTGATTATAGGATCCAGCGTGGAATCCAGTTTGGACGTATTATTCTTCTTCAAACCTTAAAGGTGTGAAGATGAACAATATACCCAAAAAAAAAACATTGTTTGGAGGCTCCCAGTTGGATAGTTTATTCCAGGCCTTACAATAAATAATAGTTTTATTTACTGAGTTCAGATATCATGAGTCCTGTAGGAAATAAAATTTGTTGCATTTTTTAAAATTTATTAAAATCAGAAAAGACATTACGACTATATAATAAAAAAATACTGATAGTGAGTTTGTAAAAACTAAAATGAGGTCTAATTCACTAAAAAATCTCGTACATATGGCACTTGTACACTCGATGCACTTATGCAAAAATTTGGTCATTCAATAATTCATATTATATAAACCATAACGCCATGTGTTATTCTTAGACTGGTTCTTCAGTTTCTCTCATTCCTTAGCTTAGTCCCTTCAAATATTCGATTTAATTCTGCAAACAATACTTTTCTCGGTGATCTTCTACCATAACTGCTACCGACTTGGCAGATACTTTGTAATTTTTGGTTTCGTCAGTATATTGTCAATCATTATTTTAACATGTATAAAACGTGTACATGTACTGCGAAACATTTTCCTCCTCCCGTGATGTCGGACCTTAAGTCCATCTTCACTGCTTGTTTTTATTCACATTTAGGTGTACCACCACCGGAGAAGTCCCTTTGGGCAGTTCATTCTTCGTCACTATGTGACGTCGTTCTCATAAAAAAATTATATCTTCTAGTGTAGATCGCGCTAGATGTGGACTTGTTTTGTCCCCTATAACAGCGTTGGGTGGAGGTGGGATCGAACTGGAATAGATAGTTTTTTTTTCCTTACACAGATAGATCTTCTTTAAACCTAACAGTGTATTCAGCATTCAAAGTTACTGCATCGAGTGGTAAACTTGGTATGTATCGTTGTCACCAGCCTCTTGGTAACATATACCTACATTGTTTGGATACTCTCAGGTGGACAGTTTATTCGTTGAACAGATCCTTTTCAAATTCAAATGTATTCCATAAGCAAATTTATCGTATTGGATGCTAAGCTAGTTAAGTATTGTTGTCACCAGTTTGGAGACTCCCACCTGGGTAGTTTCTTCGTTGAACTGACCCTTTTAAAATATACTATAAGTGTATATTCAACAAGCAAATTTACCACATCGATTATAAAATCTGGTAAGTATTGCTGTCGCCACCCTATTTGTATAAATTGTTTGGAGACCCTCAGCTGGATAGTGTATACAGCAATCAAGGTTGCCACCACAGCTGATAAACCAGGAATGTATTGCTGTCACCAGCCTTTTGGTGTATATTGTTTTGAGACTTTTATAGATAAGATTTATGTGTATCATATAATTATATCTTATTTTGTTCATAAACCAACTCACAAAGTTAAAATTGGTTTACTGTTGAATGGTTTTGCATATGGGACGCATGCATGCTATTATTTTGGTTATCGGAGCACAAAATACTTGAAGAAGAGAGGAAAACTAGACTATCACACGCATTTAGCAGAAGTATCGTCTGTTCACCCAACTATCACTAAGTGCTTGATATAATTACTGTGTATGCCTTATGAAGATATTATAAAGAAGAAATGTTGTAAACTAGACAGGTGATGGACAATTTCTAAACCAATTTAAGTTTTTGTGATGCCACGTTAAATACTCGTACATGGTAAAGTAAAATACTTTACGGAAAAAAAACACTCGTAGTATTCAAGGTGAGATACAATAACATATCCTTCCAGTGTATCAAGTAAGAATATGGTTTTGATATTATTTTTTATTAACACTTCATTAAATAATTTTAATAACACAACATTAAATGGTTGAGCTTAATTCCAGGTGGTGATATAACATATTTCAACCAAACCGGACAAATACAAATGAAGAATGTTTAAATCATAAAAATTATCATTATTTTTCTGTACAAAACTCATGAAAATATAAATAATAACAATAAATGTAAGATATAACCAATCAAAGAAAAAATATGGAATGCTGAAGAGGAAAAGAAAATCGGGAATAAAACATGTAAACTGGCTTGAAATTACGAGAGCTTTCCAGTGTTTTGGGTATTCTTGAAACTATGCACAATATTTCAGCATTGTTTAGGTATACGAGTACCTTTCATCGGTTTAAGTCGATAACAGTGTATTTGTCGTCATTGTTACGTGATTATCTTGATACTAAAGGGTCTTTCAAATTGGGTATTCTTGAAACTATGCACAATATTTCAGCATTGTTTAGGTATACGAGTGCCTTTCATCGGTTTAAGTCGATAACAGTGTATTTGTCGTCATTGTTACATGATTATCTTGATACTAAAGAGTCTTTCAAATTGGGTATTCTTGAAACTATGCACAATATTTCAGCATTGTTTAAGTATACGAGTACCTTTCATCGGTTTAAGTCGATACCAGTGTAATTGTCGTCATTGTTACGTGATTATCTTGATACTAAAGGGTCTTTCAAATTGGGTGGTTTTTTTAATTCTAACTTTTTTAAATTCTTAAATAAAACACACAATTTGCTTTGATTTCAAAAAACTTTTTATTGCTCATTGAAGTATATGTATGACATTTAAACACACAAAAAACAATATCCGCCAAATGTCCACCTCTTGCAGCTCTACAGATGTTCACTCTTTTGTCAAAATTTTCGATGACATTTTGGCATAATTGCGGTTTTAACTCACCAATAACGCGAATAATTTCGTCCTTCAGCTCAGGAATTGATTGGGGATCATTCTTATATACCTGGCTTTTACACGTAACCCCAGAGAAAATAGTCCAACGGTGTCAGATCACATGATCTTGGTGGCCAATTAACACTATCGTTTCCGGAGATTACAATACATAAAATAATTCTCAATTTGAACGCGTTGTTGTATTGTATACGACTCTATTTTTATAAATGTCATACATTACACTTCTCAAATGTCACAAGATCCATGCAAGTTCGCGACGCCATCTGTGTTTTATCCATGAATTAAAAAAAACGCCCAATTTGAAAGACCCTTCACAATAGCCTTTTTATTATTGCGTAATATTAAATGAATTAATGTGTGTTATATTTAGCCCATGTTTATTTTCTTTAGTTATATTTCAATTGGAGTGATCTTTTTGTTTGCCTCAAGTGTTAGAGATATATGTGACATGTGCAGATTTAGGAACTGTTTGTAGACCCCTCTTTTTGGAGGGTTTTATAAAAAATTATGATTTTATATGAACACTACATACATACACTACACTACATTTAAAGATAAATGCGTAACTATCACACATTAAAATATCTACAAGGACTTCTTTCAGATTGACTTGCATTGGTTCCAGCCTTATCAAATATGTTTTTATAACATATGAAAATGCGAGAAAGTTCCTAATCTAATGATCACAGCCCTCAGCTTTCTATCCTTACACTCAACTTATTTTTTTTGCAACATTTTTAATTTCTCAATAATAGTGGACTCGAATTTAAAGTTGAACGCCCTTGAGGAGAGTCTGCTCTCTTAATGCTGCTATATCAATTAATGCTGCTATGCCAATGACGGAGTGAATCCAATATTAGTTGTGGACTGATTTCAGAGTCTCACTGCATGAACAATAAAGGACGTAAAAAAGAACAGCGGTGATCAATGAAAGCTAATCAAGAATCTCTTTTCGAGCGTAGCGCAATTCCATGATAGGAAAGACACTGAGAAGAAGGAAAAGAAGAAGATAATCGAGTAATGCTGATAGACAATCTTAATTTTCTGCAGCATCACAATTTAAAAATTCGTCTAATTATCTGTGCTATCTCATGAGTGTCCGTGTTTCAACATTACACATTATTTAATCGTTATAAAACTAAATTCGATTATTCCTTTAGCGAACTCTAGTTTTACGAGAGCACCCTTAAGTGAATCTTATGTTCTTTTATATCCCCCATAACTTGGACGATATCAGATTTTATGTGCTCTGCCATAAAATAGCAATCGCAAATTAAATTTGGTACTTAATGGCTAGCAGCTGGATAAGAATTTACTGCATTGCGTTGTTACTCTTGTATTTGCTCAGCAATCAACAACCAGTTCAAAAGCTAACACTAGGATGGTCTTGAAGAACATTTAACTTTATAATGATGCAGAGTTAGTCTTGATTTCTATTTGTATTGTATTAGTTGTATACAGTACAATCTACTGAGTGATAACCATGTGGTAATCACTTCCAATCAACCAGCAAGGTGTTAAATAGATTTTAAGTGGAAACCAGGCTTGAACCCTTTAAAAAAAATCTGGATTCCAACGGAAATCGAGCTTGCAGCCCCTGAGTTGGTAGACGAGTATTTTAGTGTTGTTTATAGTTAAGGCATTAACGTTGTGGAGGTTTAAAGACATTGTAATTTATTTTTAACAAACACTGTTTATTCCACTTTTTTGTGACGGTGTAACCCTACCGGTTTCAAGGCTTTCACCTCATCTTCAGTTTGCGCTCCCCTGAAGATGAGGTGAAAGCCTTGAAACCGGTAGGGTTATACCGTCACAAAAAAGTGGAATAAACAGTGTTTGTTAAAAATAAATTACAAAGAGTATTTTAGTACCTAGGATACGAAGGTATTTTAAGTATCCCTAAACCAATTGACATCGAGACTGCATTGAATTGCTGTCCAACAGTTTTTGCATGTAATTACCGAGTAATGGCGTCTGGCAACTTATGTTAAAGTATTCTTATATACTCTGGATTTCTCTTTGATCGTCTGATTTATGAATAAAGCAGTTCCCAGATTAAATGTTTTTTTTTATCCTGTAGGTAATAGATATTTGAACTACCTGCTCCGTCCCAGAGCTATCTGCTCCCAGATACCGCTCACAAGTTCAACGATTTTCGGAGACAATCCTTTTATTTTTTTCTCTGGTCTCCAACCTTTTTCTCCCCAGTACTGAACACGCTTTGGTATGTTCTTACCTATGCGTATCACATGATCTATCCATCTTAACCGCATCTCTACATGTATATTCCGGATCAGTTTGCAATCACTACACTATGGAATCAATTTATTGGTTATACGATTGCTCCAGTGAGTTTTGAAAATGCGACTGAGGAAGCGTTGATGAAATATTTGCAGACTCTTGACGTATGTTTTGTAGAGTACTCAAGTCTCAGACCAGTAGAGAAGTATGGGTAAGACAATGGTCCTGTAGACCGTTATCTTAGTGGCTTGAAAGATATTCCTACTGTAGAATACTTTCTGGTAAAGCTTTGTAACCGCTCCTGTTGATTGCCCTTAAATAATTATCAACCCTCTTTTAAACGATTTTAAACTTCATAATCTATTGAAGAGTCAGCGGTAAGAATATTGCCCAAATAAGTAAAACTGAGCACATTTTTAAGTCAGGTTTTCTTCACACAGGTGTCTGTGACATCTAAGTTTACGTTATTTCCAGAGTATTTCAATATCTGAGATATTCCCATATTCCCCTCCAGGCCGAAAATTCAGTACACCTCTCCATACACTCTGATGATCTCACTAAGGTCTTCTAAAGAATGAGGAAGCATCAGCTTATTGCAGCTCAGTGATGTAGGTGCAGGTGATTTTGGTATGGACTTCGGATATATTGAGGAGTCTCATACAGATGAATAACATTTTCGAATGAATGATGCCGATTTATTAGGGACACTACACGAATTAATGAAATGTCCGCATCAATAATGCGGATATATTTGTAAGCACCACACTGACGAATACACGTTTTCTATCAATAATACGAAATGTCGAGACAACTTGGATGTATAAAACGTTTGTATCATCAATGTGGACATATTGATGAGTCCAATACGGATGAATACAAAAAATCTATAAACAATGCATATATATTGATGAGCGCCACACGGATAAATAAAATGTTCACATCAATAATTCGGATATATTGAGGAGTACCACACGTATTAATAAAAAATTCCATCAACAATGCGAAATGTCAAGGAGTACCACATGGATATATGAAACGTTCGCATCATCAATGTGGATATATTGATAACTACCACACGAATGAATAAAAAAGATCTATGAACAAAGCGGATATATTTATGAGTATCATACAGACGCATCAACAATGTTCGCATCAACAATTCAGATATATTGAGGATAACCACACGCGTGAATAAAAATATTCTATTAACAGTGCGAATGTGTTTAGAATACACGGATGAATGAAATGTTCGCATAAAAAATGAGTATATGTTGAGGAGTACCAGACAGATGAATGAAATGTTCGCATCAACAACGCGAATATATTGAGGAGTACCACACACATGTTTTTATCAATATTGTTGATATATTAAGTAATGCCACACGGATGAATCAATGATCGCGGCAACAATGCGTACAAATTGAGAAAGAACGAAAAAATCCTTAGTACGAAAATTCTCAAGATGAATCTTTTTTTGGAGAAGTAATTAATGTTTTATAATTATCGGGGTTTTAAATTAAATATGTAAGTACATTTTCCTTCCTGGCACAGTGTCTCCCAATAAAGAACGTGTAGTTTAATGAATAGCCCATGTTTCAATTCCATTAATGGCGCGCATTAAGGAAAGCGTACCACATTGTGCTTTCATTTATGACTGCATACTTTATGAACCATCATTGTTAGTTTATCGTTGATGATTATCAACTATCACATACTTACGATACCAGTATTTTAAAATGAAGGTATTCTTAGATATGTTCGAAGAGTTTATCGGCTATTTTCTACTAGTTTAAAATGTTTTTCGAAGTTGATGCGTATTGAGCTTAAATGATGACCGACGTTTCGGAATCCTTTGTCGTCACTACGTGACGTCACGGTTATAAAACAAATAATGAAGATTTTGATTTTCTAGTGTAGATCGCGCTGGATGGGGACTTATTTTGTCCCCCATAACAGCGTGGGTGAGGTTAGGATAAAACTGAACTGAACTGAAGCCTTCATCCTAAGGGCGATGTCAAAAAACATAACCGAATATAGTTAACATGCACGAAGCACTCATATAGCCAGCTGCACTACCAACCGTAACATGAACACATGTTATCGTTGCGGTCGTGAAAGCAGGTGTCTGAGCGTGCTAATCATTAGTTCACGTTGCGGTAGAGAATGCGAGCGGTTAAATAACATTATTGAAAGATTTTGATAAGGATGCAAACTTTCACCTCGGCTGTTCAACATCTATGAGGAATACAGTTTAGTTCGATCCCACCACCACATCGCTTTCATGGGTAAAAAAATAAATCCCCATCCAGCACGATCTACACAAGAAGATCGAAATCTTTTTTATTTTTAGACAGCGTAGCGACAAGTAGTGATAAAGAGGAAACTGCCTAAAGGAACACCTTGTTTCGTGCTGACACCCCTGAGTGTGAAAATAATATTAGGGACGACGAACTAAAGGTCTAACGTCACGTAAAATTATATACAGCGCGAAAATATAAAGTGGCTTAAGACCTGTTATTCTAAAAACCCAGCAAGTTGCCAGCAATTCCACGAAAACTTCGAAAGCAGTAAACTTATCATTTAACGCCACTAGACCTGGTGCAAGGAAAAAAATAAATGTCCATCTCTCACGGGGGATGACAACCATGGTTGTTTTGAAGTTAACAACTGGGTCTCTATATATGCTTTAAAAATTGCGAGAGAAGAAGTCATTCCTATTAAGGGGTGAAGGCGGATGTCACCTATCCTCGTGGGTTGACCTTTGCCGAGAACAATAATCGCGGCGTGACGCTGGACTTCCAGATCCAACGAAACGAGCCCCTTTAATATCAAGAGTGCTTAAGGAGAGTATGTTCTACAAGCCTTGGCTTAGATAGGTAATAGCGCCCATCGTTGACAGTCATTTGATCAAATGGCGTCAATTTACTGGATACAATTTGACAGTTTTGAAAGTTATTTCATTTAAGTATTGATCATTTTGAAAAAGCTAAGGTTAAGAGTAAGAGAAACGGAGCTGTATGATAAGATGCATGGATGTGGAGGAGGCGAAAGAGGTATGTCTTGATAGGAAAGTTTGGCGCTCTGCCATTTTTGTCTACCCCGAGAGGGAAATGACGTGATGTATGTATGTTATGATATGTACGTACGTATGTATGATATGTACGTAACTGCTGAAATTGTAATATGACAATATGCCGAAAACATAGATGTAAATGGTTTCATCCTTTTGGGAATGACGCTATTCATAGCTCAGTTGGTAGTACGCTTGTCTTCCAATACAGGTCGTTTGGATTCGATTCTCGTTGAAACCCAGATTTTTTTATAAAGGATTCCAGTGTGGTTTTCATTTAAGGTCTGGTCTCTTCATCGCCATTCTGGTTGGTTGGGAGAGATTCTTAAATGGCAATAAGCTCGTCAGATTGTAATGTATACAACGAAAATGAAATATGTAGAGTATAATTATTTTAAAATAGATTCAGGATATACGAGTATATCAAAGTATAAGAGGAATGAGAAGATAGTTTGACGCATTGCACTTTATGCCTACCCCATGAGGGATAGACCGTGATGTTATGCACAAAGGTAAGAATTCCGTTATAAACATAAAAGCAAGACAAGCGATAAACATGCCGGCGAAGAGAAGGAATGGGTTGGAAAGGTTTTTATGATTCATTGTTGCCATGCGTAATAAAGGTGGGGTCACACGTGGGCTTTTATTGAAATTAAACAAAAGCCCGAAACCATTATTAAACGAAGCCGATTTCTCTTACCGCTGCATTTCTTATGCACTTACATTATTATACCTGCATATGAATAATAAATATCTTTTGTGTCGTGTTGCGTAATGCCTGTGAATTAAACTTATCCGATCAGTGTTTGTTAAAACATTAATTGCTAGTTAAATTAAACAAATTCGTTATGAATGATGTTCCTGATTAACATTTTACAAATAAATGATTTTCAGTTCCATTTTTTTCCGCAATTGATATTTACGAGATTTATGACCTAGATTACAAGCTGCATACTTATACTGCACACTATCGTTGTACTGTATAATATATAACTGCAGATATTTACGAGCTTTATGACCTGGATTGTAAGCTGCATACTTATACTGCACACTATCGTTGTACTATATAATATATAACTGCAGATATTTACGAGCTTTATGACCTGGATTGCAAGCTGCATACTTATACTCCACATTATCGTTGTACTGTATAATATATTGTATAACTGCAGATATTTACGACCTTTATGACCTGGATTGTAAGCTGCATACTTATACTGCACACTATCGTTGTACTGTATAATATATAACTGCAGATCCTAATAATTGAGTTGGACTATGATATGTTGTTGAAAGTGATGGTGCTTACAACCTCCTCAGATAGAAATATGTTTGACTACGTAACATTGTTTAAGATTGTCAGTTCACATTTCAATAGTCCAGAACTAACTCAGCTTGTCATATTACACGTTCCTTATAGGCCCACTATGCAAACTGTTTTGTTCCACAGTGAAGTAGTTGCAAATAATTATTTGCACAGCTCTCGCATAATAAGACTACACAGATTGGATAATTAATATGGGCATTGTATGGATTTTCATATGGCTTTGGCTACTTAATGAAAAATGAAGAAATTGTTTTTGCCGGGATGCATTGATTGAATTGTATGGATTGGCTTTGTTATTTTGTTCGACTTGTATTGTTTTTTCCTATTATATAGGAAATAATTTACTGTTGAATAATTTTCTAACTGCTTACAAGTCAATGTAAAATTTTATTTCTTGTTATTTTTTTTATCTTTGTATCAAAAATGTCATTTGACAATTGAAATTAAAAAAAATACAACAAAAACTCACTATACACTAATTGCAAAAACGTGCAATTAACTGCAAGTTTCTTGTATGAAAAAAATTAAAAATGTATAGTCTACGAGTATGTATGACAAGATAAAAATTATGGATGAAAGTGAATTTAAGAGCGATGTGTTAAGTAGGGTAAAATATAGACAAAGATAAGGTGGTTTGCATAAACTACACTACACTTAAAGGATTACACCTAAAGCTGAATGTGTTATTATCATATGTCAACATATACACTACACCCAAAGTCGAATGTATTGCTATCACATATCGGATGATCTATTATGGTTTCTTTGTAGTTTATCTTCCATTGTTAAGTTTTCTGTGGTTTTCGTACTAAATATATTTTTCTTAACATATGCACATACGGAGAAGTACTTAATATAAACCTTTATTTTGTAATATTTTTAATCTGTCCATTATTGTGTATTTGAATCCCGAGTAAGGGTGCCTTGAGAAGAGTCTTCTCTCTAAATGATGCTGTATAAATTGTCATTTTATCATTCATACCCTAGTGGTAGTAAATAATTATGATTAATTAATGGGACCTTCCGGCCACGCTATTTAATTAATCCAATTTAGATATGTGTATTGAAGAGTGGCATAAGAATGAATGAATGAACAAGATAATTACAATATCTAAGATTGATCTTGGGAGAAAGGTTGGATCTTTTTTCCATATTTATGACCAATTGTATTGTAAATCCACTAACAACCGCGTTGTGGGGTTTTCAACCCATAGAAATATTTTTCCTGTACGGGAAAAGGTATGGTGTATACGATATAGTTTTTGGCATCCAACATTATTGCATAGAATCCATCATAAATGACAAACTTGCGTGGCCTAGTTGATAATTTTTTAGTCCGATGTTTGTGGGTTCGACTCTCGTTGGTAACCAAATTTTTGTAAAGTTTTCTAGTCTGATTTTCATTAAAAGATTGTTTAACATATTTTTAATTGGTTAAAAATATTGTCATATGTTAATAAACTGACCAGGTTATATTTTATACAACAAAAGTGTAATACAATAAAATGATAAAAAAATATCTCGTGTCTAAGAGCCTTAAGAATATCGGGTAGACTTTTCCCACATTGAGATGAAAAAACAATGTATCAGAGAAAAAGGACATAAGGAAAGAATGCGGATTAAAAGAAGATGTAGTGCTTAAGATGAAGAAAGAACATTGAGATAGTTCAGTCATGTGAAAGAATGAATGATGAAAGATTTAGAAATATTTATACAAGTTGTCTAGAAGGTATAAAAAGTTTAGAATGACCTAAAAAATGTGGCTCGACCAATTGCATACATTTCTAAAAGAGGTAAAAGCATTTATAACAGGGGAGTGTGCATGGCGAGGCGTATGGGCGTGGCAGAAGCGAAATATGTGGACTAAGAATGAATTAAATGAAGTCTGTTCTCTCTGCCAAACACAAAAGTGGCGTGGCTTTACAGGATTTTTTTTTCTTCCGAATGGTACCCTTCGGCATAACCGAGTTGGTTTATTCGTATATATTGAAGAGCATGGCCAGAAGACAATATTGTAGTCAGCCTCAGTACTCGAGTCTTAGGATTTTGGCCGATTGGAGAAGGCACGGTACTCGTGATTCGCAGTACACGTTAAGAGACAACACTAACATTTACTCGTTACCTCAAGAATTCTTTTACCAGACTGTGTCCCACTTGTTTGGGTACCATCGGGAATCGAGTCCGAAATCCTCTGGTGGCAGTCATACGTCTTACCAATTAGGTGACGGAGGCGTGATGGTGACGATGATGAGATGAAAATCGAAAGTATAGAACTATAATGAAATTTTATTAAACTGATAATGTGAACATAACATAAAATAGAAATAAGGAAATCTGAAAGGATAGATCTCTGTGTAGGTGTAAATCCATTATCCAGAAATGCTGGCATTAATTTAAAGCCGCGGCGCGAATGTTTGATGGATATAAAACATTTATGCGGCCAAAGGACAATGCATACGGATATAGAGGCTGTTTCACATTCGGCTCGTATCTCGACACGTCGGAAATTTATAGGAAAGTATTGCGTTTCTGCTCCCACATATTGCACGTGTTCAGAATCAAAGGGTTCTAAATTGTTAAGTTTTAGTCAATTTATTATTTCTTAAGTGAATATTAGTCAGAAAATCAGAAGTGAGAAGATTTTGCTCTAAATGACTTTACAATAAATTATCCTTTTTATTACTGCACGGATTCCCAGCTTCTGGAATAACGCAGAACTTTAGAGGTTTGAGCGATAAAATTTGTGGTTCCTTAATGAAATTAGTTCTTGAGCTTTAATTAAGAGTGTAATCGTTTTAATTAATAGCGTAATGCAAATTCACCAATTTACTGTCTCTATTGTATACTATCCTTAACTGTCCCGCCATCCCCTCTTATTTGGCCGAAAATTTTCAGCGTCTTTCCGATCATGGACTAGCGCTACGCTCAAACTGAGATTGTTCAATGACCTTTCAAGTTCACCGCTCTTTTTTTACGTCATCCTTTACTGTCCATGCAGTGAGACTCTGAAACCAGTTACAAACCAATGTTAAACTCACTCCGTCCTTGGCTTTAAGAAAAAACTCTTAATTTCTAGTCAGTAATATAACGCGTAATTTCTTTCCTCTCCACCATCCCTTCCTTTTCCTTTGACTGATGATATCTCACTTTATATGAAATGAAATGTTCGGGTGATTGTCCGTCTTTGTGGGGTTTGTGGGCGTATGCTCACGTATGTGTTTATGAATTTCGTGGGGATGGATTGTCATTTGAATGTTTTATTCGACCATGTGACTTGTTTAATTTATTTTGTCTGGTTGATTAAAATAAATTACCGCCTGACAATAAGCCCGCCAGATTGTATTCGCAATAAAAGTTTTAAATAAATTAGTAAATAATGCCCAAATAATTGGTCCTCTGATTCTTTGGGCACATTGCTCATGGTCAATGAGACAATTTAAAGAGGTTTGTGGTTACCGGAGGCGTGGAAGGACGGTGCACAAGAAGAAGAATTCCAATGGGTTGAACTGACAAAGTGAGAGACACCACAGAACTACCCTTGACAACTGCCCTTCGAGCCACGAAGTGCAGGTATGAATGGAGAACAGTCGTCAGAAATTATCGTAGAAGTCACGATGCTCAGTCATGAGCTACACAACAGGGTGGAAGGTAATAGTTTAAAAAATGTTTGATTTTTTTTAATCGATCTTTGATATTGACGAGAACACTTGAAAATGAACTATGGCGTTTAATGAACACTTTAACTATTAAAATATGATCATTATTATTAAGTTTTTAATCCATTCAATATTAAAGAAAATCAGAGGACCTATTTACTTCAGAATATAAAAGTCTCGACTTGACCTCAAACAGAAAAATAAAAGTTAAAATTATATGATACTCGTAGGATTTCGATTATCCAAATTTATCCAAAAACGTAATTCGTTATTTGTTGCCGTTTAGGACCATATATTTGCGTGATAGTGGATTTCCAATAAAACAAACTTAAAAAGAATACGGGAAGCAAATAATAAGTTTAATCTTTCACAATAATTCAAAATAAGTTTGTTTTATTGTACTTTTCAATTAATTCATTTTGATATTATGGTTTGTTGTTTTATTTCAAAATGTTTAATCAAGGTGAAAAAGATTTCCCAATTAAAATATTTTATGATCCGTTGATTTAGTGTATGACATTTAGTGTATCTAGTGCATGACGACTTATGTGGCCTAGTTGGTAAGACGTTAGCCTTTCACCCGGGAGTCTCGGGCTAGATATCTTATGGCGTCGAAAAAAATCTAGTAACAGATCGGGTAAAGAGTTCGTCTGGTAAAAAACTAGCATGCGTGAATTTTGTTGTTTGTCCACGTGTGATAGTATTTTCAACACGTGATATAGCGAACTGTGAGTTTCTTGCATACTGCAATGTTTACTAGCCCGAAGGCTCGATTACTGGGGCTGAAGACAATGTTGTCTGCCAGCCACGCTCTTTCATAAGTTTGTATTATCATTTCAGATATGTTTAGTGGTACGATACGAATAAATTAAGAACCTAGTGCATAAGTTGAAGAGTTAATTTTTTTCAAACCGCTTTTGGAAAAGTATAATCGAATATAAAAACCAACAGCTTTATCGCACGAAAAGTCATTGTGTCGTTTCTGTATTTTTATAAGGGGTAGAATTATTGACATTGATCAAGCAATCTGTTAAAAAAACTAGAGTTTTTTATAGGCCAATGGAACTTTACATGTTGGTCATTATCTTTTGTGACAGAAAAAAACTAACAATAAGTCTCCAAAACGATAACTCCAACATTATGTTGAACCCTCTCTTCTATCTTGGTATAGTGGAGTTATGTAGCACTTCTTTGTACTACCCAAGATAAGACTTGCAGCTGCATTTAAAATTGAATGTACTTGATTCAGTTGTGTCATAAGTAAGCCCGAATACAAACTGTTACAATAGTCAACGAGAGAAAAAATAATATCATTTATTAATAAGTGGGACTGATCCCTCGGAAGACACCGTAAAATACTTGTAAGCTACGTAAGTTGGAAGAAGCTCGAACCTATAACGCTTCCTCTTTGTGTCTCCGTGGATAAAGAACTATCGACGTGAAAATCCATTTGGTGGTATATTCAATTGATCTTGTGAACCTATCACTTACTTGCATCCCTTTTATACTTTTTATAATCACGGGCTTCTCTCTAGACTGTTGTTTCTTTTGGTGATATTTCCAAAATAAGGAAGAACTCTCCTTTTTCATCTCATCAACATATTGGCCCGAATTCATAGTCCAATCTTAACATTCCGTAGCCTAGCTGATAAGCCACTGTGAACGTGAACATAAGGCATTGATGTATTGAGTAAGAAGAAAAGGAGCACTTTAAGATGGTTTGGACACGTGGAATGAATGAAAGAAGAAATACTGACAAAACAAATATACAGTGCCAATGTGAGTGGAAGACGTGGTAGAGAAAGACAAGGATTAGTTGGATCAAACGAATGATACTTTGGAAGAAGGAAATATAAGAAGTCGGTAAGACGCTTGTCTCTCAGCCCGGAGGTTGCGGGTTCGAATCCCACTGGTACCCAGTATTTTTAAAGGATTTCTGTCTGGTTTACACTTAATGCCTCTTTAACATCTTTCTGGTTGGTTGGAAGAGATTTCCACAGGTTGTATTGCATATAACAAAACTGTAATACATTACAATACTTAATACTAAATCAATTTTCTTACTGAAGAAATTATTATTTTAAGTATTGTAAAATTTTAAAGACATTAGTCTTTGCTTAAATAAGGAAATCCAGAGGTTTCATTCCCTCATTTTAATGTTCGGAGCAAGCGTGGCAGACTGAATATAAATCACGAAAATTAAATATTAGTTTTAAGATCGGATTTTGAATGCGGGCCTTTTTCATTGGAGAATGAAAATGATCATTATTGTGGTCCATGGGATGTAAAATTAAGAACGGAAAAATGAGAAGTACGGCTGAAGAGTGTTATATATTTCATTGTAAAATTATAAATTAGTATTAAGTATTAAGATCGGACTTTGAAAGCGGACCGTTCTCCTTGGTGAATGAAAATGGTCATTATTGTGGTTCATGAGATGTACAATTTAGGAAGGACAACGCCTAGTTAGGCTGAGGAGTACTGTATATTTCATTGTAAAAAGTTAAAAAAAAATACATTTATATTTATTACCGAATTCCCAAAAAAACAAACATATTTAGCTCCTTTTTCACAAGCGTGGAATATATTGTTGATTATAGTATAAAACAGTGTTTATTTATTACAGTTACTGAGATATTTATTCTTATTGAGTTGATGGATTTCTGTGAGTGATATTGCAGGCTGTCTGGCGTATATAGGTCATAAATGTCCCAACAGATGGTGTAGAAGATAAATGTGAATATAAATCTCCCACAAGACACGCAGAACTCTAGCTCAAGCCCTGCAGACTTCTTAAAGAATGGTCTCTGAATTTATAAATAAACACATACAGATCTAAGAGCTCAATAAATTAATTGATAATTGCAAATATCAACATATTTATTTAAAAATAAGTAATTTTTACACAAAATATATACATCATTTAAATATAAAAATAAATAAAAATTATTGTATATATTTTATTTTTGTTCAGTGGAAAGAAATATCATATTGACAGTGTGAATTCATTATCTCATAACAATTATATTAGCTGTGATATAATGAATTCCGTCTTACGAGGGCTGCTACTTAAGTTTTGAGATATGGCTACACCAGTGTAGATACGTCAAATCTGACACCAGCATCGTAAAGTTTGACGTTTTTAATGGTATACGTGCTCAGACAGTTTTGTCATACGAGTACTATTTGTGTTGTTTACAGTGACTTGAAAAATTCATCTCGGCCAAAAATGGAATTAAATCGTGAACATTTTCGTTTGATGATTTTTTTATGATTCTCGTACTATATCGCTTGATCTTCAATAATAAAGATAATTTTGTAAATTATTAGTTACAATCAAAGAATTTTTTTGACACGTTCAGGAAATTCGTTAATATTAATATATTTTAAATACCTTCAAGTATAGATATAATATTAATAGCCTTAATGGCTCATATAATGAAATTACATGACAAATGAACACAGCCTCTGCAATATTTATTTTATTTACTAACATTTCATTGTAAAAACAATATGGCGGGCTTATTGCCAGGTGGCAATATGCCCGCCAGATTATTGTTACAATCAAATCTTCCAACTTACCAGAGCAAAATAAATAAATGAAGTTACATGGTTGCAAAAAAATCCAAATAATTATTCATCTTTATGAAATTTATGAACAATACACTCGTACATACTCGTAATAAAAATAAGAATGAGATATCATCAATCAAAGGAAAATGAAGGGATGATGAAGAGGAAAGAAAAATCAGAAATGATACACGTTATATTACTGATAAGAAATTAAGAGTCTTTTCAGTCGCTTCTTAAAGCATGCCAAGGACGGAGCGAGTTGATCATTGATTTGTCACTGGTTCCAGAGTCTCAATGCATGGACAGTAAACGACGAAGTAAAAAAAGAAGAGTGGTGAACTGGGAAGGCCAATAAACAATCTTTGTTTTAGCGTAGTACAAGTCCATGATCGGAAAGACTATATATAAGAGAGGGGGAGGGGGACGGTTAAGGATATAATACAATAGAGATAGTATGTGAATATGGCTTCTATTTCTCCCGTTCAACCAGTTCAGCGCTTTCTGGTATGAAGGGATATGATCGTACTTTTTCAGGTTAAAAATAAATCTTTTGAAGATGCTGTAAACAAATATTTTGAAGATGCTGTTAATTTGTCCAGCTGTTCGTTATATCCAAACAACACACGTCCGCATAGTCCAAAATTGAAAAAAAGCACATATTTCACGAGTAAAATTTTGATTTTAGTAGACAGGAATCTTCACAACACTTGAAAGGAATGAAGGCTGAAGAAGATCATTTGGCTTACCGCAATATCTGGATGCTTCAAATATAGTATATAGAAAAATATAATAAGTACACGATTACACTAAGTAAAGTGAGGATCTCAACTGAGGAAGAGATAAGAAGTATTAGAAACAGAAGAACATGTGTGATGAGATGTATGGACACAAGGCGAGAGCCTGTATTCATGGATAGAAAGGCGAGGATATATGTACTCTATGCTCGTCCAAAAAGAACATTGCATGATGGTATGTTTGGGCATATGTAAGCCTTTTAAAAGCATGTAACCTTTTGTCTTGGCATTCCGAAAGGACGCCTATTTCATGCGATGCATCTCGCAATTTTGAATGATCGATAGGAATAACCAAAGACGATGGTGATGATGATGAGGTATTTCCTGTTTCGACTATGCACAACCGTGGGAAGATCTTTAAGCATCTGGTACGATGGGGGATTTATTCTTGGTGACCCTAAATATCTAAAGTTAGGGTTAAACAAACAAAACCCTTATATAAACCAATTTCTTCATGAAAAAATATATAATTTTTCATATGGGTTATTAAAAACGGCCTTGGGTTAGAACTGAAAAAAAATAGGCATTCAGCGTTAATCCTCGTAATTGGTGACGATGTATCTCACACTGCATAGTCAGTGCCAGTCGTCTAGTGGATGTCGAACAAATTATCTATGATTAATATCTCGATAGGTTGTCCATATATACCGACATTAACGAAGTCCTATGGAATATAAATACAGTAGACTCTCGATTATTCGGGGTCGCATTAACCGGGTTGTGGATTAAATGAGGCAAAAACATCCAAAACTGTACGCGATTGGATAAATGCAGAATATGAACTTTTTTAAATGAGAAAGATACTAGACAACGTGTTACTCCTAATGTACCTGTAGCTATTGATGACACAGTGTCACATCCCATCGTGTCCCTTGCAGAGAGAACATATCTCAAACTTCTTGACCATCCACTAATTTCACCCTTTCAGTGCATGTTGGATAGTATGTAACTGTATCAAGTAGGCAAGATTTTAAAATAAAGTAAAATGAGAAGCATGACTATACATGATGGGATGTATGAATGTGGAGGAGGCGAGAGGTTTCTATTTGGAGAAAAACGTATGGTGATCTGTTCTCTCTGCCTACCTCGTAAGGGACACGGTGTGATAGTATATATTCTATTCTTCGTAATTTTATTCGTTAGGGTTTCTTATTCATTTAGTTTTTTTGCTTAGATATCAATTTAGAAGCTAATCGTTAAAGCACCAATATAATTAGTTGGCTCACTAATTGGGGGCATATAAATTATTTTATATTAACCCGTGAAAAATCACAGTGTAAATTGACTTGCTAAGCTGAAAGATTGAACTGTAAAAAATGCTGATAAAACTATTGTTCGTTTTAAAATTTTGGAAGCTCGAAAAATCTGGAATGCTTAACAATTTCATCAAAATTAGAGCGAACTAACGACGTGGCTCATTTTCATATTCAATAAAGATGGCAGCAATATTTGAACGTTTCACCAGGAGATCTTTAGCTACGAAATAGAGAGAATGACAGAATTTGCATTTATTATTTATCGGGCTAAAGTTATGAATGATTCGTTCTTGTCAAACATGTGATCAGGGCATACTTTAAGTCTTATTTCAGAACGTTGACGAAAGTCACGTATTTGCTGTGCTTCTTCAGCATAACTCTGATTGGCTTCCTCTTCAGTCACTTGATGTTGTTGCACTTGTCGAAAATCCCTCATTCGTTGAGCTTCCACAGCGCGTCACTTGTTGATTTCCTTTGCAGTTACTTATTGTTGTTACAAGTGTCTTCGTTGCTTTCGTTGAGCGGCACTCATTGGCTTTGTCTTCAGTCTCTTGCGGTTGTTGCATGTGCAACGCGACACTCATTGTCTTTCTCTACTGTTTGTCTATCATGTTGTTGGCTCCGATTGTTAAGCATATATTCAGTGCGCTTTGCTCCTTTTTTATTCGCTTGGATCCAATTATATTTATTTAATTTAACCGTCTGACAATAATTTTCTTATTGAAGACAATAACATTAACAATTCAAAACCGTAGCTTTGACATTAATAATCAAAACTGAAATATTAAACCATACTATAACAACTCCTATTTTTATGGATGGACGGAATAATAACATATTTTACATTGTTTGATTCTTCTTATTATTAAAATGGCAACCCTATTGAATAGTAAATTATATCAGTTGACAGATGTGGCTCTGCGGGAATCAATTACTCGCGAGCCGAGGCTGGACAATAGGTCCCGAGCCCGTACTGAGCACTCAGTACCGTTCCTGAGACCATAGAAGATTCTGCATGAGCACGTTGCAGAACAAGAGAGTCTATTAGGGACACTCTGGTGACCAAGATTAGAAAACTTTACTGCGGGAAAAATAAGTCAATTTTATGCACTCACATTTATCTGTGTCCTCAGGGGGTAGATAGAGAAATTGTTGGTGGTTTTGTACTGCACTTCTATGGTATTGAGTCAAATTCTAATATATACATACATATCATCTCATCGTTTTCCTTTTGGGGTAGACAGAGAGGACAGATCACCAGACTTACTATCTCGACAAATATAACAAATTTCACCTATTCTAGATCCATACACATACTTACACAACTCTACGGTTTCTATGACTTCTTATCGTATTCTATTACACTTTCGTTGTATACAGTACAACTTGACGAGCTTATTTCCATTTGTTAATATCTTCCAACCAACCAGAAATATATTAAAGAGTCCTGAAGTGAAAACAAGACTGGAATCCTTTTAAAAAAAATCTGAGTTTCAACGGGAGTCAAACCCGTAACCTCCGAGCTGGGAGACAACCGTCTTACCAAGTAGACTACAGAGGTCGACTTCTTACATTTTTTTATTCGAAAATATCAATCATTTGATCTAAATATACTATCCTTGTCTCCTTCTCTACCACGCCTTCCACTCACATTGGCACTGTAAATTTGTTTTGTCAGTATTTTTTCTTTCATTCATTTCACGTGTACAAACCATCTTAAAATGCTCTTCTTCATCTTATTAATTACACCAGCTTTAGGTTCATGTTCATCCCTAATCACTTCCTTTTGTATTCTATGATACATTGTCATCTGGTATATTTTTCCCAATGTACGTATTTTTATAGCATTTAATCGGCTCTTTTCAGTATTTTCAAACATAGTTTTCTATTTGCTACAGTCATTAAACACAAATGTTGTCATTGTAATTTGTTTTATCAAACGCTGTTTATTCCACTTTTTGTACGGTATAACCCTACCGGTTTCAAGGCTTTCACCTCATCTTCAGGGGAGCACAAACAAGACTGAATTCTGTTCGAACTGGCACCGACTGTTGAGCATATACTCAGTGCGCTTTGCTCCTTTTTTACACACTTTTAACGGTAAATATTCGGATTGGGGACTGGCGGCTGGGGGAGGAATGGGACGACCTCGGCGAGCAGCGGAGAGATTCTTGGTATATATGTGATTGCAGATGTTCACCTCGATGCACTGATTTAGAAATTTCTAGGGCCTCTAATCTGTCCAATTTATTTCCGTTCCCACTGATATATAAGAATTTGGCATCATCGATAGAAAATGTATGATTTTCATGGTGACAATGATTAGCCATTTCAGAATAAATTAAAGGATTTGTTAAGGCGGATTTGTGTTCACAGAATCTTTTTTCAAAAGATCTTCCTGTCTTTCCTATGTATAAATTATCATAGTCAGCACATAAAAGTTTATACACACCACTGTTGCTAAGTATTCCATTTTAGCCTTTCCCGTTAAATAAGAGTTTCCGGAGATTAAAATTAGTGTAAAAAGCTGGCTTTATGTGACTTAGAATATTTTTGGTTATTTCGTATGATATGTTTTTTTTAAATAGGACTTTGCTTCATTTATGGCAAATGTTGTCAATGTAAAACACAGCATGATAAATCAAATGCTTCCTTAGGTCGATAGGCTACCCCTCACAATTGAGTATGATTGTCAGCCTTCTTGTGGATGGAAGTTGTCTGTTTGTGTGTTGGTTTATTATGTACAAGTTGTTGCACTTAGAAAGCATACAGTCTTGATAGATCAAACTAAAAGCCTCGATGGCAAGCAGATCTAATATCCAAGACAATCGCAAGCAGATCAAATATCCAAGACGATGGCAAGCAGATCAACTATCCAAGATGATCGGGAGATTTAATCAGCTGCAGCCTACCGTTAAGCAAAGTTTCTTTAAAGTGCTATTTATTATAAAGCTTAATGGCCCTGCATAAATTGATAAGAAATATATAAGCTACGGTCAAATTTATTTATTTAACACTTTCATGCAAAGATTTTGTAGGATATATGCTTTAAAGCAAGTACGGCCAACCTGCCTACCTGGGTATTTTGTGCGACCTGAGAGCTTTTTTATAAATCGTGAATGAATAAACATTTTTTTAAATAATCGCGAAAAACTTCTAATTTCCGACATGAACAAGAAGATTTATATAACAGGTATAAAAAATAATACTAATTTATTTAGGTATTTATGCAATATGACACTCATATAATGGGAAGTGTATTTATGTTCAATGAACGAATTTGCCGCCCCTCATGCCCTCAAAAAATACACGTGCAGGCCATGACTGGTTTCGGCAAACGGCCCGAAAAGGTCCATCCCCTGTAATAAAGCGATTTTTTTAATTCAACCAGTTTTTTATTTATAATTATTATCGATATAATTTACCGTGTATATAATTTTGACTATTTATTGAAATTACCAAAAAATAAAATAAAACGTAAACCTCAAGAATATAGGGATAAGTACGAAGATTATAGTATATATTTTTTTAATATCATTCGACAACCTCTGTGGCCAAGTTGTTAAGACGCCTTTCTTTCAACCAAGGTGGTTCGATTCGATTTCCGTTGGAACTCAGATTTTTTTAAATATTCCATCGGGTTGTCACTTAAGGCCTCTTTTGTATCTTAATACTTGGTTAAAAGAGATTGCCATATGATAATAACCCCGCCATGTTGTACTATAAACAACGAAGGTATAATACAAATATAATACAATTCACTAGCATCATCAAATGTGTATTTAAAGTGATAGTATGATAGAAAAAGTTACAGATTTCAATGAAAAAAGGTTGATGTCGTGTTTTTCTGTAAATGCGTGTAAATATCAACACGTCAGCAGTGAAAATATCTGGAGATACAATCATCTCTCTAACAATAATTAACTGTCACGTATTTCATGTCACTAGGTTTCACGTGAAGAATAAATTAATGCATCTATTGCATTTAAAATGAATGCATTATCATTGTGACTTATGTTTCGAAGTTAAATGAAAATGCATTTTACAGTACCTATGCTCAAGATTTATTGGCATAAGAAAAAATATAATAGATTTAATAATTGAGTAACTTACAGAAAAAAGAACCCGAAAAATGTAAGGAAAATGAGAAGCAGAAGAGCATGTATGATGATATGTATGAATGTGAATGAGGTAAAAACTGTGTGAATGAATAGAAAGGCATTGTCTCTGCCTACTTCAAAAGGTAAAGGGCATGATGGTACGTATTGTACTACATTAAACTTTCGTTGTATACTGTACAAACTGGAGGGTTTATTGCCATGTGATAATCTGTTTCAACCAATCAGGAAGACGTTAAAGAGGGTTTAAATTAAAACCAGACTGAACCCCTTTTTACAATAATTGAGTACCCGCAGGAATCGAACCCGCAGACAACGGGTCGGATGTTAGACGTCTTACCTATTAGGGACATTGCGTGATGGCATGTATGTACGAGTATGAAAGCCTTATAAATATCACTGTGTTAAAATAAAAGTTTTCGAACATTTAAGTATATATTATCAAGGTTTAAAGCTAAAAGTCAGGAATCAATCTTTGTGAATTCGAAATGCTCAGTCAATATGCTAACTAGATTTTTTTTATATTTCATCGAACCAAATTCAATCAAATGAGGGTTTTATAGCTAACCAGATTTTTTTTAAGAAGATAAGGTTAACCCAAGAACACATTTGGAAACAAAATAGTTATTAGATAGAGTCGTTTATACAATGAAAAAAAAAACCACTGAAAATTGGAAACTGAGCTTAAAGGTAATAAGAATAAGCTATTTTTTTTTTAATTTTTGGCGATTTCGAGTAATTAAGGGAAAAGTCTACTTTTGAACATTGTGGACCACCAACGTCCTTTTTCCACAATTTTGAGTTTTCAAGTCTAAAAAGGATAATATTGCCACTATTGAAATTTTCGGAGTAAAAAGTGTTCGATTTCAGACTTGAAAATATACAAAAATGGCATTTATCAAACATGATCTTTCAAAACCTTATTATATGATCTTTTTGAGCATGGAGAATCAACGTAGTAGTTTCCGATATGATCAAGCATCAAGTACGAAAAAAGACATTTTGATTTTTTTGAGAATTGAACAACCTGGGGCATATTGATGAGCAAGGTCCAAAAATGTTTTTAATAAAGATATGTGAATGTAAATTACCAATTAGGTACATTTGAACCACTATATATAGGACCAAAATAGTGCATTTATATATGATTTTATTTTATACAAATGTTTATATGATTCCATGCTACACAAAATTAACAATCGATATCAACTGTCTCACTAGGCTCATTGCCTATTCTGATACAGTTGACTTACTTAGAAGATAGCATCTCACGATCTTCAATTAGAAACCAGAGGTCACAGTGTTTTTTTTGTTTTATCGCTTTTGTTTATTTATCTGTTATCGAAAATATATTATTTATAATTTAAATAGTTTGAATTAAAAAATGAACGGTAGAGTATAGAACCATTTGTAAAAATGCGAAAACCCCAACATTTAGTGGATATAAAGAATCATTTCATTCTTATTCTTTGATCATAAATTTCGTACACTCGTATTTGTCCTAAATACTGAAAATCACGGTGAAGCATCAAGTGGCGCTGATAGTAGATAAAGCCCGCAAAGCACGACTACGCTGGTATGGACACGTGCAACGGCGGTATGAAGGATCTACGCTAAAGACAGCCACGAATTGAAAACTCCCAAATAGACGCAGTGGGAGACCCAAGAAGAGCCTATACAAGAAACTGAAGGAGGACATGATGAGACTCGGACTATCGCCGAGTGACTGGCGAAATTGAGAGTAATGGAGGAAAAAGGTCCAAGAAGCTGACCCCAAATGGATGGGATAAGGCAAGAGAAAAGAAGACTAAAATACTCAGCGGAAACCTTCACATTGCATTCATATCCTTATATAGACTGATATCCAAAAATATCATGTACACTATTCTAATCGTATAATCATCTCAACAACCATATCGAAATTATGTTTAACAACTCCTTATCACACACCCTACATTCGCATCATTATTTATTCATAACGCTCGAGTGTTCCTTATTGTAGTATAAGATTCATGGTCAATATCAGAATTGCTCTAGCCAAGAGCGAATGTGAATTACAGGCATGAAACGAGCGGAGTGCTGGAGTCGCGACCCTGCCTGATCCCCGACCTGCAGCGGTCGGGAATGCGCACCTCGAGGTGGAGGTTAGGGAAGCGTGGACACTAGGAGAGGTGGTAATAATGGAACTAGATTGCCTCTCTTCTCTTTGTGTCTAAACAAGGGGTTAAATAAGCCGATTTAAACGGAAATATTTAAGATGTTTGAATAATCAATTTCGATTAATTTTGAATCATTAAGAGGCATCGTTTAGTCCCTATAATAAAAGGACAATTTATATAACGCTGTTTATAGCAAATTTTATATAACGCTGTTTATAGCTTCCGTGTCGAAGCACTCTCTCATACAGCTCCTGCGATTTCTCTTAATATTTACATTTCCCTGTTTCAAAATATAATTAACTTGATCCAACAATATTTTTCATGCTCTTTCTCTACCACGCTTACACTCACATTTACGCTGTATATTTGTTTTGTTTGATTTATTTATTCATTCGTTTCACGTGCTCAAATCATCTCAGACTGCTCTTCATCTTGCTTAATATCCTTAAGTTCACACCCATCCCTAATCACTTCATTCCGTATTAAGTTTAACTTAATATTATTTTATTTTTAGATTCAAAGTTGTTAAAAAATGACAACATTTTGTCAGGTATTGTTAGTTTTTCTTTATTCATCTTTCTACATGCCCAATGCATCACATCATGCTCTTCTTCATCTTACTCAACACATCAAAGTTCACATTCATTTATAATCACTTCATTCCGCATTCTGCCGTACGTTGCCACCGTATGTATTATTCTTAGTTCACACGTTTCTATAGTACCCGATGGTAAGTAATACATATCGGGCTTACGAAAGAGATTGGCTGCCATAACCGGGCAACTTCGGCTTTATAGAGCGTCGTCTCTGTCATTCATATACGTGTTCCGTCGCGAAACTGTTAGTGCATCGTGCGACAAAGACGACGCTCTACAATGGCGAAGTTAGCCGATTATGGCCGACAGTCTCTTTCTTAAGACCGATGTGTATTACTTACCGCCGAGTACTGTACAGCATTTATTCGATACTCTTCAGTCTTGATCTACGTGCACGTTTCTCTCCCATACATCAAAGTCGATAGTAAAATAATGTTGTAAACTATCATCTTAGCAGATTTTGATGCTGTCCGGATCGAGCATTTATATCTTAGTGTCTCATTAAATTTGTTTCATATCGCTACACGCTGTTCGTAGTCCATCCTTTGCAACTCATCCATCATCTGAGAAAATACTACGTCTTCTTCTTATTCCTGGCACTGTCCCAACTCATTGCCTAGGTAGGTTGTTGGGGTCGGCTCTTCTCGTTCTCAGGCTGTATATTCTTCGGTTCTGGGTGTCGCTTTCCTCCAGGCCGTTTCTCTGCAAGATTTTGGAGCATTGAGTTATCCAGGAGTTCTTTGGTCTTACTCTGGACGGCTGTCGAGGAAGATCCACAGACATTGCCTGATTTACCGTATGGTCTGGTGGTTTCCGTCTTATGTGCACGTACCATCTCAGCTGTCACTCTTCCCGCTTATGTCAGTGACTCCCAGGCTACCACGAATGCTTGAGCTCTTAATTTTATATTTCAGTGATACTCCTGCCGACCACCTAAGCATTCACATTTCTGCTGTTTCAAGTTGCCTAGAGTAGGAGCTGTATGTTACATAGTCCAGCATTCTGAGCCATACATAATTGCGGGTCTAACGATAGTCTGGTATACCTTTCCTTTTAGTTTTATAGGCATTTTTGGGTCACACAAGACTCCTGTTACCGATCTGAATTTCATTTACCGATCTGAATTTCACATCTGAGAAAATACTACGTAAATATCAAAATTCTTCAACTTGCTCTAATCATTTTTACTCATCCATATATTTATTGCATTTACTTTTCCTTTCACACTTTTCTGTCTCCATGACTCTGGGTTTCATAACATTTATTATCAGATTTTTTTCCTACAATGTCTCTCATACATTTTACTTATTAGACTGTGTAATTCATTCCCATTCTGCGTTTACACTGCCATGTCATTAGCATACAGCAATGCACACACTTCCAATTCGACATTTGTATGCTTTCCATTGACCTCTGTAGTTCCTTCACATCTGAATCCACGTAAATATTTAACGATATAAGTCTATATATCTTTTAAATGATTATAAACAGTTTATTAAAAAAAAATGTCCAGTCACTGGGGTCTAAATATAATAAATAACTTAAAATAATTTTCAACAGTGACAACGCGGTATATAACAGTTGCATAATATATTCTGATTGATTAATACAGTGGTTCAGAATATTTGGGTCGAGTATTTCGATTTATTAGCATTTGCTGTTTGACGTAAATGATTAATACATCGTTTAAGTCATTTGACAATCGATAAATTTGTCTTGTTTTTAATCATGGCTGTCTAGATTTGGTCTAGTTCGATATGGTAATAGGACTGAATGAGACGTATGCAAATCGCGTGCGATTTGTCACTATTGTAGACTGTTACAGGAAAACTGGATCTTATATCAAGATTAAAGTGTCAGCGAGCCAATGAAAATTTAATATTGCTCCAGATTGTGATGTCTTAAGTTCAGTTCCTAGCTTTCGAAGTAATGATTATGATGGAATTTAGTTTTAGAAGCTTTGATTGTTCGAAACAGACATTATCAACATTTGCTAAGATGATAGCACACACAAGTACCCGTATTTCAGTATCATCTTGGATATACATATAAGAGTTAAATGTGGAAAAATATTGAAACAAGACGAGTAAATGTTATATAAATGTGCATTGAGAAGAATACATGGGGTGGCAATGTATGACAAAACACAGAATGAAACTATTAGTGATTTAAGGCCAATATACAGTAATGTGACCCTTGTGACGATTAATGATTTAAGGCTTTCTTTTTCCTTTGATTGATGATATCTTATTTTTATTATTTGTATTGTTTATAAATTTTGTATAGTTGAATAATAATTTAAATATTTTTGTGACCATATAGCTACCGTTATTCACTTTTATCTGGATGTTTGAAAGAGATTACCACCTGGCAATAAGCCCATCATACTGTTTTAAAATTAAGTGTTAAATTGATAAAATGAAGAAGAGCACTTTGAGAAGGTTTGGGCGAATTAATGTAAAAAGTAAAACGAGTTAATGAAAAAATAGCATATCATGAAAAAAATACATGGCATATGTGAGTGGAAGGCGTGGTAGAAGAAATTTAAGTAAAGCATGGTAGGGTCAAGTGAATATTTTGAAAAAAAAAGGAAATGTAAAAAGGTAAACCGTAGAAGTTGTATGGATGTATCATAGAAGAGGCGAAAAATAATATAAAATATTTAACATTAAGAATGTAAATTATTTGGAGCGTTATTTGGAGAGCAAACTTTCCTCAAGGGCGTTTTTTTATATTGTATTACACTTTTACTGTATACTATGGAACCTGAATAGCAACTTTCTGAGAGAAATTATGTTACAGGGTGCTTGTCACTTAATGTGACAAATTTTAAGAGGTAACAAAAGAGAAAAAAGTTTACATGAATATTTTATTGATTCACAAAACAAGTTCTTACTCTAATTTGTCTTTTGACTTCTTTGCGAAGGGATCTAGTATCAGACACTCCAAAGCGTGCTTTGCAACTTACACGTTATATACGCCCTTTTTCATAAAGGGTACATGTTCCTGTTGCATAGGCCATTTTATGGTTAACGTGTTATGAATCTCTGAATCTGTCGGCTCTATTCTCGAAACATTCAACTTGAGAAAAGGATACACCAGTCGTAATTGTGTAATTTTATTTGCTTTCGTAACATTTTCCATAAAAAAAACAGAATTACACAGGACGCATCTGAGATGGCTGCAATTAAAGAAGATATGCGTGGGTGCAACAATAAAGCATACAATAATGCGTCCTGGAGCTCGGTTGGGATGAGGTCAACATACGCATAAATATACAAGGGTATTCGTGTAATAACATCTTGCATAATGACCTCCACCTCTGTCTTGTGCCATCCCCAACATTGTAAATGTAGATGGCCGGCGTACATTGTTATGCAAAGGACTGACAGACGCTTCATAGTTTGACAAGTTGCGTATGCTGTACGAGGGGTAGTTAGTTTTGAAACAATATATTGTTCACTATCAATATGGATTCATCATCATCATGTCCTTCTGTTTGATGTTTTTATGAATTTTTTAATAGGCAATCTCTCCACACAAGGATGATATGTGCCATTACACCAAATAATTAGGGGAAGTACCTAACCTAATGGCCAAAGGTACTTTATTCCTATCCTTACACTCAACTTATATGCTAACCATTAGACAATGGTCACTGACTCTATTCTTAGTTTAATTTTATTGGTGAAAATGAGGGTCGACTGGGAATTGATTAAAATCTCCAATCTTTACTACGCGACATTTGTGAAGAAGGGACGGGTATTCAATGAGTTGAGGAGTTGATCTTTACTGCCGAAGATAAGGAAAGTTTCTCCAGATAAACAAACAAAGGGTATCTGACACGGTACATAGATAATAAGGTTAAATTTCATTTTTATTATTTACTATTTTTATCAGCATTAGTGAGATCACACAATTACCAATATTCATTTGTTAAATCAGTGTATAAACAAGTAATTAATTATAATTTTCAACTTTAATATAATCAGTTGAGCTATACTCATTTAAGTTAAAGTTGTGAGTTTAGAAGATGAATAAACATGTTGTATTTTTTTTATTTCTGATACGATCAAATAATTTATTCTAAGATATTTACTTTTAAAACTTTCCAATTTATTACGATCGTCAATTGAATAACAAGTACTTCGTTTTCTGCATGCCTCTTTACACTTAAGAACATAACTTTGAGACGGTTTAACCACATTAAGGGCATATTCTACTCTAGAAATTTGAAAAAAAATAGTTTTATTTTGTTTTTTGCACATTCTTAAAGGTTAGACCTTTGAAAATATGTTCTCAAAAGGAAATTTTAAAATTCTCAATATTTAGGAAGTTATAGCTATAAATGAGGCAGCAATTACGCCGCACCGGTCTGACTCAGACAATAATCTCAAAACTTTAAACGCAAACTACTTTTTGCGACCTGGTTGACATAAAATCTCAAGTTCTATTTAACCGATTGCCTTCAAATTTAGTATGAAACTTTGATAAATATTCTTATATCATGCTTACCTTGGAAAATTCAAAACAATTTTTTTTATTATTTAAAAAAAAATTTAAATTGAAAAAAAAATAAAAAAAGAAATCCGCCATTTTACGTTTCTTTTTCTATTTGGTACCAACTTGAACGACATTTTTTTTATCTATGTACAATTTTTGTTTTGAATTTACAAAATAGTTCCAATCATGTCGACCAGCTCACCCTCCTTTTTACAAGATATAACAGCTGATAACATCTTGAATTTAAAAAAAAAAATTCAAATTTTTTTAATAAATTCTCAAATCATCAATAAACAAACTGTAAAAAATGTATTGGAAAAATATTTTTAGTTTTTTTTATTTAGTCTGAAAAAACGTCCAAAATTCACGCCTCTAGAGTAGAATACCTCCTTAAGATAATGAATTTGAAAGGTTTATGAAACAAATATATTTGTCCGGAATGAAAAGAGTGAAGTGAAAAGAGGCAGGGTCGAGAAAACAGTGGAAGGAGATATTTGGAAAAAATTCTAAATGAGGGAATGGTATGATATATGAGAAACAGGAAATCACGTTGGATGAAATTCATCGATATTACGATATGGCGAGAACTGAGTGCACGGGTTAAAAGGCGTGAAGATCTTTTCTTTCGGCCTACTCCAAAATATGGGTTCACACCTTTTCGTATTTATTTGTCTATTCGATTAGGTAGTTTAGAATTTACCAAATTGTCTTGTTTAAAGACTTATGAAAAAAGTAATAAAACGCAATTGAAGAAACTTCAATTGCTTTTTCAAATTAAAACCTCAATTCTAAACTTAGTACCATAAACAATAAATACACTTTAACTCTATTTTACCATAAACAATACACATAATTAGGACACAACAAGTGTTGAAACGCATTGTGATTTGCAATAAATAAAGTGCAATGAAACAAAGTAATCGTATTTTAATTTTATTATACTCGTATATTGGAAGAAACTGCAAATTGTATTGAATAAAGAATGACAAATTTTAAGTAAATACACTAAAATCAAGAATACACTGCGGAAACTAGATATGTGCACGGCAATACAATATATATTTTAATATCTTAGTCTGTAGTTTAAAGTTTCGTAATAATTATTTGCCAAGTTTATTCGAAAATATGAAATGCAGAGAAAGGAGGTCCATAATTACTTTAGAAAAAGACGCGATCGATTTTAGTTTCATAAAACAAATCTGACAAAAAGTCAAATATATACTATCTACAAAGTAATTTTTTTAAAGTATGCTCATTTGCAATCGATTCGTGACTTCCGAGTACATGCATATTTGATTTTATTGTTTATGGCAATCGCAATCGCTTCCAATTAATGGCAAACGCTTCCAAACAACCGGGCAATAAAAATACAGATTTGTGACACTTACTGTGTATGATACTATAAATGTTGTTCTTTTTAATCACAAAAAAAAAACAAAATCAAACATACTGTATGTAATTAACTAAAAAAATAAAAAAGTGAACAAATAAAAAAAAAATCAGTGATTACTAATGACTTAAAAGGGGAATTGGTGGAAAATACGAATAAGGAATAAGTTTTTAAACCATAAGCTACTCATTATAAATAAATATAAAAAATGGTTCTTAAAGTTTTGTTAACTTTATATTTGTTTGACCCGCTAAGCTGGGACCGTATTAATGTTCTTTTAGACATCTCGTCGGGTTGGTTTTATGTTATTATATCCAGCTTTGGGGTGCTTAGTTTAATGTTATTATATCCAGCTTTGGGGTGCTTAGTTTAATGTTATTATATCCAGCTTTGGGGTGCTTAGTTTAATGTTATTATATCCAGCTTTGGGGTGCTTAGTTTAATGTTATTATATCCAGCTTTGGGGTGCTTAGTTTAATGTTATTATATCCAGCTTTGGGGTGCTTAGTTTAATGTTATTATATCCAGCTTTGGGGTGCTTAGTTTAATGTTATTATATCCAGCTTTGGGGTGCTTAGTTTAATGTTATTATATCCAGCTTTGGGGTGCTTAGTTTAATGTTATTATATCCAGCTTTGGGGTGCTTAGTTTAATGTTATTATATCCAGCTTTGGGGTGCTTAGTTTAATGTTATTATATCCAGCTTTGGGGTGCTTAGTTTAATGTTATTATATCCAGCTTTGGGGTGCTTAGTTTAATGTTATTATATCCAGCTTTGGGGTGCTTAGTTTAATGTTATTATATCCAGCTTTGGGGTGCTTAGTTTAATGTTATTATATCCAGCTTTGGGGTGCTTAGTTTAATGTTATTATATCCAGCTTTGGGGTGCTTAGTTTAATGTTATTATATCCAGCTTTGGGGTGCTTAGTTTAATGTTATTATATCCAGCTTTGGGGTGCTTAGTTTAATGTTATTATATCCAGCTTTGGGGTGCTTAGTTTAATGTTATTATATCCAGCTTTGGGGTGCTTAGTTTAATGTTATTATATCCAGCTTTGGGGTGCTTAGTTTAATGTTATTATATCCAGCTTTGGGGTGCTTAGTTTAATGTTATTATATCCAGCTTTGGGGTGCTTAGTTTAATGTTATTATATCCAGCTTTGGGGTGCTTAGTTTAATGTTATTATATCCAGCTTTGGGGTGCTTAGTTTAATGTTATTATATCCAGCTTTGGGGTGCTTAGTTTAATGTTATTATATCCAGCTTTGGGGTGCTTAGTTTAATGTTATTATATCCAGCTTTGGGGTGCTTAGTTTAATGTTATTATATCCAGCTTTGGGGTGCTTAGTTTAATGTTATTATATCCAGCTTTGGGGTGCTTAGTTTAATGTTATTATATCCAGCTTTGGGGTGCTTAGTTTAATGTTATTATATCCAGCTTTGGGGTGCTTAGTTTAATGTTATTATATCCAGCTTTGGGGTGCTTAGTTTAATGTTATTATATCCAGCTTTGGGGTGCTTAGTTTAATGTTATTATATCCAGCTTTGGGGTGCTTAGTTTAATGTTATTATATCCAGCTTTGGGGTGCTTAGTTTAATGTTATTATATCCAGCTTTGGGGTGCTTAGTTTAATGTTATTATATCCAGCTTTGGGGTGCTTAGTTTAATGTTATTATATCCAGCTTTGGGGTGCTTAGTTTAATGTTATTATATCCAGCTTTGGGGTGCTTAGTTTAATGTTATTATATCCAGCTTTGGGGTGCTTAGTTTAATGTTATTATATCCAGCTTTGGGGTGCTTAGTTTAATGTTATTATATCCAGCTTTGGGGTGCTTAGTTTAATGTTATTATATCCAGCTTTGGGGTGCTTAGTTTAATTATTTTTTGCCAACATATTTTGTATAATGAAAGTTATTAAATCTCAGTAGTTGCTGCAGATATTATATGTGGTTATTTACGTACATATTGTAAGGACAGGCTTTGTGAGATTTTTATTTAAAAAAGACAAGTGTTTTATTAAAACATGTGAAGATTAAAAAAAATGTATCTATTCAGGGCTAAATACATTTAACGTATGTATTGTATTTGTTTAGTTTTTGTTGGCCACAGAGGTTTTCAAAATGTTTTTGTTTTGCAATGGTGATTGTCTTTTAAAATGTTGATTTATAAATGTTGACGGTTACCTCACGATTTATACTTGGACGAGGAGTTATTTATTTGTATATTTTTTATCAAACGATAGACAATATTAATGACCCGTTAAGGGATTACGAAGAAGTCAACGAGTTTGTCTATCTCGGTGCCATTAAGTGTATTTTGAGGAGTGGAAAATGTGAAGCAGAGATCCGAAGACTAATTGGAAAGGCAAAATTAGCTGTGACAAGTCATACAAAGATATGGATTAATCAGTCTATACTCACAAAAACTCGGATTAACCAGTCTATACTTACAAGAAATTCGTCTAGTTCAGTATCTAATATTCTCCATAACACGTGTATGGAGTGAAAACATGTACGAAGAGAAAGAAGGAACGTAACATAATAGATGCTTTCGAGGGGAAGTTTTGGGGACAGTTTCCATTATCCAATAATTAAAAAATACCAAAAGTCTTCGATACTATGCAAGAAAATAATACTAACGTACTTCTTAACGTATTTAACGTACGGTCAATACTCAGAAGAACCAAAATCCGTCTAGTTAAAACTCTAGACTTCTCCATAGTACTGTATGATTTGGAAACATGGACGAAGAGAAAGAAGTAAAGAAACGTCATAGATGTCTTCGAGGTATGATTTTGGAGGCGGACGCTTGGTCTCCCATGGACCGCAAGTCACACAAACGTCTCCATCACCCAAGAATTGGAGACTACAGACAAATTTTGACAATATGCAGAAAAAACATCCTAAGGAACATTGAACATATTGCTAGAAAGAATAGTGAAAATCTAGAGAAGCTGGTGATCACGGACACAGTTGAGGGAAGGGGAGGAAGAGAAAAGGTGTCATATGAGTTGAAGGGACTAAGTAATGAAGCGAACACAATCCTCTTTAAGCCCTGCATTCAACATGGCCCAATACCAGAAGGGATGGAGACATGTGGTGCACTAAGTTCGAGACATAAAAGAGAATCGCAACGATTAGCATTGGACGCGGGATGATGATATAATAATAGTGTTTCGCATACATTCGTGTGTGAAATGCATAATCTGCATCTTAAAAATATGAATTTTAAAAACATGTGTTCTACGAGTACCGCAACAAAAAATATATGGAAATGCATTTGAGAAATACAAGGCAATACAAAAATAAAAATGGTGTATTGACTCCTGGCACGATCAGGATAAGATGAAAAAGAAACTTTGGTTGTAATACGTTGTATTTTGTATTCAAATACACGTACAAGTGGACAAGAATATTGACAAAGGAAACAACAAATTGTGAAGGTTCTCCATAATATGTTGAGAGACAGTATCCCATTGTAAGGTAGGCTTCCTGAGAAGACGCAAGGCTCCAGGGTCATGCCAGGAATATATAATGAGCCTCAGCATCAGCCGAGGCAGAGGTCGAGTTCACCAGGGACCAAGGGCCGGTGTATGTATGGTGTAATTTAATACACAGAGGTAAAGCAACTGGATTTTGCACATAAAGATAAACAATCAACGGAACATTATTCTATGATAAGACTAAAAATATTGAAATTAATTCTAAGACAACCAGGGTTTATAATTAGTCGATTGTGACATACACATATAACGATTGTGATATAAGGTAAAGCGACTAGATTTTGTACATAAAGATAAACAATTAACGGAACATTATTCTATAAGACTATAAAAATATTGAAATTAATTCTAAGACAACTAGGGTTTACAATTAGTCGATTGTGACATACACATATAACGATTGTCATATAAGGTAAAGCGACTGGATTTTGCACATAAAGATAAACAATTAACGGAACATTGTTCTATGAGAAGACTGGAAAAGTATTGAAATTAATTGTAAGAAAATTAGGGTTGACAGTCAATCGATTGTGACATATAACGATTGTGATAGGAGGTAAAGCAACTGGATTTTGCACGTAAAGATATACTCGTACAATTAACAGAACATTATTATATGACACGACTGTAAAAGCATTTGATTTAATTGAAAATTATGATTGGCAGTCAGTCGATTGTGACATATAACGATTGTGATATATGATGACTTTGTTGGTATGATACCAATCTTCCAGCCCGGGGGTTGCAGGTTCAATTCATATTAGAAGCAAGATTTTTTTTAAAAGGATTTTAGTCAGGTGTTTACTTAAGTGGCATTTAAAAAAATTCTGATTGATTGGAAGAGATTCACACAGAGCAATAAGTTGGCCAGTTTGTACTGTATACAAATACGAGTATATTTATTTGTTCGCAAAAATAATTCAAATAGTTTATCGAACGTTTCGGCCTTAACTTTGTGTCGTGGTAATTAATGGAGTACTCGTAAGAGGAATGATAACAAAGTAATTTATAAATAAAGTTATGGTCGTACAGTGTACTAATATGGCAAGTTTATTGCCATATAGCAATATCTTCTAACCGACCAATCATATCATTGTTTTATCAAATTTTGGGTCAAAAACAGAAATTACGAGTTTTATTGTTTGACAACGTGCGGTAGTATTTCCGATACATATGACGGCAAAATGTGAGTAACTAGCCTACTCCAATGGTTCTTAATCTGAATACTCGATTACTGGAGCTGAAGACAGTTACCCGGCCACGCTCTTCAAGATGGCTGAATCAGGAATTGAAATTCGTTTATTTATTTAACACTTTATTGCAAAAAAAACAATCTGGCGGGCTTATTTTCAAGCAGCAATCTCTTCCAACCAACCAGACAAAAGTAAATAAAGCAAATTACGTGGTCGAAAAAATATTATATATTCAAATTACTATTTTACGTTTATGGAAGGGAGATAGGGGGGGGGGGAGAGGGTTTTCAAAACATTATAGCACATAATAGAATCTTTTTATATCACCTCCAAATTGTGATGAATATCTTTTACAAAATAACTACGGTATACATCAGAAATAATTACGTACATAAAGGGTTTTTCAAATTGAGCAGTTTTTTTAATTCTTGGATAAAACACAGATGGCGTCGCGAACTTGCCTGGGTCTAGTTACATTTGAGAAGTGTAATGTATGAAATTTATAAAAATGGAGTCGTATACAATACAACAACGCGTTCAAATTGAGAATTATTTTATGTGCTGTAATCTCCGGAAACGGTGATGTTAATTGGCCACCAAGATCATGTGATCTGACACCGTTGGACTATTTTCTCTGGGGTGACGTGAAAAGTCAGGTCTATAAGAATGACTCCCAATCAATTCCTGAGCTAAAGGACGAAATTATTTGCGTTATTGGTGAGTTAGAATTGCAATTATGCCAAAATGTCATCAATTTTTTTTGACTAAATAGTGGTCATCTGTGGAGCTGCAAGATGTGGACATTTGGCGGATATTATTTTTTGTGTTTAAATGTCATACATTATACTTCAATGGCCAATAAAAAGTTTTTTGAAATCAAAGCAAATTGTGTGGTTTATTGAAGAATAAAAAAAAATAGAATTTAAAAAACCGCTCAATTTCAAAGACCCTTTACAATGCTATTACACCACATTACGTCGCTTTTCTTATGAAGTAGACTAAAAAAAAAGTACTCTTATTATTTTTAATCGCGACACACTTATTTTGTCTCCCCTACATTCATACATTTTCATACAGCGCCTTTGATTTCTCTGATTTAACTCATTTCCTTCATCCATAATGAAATTCACTCAGTCCAAACATACTTACGAGTATATCTACCACGCCTTCTATCCACATTCGAACTGTTAATATGTTTTGTCAGTTTTTTTAAATTTATTCGTACTTGCTTCATGTTAAAAAACCGCAAATTCCTGTAAGTAGAACTTCAAACAGGAAATATGAAATATATCTTAGGATTTTTTTTATATACGAATGAATAGGAAAATAAGTATACAGGAAACATTTCTCAGTATGTGTTAGATATTTTAGTAGATTACTCAACGTTTCGGTCCGAAAGTTAGGCTTCCGAGCGAGAACACGAAATGAGTGACAATGGTGGTTCATGCAATCCGATCGACCCGAAATGTTATGTAATTAATAATCCTATTTTCTAATCATATTAAGTTGTTTAAAATATAATGATCGATTTTAACCTTCATCATATCTCCATTCCGTACGGTCCTAGGTCATATTGAATGCAGCGCATAAAGAAGATCCTGTTAATTCTTTCATCAGGTCAGTCCAACTCTTAGGACACCTTCGTCTTGCTTCCCCTCCCTCAACTGTCCCCGTAGATCATTAGTTTCTCCAGGCCTGCATTACTCTTTCTAGCAACATTCCCAAAATTCCTGAGGATGCTTTTTTTTTGCATATTGTCAAAGTCTTTCAGTAATCTCCTACTCTTGGGTGATGGAGACGTTTGTGTGACTTGCGGTCCATGGGAGACGAAGCGTCTGCCTCCAAAACTACACCTTGAAAATATTTATCAATTTTATTTCATTCTTTCTCTTCGTCCATGTGTCCACTCCATACAGTGTTATGGAGAATACTAAAGTCTTAACTAGACTGATTTTGGATCTTCTGAGTATTGACCGGTTAATCCATATATTTGTCGGACTTGTCATAACTAATTTTCCAATCTATCTTCAGATCTCTGCTTCACATCTACCACTCCTTTAAATTCTAACAAACATAGTTTTAGAGTAAATAAACTTTAGTAATAAAGTAAGAGGCATTTTGGTAACAAATTACAGACTGTAGAGTAAAAATTAGGTAATAAGAATCCAATAATTCTTTAAAGGCATTTTCTGCTGCTTCTCTGGTATAAAATATTTCTGCTGTAAATAGTTATCGAGGTGCTTGAAAAGGTGAACATCTGTTGGTGATAGATCAGGTGAGTAAGGTGAATGAGATAATGTTTCGTAATCATACTAGTTAATTTTTTTAATTGAGATCAATACGATTGAGAAATTGATCATTATGGTTATGCAACAGCAACAAAGAACACACTTTGACGTGTTTTTTTCGGTTATTATTATTTTTGTGGAAACCACTTTTCATGATTTTTCACCTTTATAATTTGCTTTAAATATACATAAATTGTAGTTGCACAACACCCGATTCTTGTGCTATTTCTTCTAATGAAGCTTTCAATTCGTCGTTTTCAACAGTAGCAGGACGTCCTTGGCCCTCTTCATCTTTAACACTTACACATATGTCTCAAATCCTAAACTTTTCAAACCAACGCCGTACTGTTCGTTCGTAAATGGTTCTTTCACCCCATATTTGGTTAACATTGTGCGCTATATGAGATGCATAATGACCAATTTTAAATTCACGCAAAAAATTGTCGTAATTCTTAGTTTTCAATATCAATTTTGAAGGATTAAAGTTACGTAAATGGAATTCCATATTTAATAAATAAATATAGCAGACTTTTAACTTTCAAACAAAACAAATGAACCAATATTTCCTAGTAAAGAACGTTCGAAATGATATAACATTCAAATCGGTCATTATTTTTTGAATAACCTAATTTCTAATGTTTCAGGCAATATAGTATATTCCAGAAGAGTATCTTCTTTTCGTTTCGGTTCAACAACTCTTTGGCTTCCATTAGTGAGGAAATGTTGAAACGCACGAATAATTCGTTTTTACTTTTAATACTTCCTTAGACGCTTTGTGTTTATTCTAATTACACATGTCTTGATTAAAAATGCATTTTTCTTGTGTTGATGATTTATTCTTTTGATACGCTTTTACTTTTGCCAGTGTTCTTATTGTAACTAGAATGATTAGTGAAATTCTATTAAAAAAATATGGTTTAAACCTGTGGTTTAAGATCTTTGATAAAATTGAATGGAAATTGTTTAAGAAACCACTAATAAAGTTGAAGAGAAATAACCTTCTATAAATACACCTTCTATAAGGTTGAAAATAAATTACATGTAAAAAGTACAAAAAATAGAAGAGCATGTATGGCGAGATATATGGATGAGGATGAGACGAGAGTCAGGTGCATGAAAATAAAAGCGTAGAGATCTGTCATATATACTTGAATCGGACAGTATCATAATCTGCTAAGATAAAAATAGTATTTTGGTGACACCTTTGATGTATGGGATTGAAACGTAGACGTGAAAAATACTGATAACAGCCGAACAAATTCTACAGAAATGCGTGCATTGAGAAGATTACATGGAGCGACAATGTATGACAGAATACGGAATAAAGAGATGAATGTGAACTTACGGCTGATGTGTTAAGTAAGATTAAGAAGAGCACCCTGATATGGTTTGGGCATATGGAACGAATGAATGAAGAAAGATTAACAAAATAGATATGTACCACAAATGTAAGTGAGTGGCGTGTGAGATGAAGATCAAGGAAAGTATGGCTGGATCGAGTGAATGATATTCTGAAAGAAGGACACGTAGAAAGTCTGAAAAATCGTGGAAGTTGCATGAGAATATGTATGGATGTGGAAGAGGCGAAGGATATTTGTTGAGATAAGAAAATCTGGCGTTCTGTCTTCTCTGCTTACCCCGACAGGGAAATGGCGTGATGGTAGATATGTACATTAATATATATTTCTTCAAGAAAGGCGTAGTCACCGCTTCTTAAAGGGACATGGGGTGATTGTTTTATATTATATAATATATACGTATATTATACGAGTATGTACTCGTACGTATGTCAACAATTTTTTTCTTAAGTCTTAGTATGACTGCGGTATACTTGTTTAAAATTATTGTAATTCATTTTTATCAAACACTGTTTATTCCACTTTTTTGTGACGGTATAACCCTACCGGTTTCAAGGTTTTCACCTCATCTTCAGTGAAAACCTTGAAACCGGTAGGGTTATACCGTCACAAAAAAGTGGAATAAACAGTGTTTGATAAAAATAAATTACAATGTCTTTAAACCTCCACAACGTTAATGCCTTAACTATAAACAACATGTTTAAAATTACCCACGATCTGCTTTTTCGCAACAAATATCAAAAACATAAAATATATTGAATGAAAAATTTGAATAAAACACGATTTCAGTGATTTGTTGTTTGTCATAATGATATACAATTTGAAACTTAATCCGATGACATGTACGCCTCACTTTTGTTTTTTTTTTTCTACGAATTCACTGTTTTATTTTCTGTTTACATAGCAGCGAAGAACTCCAGTAACAATATCACTGAAAATAAATAAAAATCTCATGTAAACTTACCAGTAAAATTATTGACAGCAACAGTAATTACAACTGAACAAATCACACAATTCGATTTCACATTAATCAGCACAAAAAGAAATAGTACACTTGTATTTAATAACTATAACATGTATTTATATACTTTGTTCTTATTAATTTAAATATATTTGTTTATTCTTTATTAAACTTGTTTTTTATTTTTTTTGCATGTTTTTGGTTATTCACGTTTTATTATTATTTGTTTTTTTTTTACTATTCACTTTTGACAATCACTAACTCGAAACAACATACGATCACCGCGTTAAGTGGATGTTTGAATTGTGTTAGCGCTTTGCATATTATCTAAGCCAACTTTCTATCATAATTAATATTCTACTAAACTCTCCTCACTCTGAAAGTGGTTATAGTAAAGAAAAAAAATACTATATCGCACGCAAATAATCTTGATTATAATGCAAATCGTTGTTTACAATGTTTAGTGATTGGGTGTGCATTGAAAATCATAGGAATCACGAGAGGCCAACTTATGGTGTGTGGAGAGGAAATTGATTTGACATTTTTATGAATGCCGATGATGACTAGTGTGACTTTTCCTTTGTCTTCAGCACCCCTTCCTTTTCCCTTTGATTGGTGATATCTCACTTTGGTGGTTGTTATTTACAATAACATATATCGTTAATCAATTTTGAAAAAATAAATTAATTTGATAATTTTTTTGTCCAATTGTTCCTTCTTTATTTAATTTTGTCTGGTTGGTTCGAATATATTACCATCTAACAATAAGCCCGTCAGATTGTTATAAAATTAAGTTTTATATAAAAATAAATAAATACACAAACGACTGAACTAATAATTTGGTCCAATTTGCACATATACGTCTCATTGGTATAAAAATCTTCGAACATTCGTGACCTCCGTAGCATAGTTGGCAAGATGCCTGTCTTTCAGCTCGGAGAGGGTTATGGATTCGATTCCCGTTAGTATCCAGAGTTTTTAAAAGAATTCCGTATGATTTTCATTTAAGGCTTGTTTAAAACTTTTCTGGTTGGCTGGAAGAGTTTGCCACATGTTACGATGTACAACGAAAGTGCTATACGGTAACTGGGGATTATTTAGAATAGCATGAAAGTAACACAAATATATGGGGTTTGCTAGGAATAGTATTTATGTAACAAAATATAACTGGGAGTTTTATAAGGAATAGCATGTTAGTTATAAAATTCAACTGGGAGATATTTAGGAATAGCATGTTAGTAGTAAAATTCAACTGGGAGATCTTTAGGAATGTCATGTAAGTAACACTATATAACTGGGACCTAACATACTATAGTAGAAATAGTATGTATTCTTATACAATACTCGTATAACTGGGACTTATTAGAAATATTATTACTAGAACTTATTAGGAATAGCTTGTTGTAAGTAATAGAAATATAACTGGGACTTTTAGGGGTGTAAAAGCGCCTAATGTTTAACACAAAATACAGAATAGTATATGAAAAAAAGAATAATTATATGATATTTTATATATTGGCCCTTGACTAACTGGTTGCTGATGATGCCCGAGTATACGATTCAAGTCGTAGACTTCTTGTTTCATAAATAATCGAAATTAGTCGAAATTTCTTCCGGTGATTATATTTCTCAAAGTATTGGATAGACGTCACATCTTGTTGCTCCGAAATAAATTGCTGCATTGACACGAAGCATAGATCTCTATCTGACAGCCGTCAAAATAATGCTAACCCATCTGACAAGTCAGTTTGGTGCCAGCGTAGTGCCTCTTGGTGTGGGACAGGACTGGATTAAGAATATTTCTTTTTAAATTATTTATTTACTAAAATTGGTATTTTTCTTCTTTAATTATGCTTGATCAGGTGCTACTATGGCTACACTCCCGGGTGCTACCATAGCTGCAGAACGTGATTTGTTTTTTTTTAAAAGTAAATTGTGATATTTTAGATTTTTGGTTATTTGATATTTCTAAAGTTATGTACACCATTTCGTTACATTCAATTTCTTCATCGGTTTCAATCGATCATATTATATATTTGTCATTTAAACGCATTTGTTGTGTTAGTTCAACAATTGTATTACTATTGCGTAATATTTAATGATTTGATTATGTTTATTTTTGGTTAATGTTAATTTTCGTGAGTAATATTTTAATCGGATTGATCTTCTTGTTTTAAAATATTTATTTATTTAACACTTTTATTGCAAATACAATCTGGAGGGTTCATTGCCAGGCGGCAATCTCTTCCAGCCAACCACACAAAAGTAAATGAAGCAAGTTACACGGTCGCAAAAAAAATCAAATGACTATCCATCCCCTCGAAATCCATGAACACATGCGTGAGCATATGCCCACAAACTCCACGAAGACGGACAATCACCCGAACATTCCTTTTCATAGAAAGTGAGATATCATCAATCAGAATAAAAGGAAGGGATGGTGGAGAGGAAAGGAAAAAATATCAGGAATGTAAAACATTATATTATTGACTAGAAATTAAGAGTTTTTTCAGTCGCTTCTTATAGCACACCAAGGACGGAGTGAGTCTAACATTGGTTTGTAACTGATTCCAGTCTCACTGCATATACTGTAAGGGACGACGTAAAAAACGAAGAGTGGTGAATTGGAAAGGCCAATAAACCATTTCTGTTTGAGTAGTCTATGATCGGAAAGACGCAGACATTTTTTGGCGATATAAGAAGGGGTGGCGGGGCAGTTAAGGATATTATACAATCGCGAGAGTATGTGAATTTGGCGTATATTTCTAACGTTCAACCAGTTCAATGAATTCTGGTATGAAGTTATATGTTTAACCTTTCGTAGGTTAAAAATAAATCTTAGACAAACATTTTGAAGACGCTGTAATTTGTCCAGCTGTTCCTCTGTAACATCCAAATAGTAAATAACAAGTTGAACATAAACCAGATGGTTTAATTAATCATTTATAGAAAACTTCAATTCATTGTGTCATTTATATTATATTACCATTTTGTCTGTATTATTAATTTATTACATTATGTATAGTTAGATGAAGTTTAAAAGCATTGTAATTTTTTTAATCTAACACTGTTTATTCCACTATATACTCGTATAAAGTGAAATAAAAACAAATTACAATGTCATCATTTTTTTATTAAAAAATAAACATAAGTCGTTCAAAGAAAAGTTTCGATTTCTTTTAGTTTCGATTTGATGTGATTGTAATTACGGCCCTGTCACTGAATCTATAATATTCTATTCTAAAGTTGCCCCTGACCTTAAGTTAAGTATTTAATCAATAAATCAAGTGTTATGTAACGGCCTACACTCAATGTGGCCTGCACGGGAAGTATCGGATCACTCTTGTTACTTCTATGTGTTATGTTACTAATGTTTATAACAAACATAACTAATTTATCATCACCAAGACCTACGAGTATCATTCAAGTTTCGTAATTATTTTCATTTGATCCAGAAGTATGATTGATTTCCATATCTTGGGAATAAACCAGTTTTTTAATTGATGCTTTTTTTTAACATATCCGTTATTACATATATACATTTAATCACGTCATGTTCTTTATGAGATAGGCAGAGATAACATATCTTCAAACTTTTTATTCAAGTATCGTCGTTGCTGGGCCTCGTAATCGAGGATCCCCTCGCAATTTCTACGTCAATTTATTTGGAAAACGAAGCTGTGCCGTGGAGTTTTTCTTTTCTATCTTCATTTTTATTCCTCTTCAAGTGAGTATGCTGTTGCATACCAGCAAACTCACCGGCCACACCGGGGTACAAGATTCGATGGCACACTGAAGTGAGACGCTCGGAGCAACCTTTTTTTTAAATTAATAGATATGATCGAAGTCATATGTACCCTTATATCTCCGAATACTAGGAGGAAAAAATACCATTGTCATTCGAGGGGAGTAGCACAGCTCGGGGCTTGAATCGGCGACCGTCCATACGGAAGTCCTATGCGTTACCGCGCTGCAATACACCTCAAATACCATTTATCCAAGCACACAACAGACGACCTCCGTGGCCTAGTTGGTAAAACGCTTACTTTCTAGTCCGGGAGTCGGGGGGCTGATTCTCGTTGGAACCCAGATATTTCCAAAAAGGATTCTAGTTTGGTGTTTACATAAAGCCTTTTTCACATATTTGTGGTTGGTTGAAAAAGATTACCACATGGCAATAATCCCGCTAAGTTGTACTGTATACAACGATAGTGTAATATAAAAATACAACTTCAGCTTTCCCCATATTCAAATATCTCGTCATGCATAATCTTCTATTAAAATATCTAACTTATCATCTATTCAAATCTGGTCCACTTAATCCAGCCACTTTTTCTATAGTCTCCTACTTCCGCGCATAACTTGCATTTATAACTTTTACACTAGCTTAATAATTATTTAGTCATTAATTTTTTTCATATGTCCAAACCATCTCAACCCTCCTTTCTTCATCTATGTTAACTGAAAATATCAATTTTATCCATGCATTCATTTTAAATGTCTCCATTCCGCCTCTTTTTATACATTGACACTACACATTTTTTCAGTGCACGTATATCTAAAGCATAAGTTTGCTTTAATCCCTTTTCTCCCTAGTCCAAATTTAACTTCCATTCTTCAAGACGAGCATGTCCCTTACTGGAGTATATAATTATATGACACATACGAGTATAATGAAATTTACTTTGTAAATTTCTCTTCTCTGATAATATTACTTATTTCGATTTATAATTTTACTTATTTCAATTTTTTTTATCGTTTGTGTGTAACGTAAAATCTCGGTAACTACTCAACCAGCAATCGACATAAACTGTGTAACTCCTGTATGGTTGGTAAGATACAAATTCTGTTGAGTAATAAACTCGCCGATAACACATTTGTGTAATAAATTCGTTATAAGCTCCATCCCGTCATGTAGCTTATGTCTGAGTACCATGACTCCCATGATAGCCCTTGACGGCTCTTCTCCATCCATTCCTACACTTCGTAGTTCGAAAAGCAGTTGTTAAGGGTAGTTCTGTTGCGTCTCTCACATGGTTAGCCAACACTTTAGATTTCTTCCTTTTGTGCGTTGTCCTTTCACGCTTTCAACCAACACAAGCCTCTCCAAACTGTCTCCTTGGTCACGTGAAATGTTTCCAAAGAATCAGAGGACTCGTAGTCAAATTAACGATAATATGTAGGTAACTCTCAGTTCTTCGATAACGGAGGCATTAGTTACGTTGTCCATAAAATTCGTGACCACCTTCTCAAGCACCAAATTTTAAATACGAGTACATCTTTTATATGTGTACGTCTCTTGCTTGCTCTCAGAATTCATGTTTCTGCTTCGAACACAATTATTTCGAAGACAACAGACTTAATTAGGTGTAATTTCGTCATGATGCTGATGGTACAGCTCTTGCATAAAATGAAAACTTTCAAATGGAGACGAACTGAGAAGAAACCATGAGTATGCTATAAGATAGTCATTGGAATAATGGGTTCAGTGGTACCCTATAAAAAAGGAATTATTTCGTTAAGTATCGAGATATGTAGACATTTGAATGGTTGAATTAAAATAGGCACTAAGTACCAAAAAAAAAACAAAAAAAACTAAGTATGCAGTTTCATTATACTCGTATATGACAAATAGAACGAAACTGCATATTTAGTTTTTTTTTGTTTTTTTTTTGGTACTTAGTGCCTATTTTAATTCAACCATTCATTTTATAAAAGGGTTTCGTTAAAAAGAGTGATAAAACAATGAAGTAGATTTGTGTAATTAGCGTACTTATTTTAAAAATATGAAAATAAAACCAACTCCGAATATTTCTCTTGTTACCCTAGTCATGTCTCGCAGATGTAAGCGATCATAAGAACAAATAGCTATAGTATCTATTTTGAAACAGATTAAATAGTTTCCCAGTACCCAGTATTCTAGTTCTGCCCTTGGTGTGCGAAACCAAGTATATCTTTTTTTTTATAGATACCTTTTTAATTCTCAAATCTCAGTAGGAGGTCATATTTCTCATAAAGTAATAATTTTATTGTCGAACCGGCAACCTTCTACACAAAAATCCATCGCGTAGCCATTCCTTAGATGTAATTTACCAACTGAATGTAAATATATGTAAGATAGTAATACTCTTTCAATTTTACCGATGACGTACGTCCGTGGCCTAAGATGTTTAACTTCTAACCGGAGGATTCGGGTTCGATTCCTAAACTAGTATAAAAAAACCAAATATGGTTAAAAATCAAATTCCACGAATCCTTAGTTTTTTAATTTCTAAGTTTAAACGCGTATTTTGTTTAGAACCACTGATATTTGATTACACCACCAAGTAAACATGACATTCAAGTAATTTTCTGATAATAAATAATAGTCATTACTCTTAAGGAGACTCATGAAATAAAGGATATAAACTAAACATTACGTAAAATAAACAAAGGAATGCTACAGATCAGATCACAGGCGTTTGTGCTTCCCGCGAGGAACACGTTAATATATTGTTATCTCCTGATCACGTTTTTTAATTTGTCCGCATTGCCAATGCCAATGGGTACCATACATAAAAACGAATGAAAGTTTAAGTTCTTATAAAGATAGAGGAGTCACTTATGTTACTAAGTCCGCCAAAGGAATCTTTAGCAGTATTTTATGTATCCACATTTCAAACAGCTCCAATAAATTCGATGGGGATATGAAATCTAATTACATAAACATACGTGTATTTCCATTCAAGTTCCTCTTCGGTAGATTCAAAATACGATCATAATTATTATTGTTATTCAATAAAAATATATTGCTACAAAAAAACCGGAATGTTACTATCTGTTGAGATCAGATCCGATAGATAATTAATTTTCTAGATATTCCCATTGACATGTGACACCATTGGCCTTTGTAATGACCTTTCTTTAATATGTAAATATCAAGACGCACATAAAATAACAAATATTTTACCAAATCCACGAAAATACATAAAAATTGGTCAGTCGAATTTATAGATGAAAACACGAGTATATCTCGGTCTAAAGGAAGTAGCGTTACAGAAATTAAACAAAACAATAAATATTATACTTTAATTTTATAATATATTATAGTTTCAATTGGCATAAAATACATTATGACGACTTCCGTGGCCTAGTTGGTGAGACGTCTGTCTCCCAGCCCGGAGATTGGGGGTTCAAATCCTGCTGGAACCGAGATTTTTTAAAAAGGATTCCAGTAAGGTTTTCACTTAAGGCCTCTTCAACAGCTTTCTGTTTGGTTGGAAGAGATTACCACATGGCAATACTCCTGCCATATTGTACTGTATATGACGAAATACTTATACAATAATATAATTATTGTGGGATTATAGCCATATTAATAATATCAATAAATATGTAAAAAAATATGCCGGTGTGCTCTGATCATCTCACATCAGCTGTGATGTCGAATTTATTACAGCTGTATAGCCAGTGAGTTTCCTGGTGTGCTATGACTCACTTACTTAAAAAAAGCGGAGAAAAAAGAAGAGCTTTACGGCACAGCTTTCCTTTCCAACTGAATTTTAGCCCAGTAACGACGAATCATATCAATCACTAAAGGGTTAAGAGGCCTTCATGTGAAAAAATGACAAATGTTCTAGACTTTTAAAGTCATTTTAATACAATACAATACCTTTAATCAAGGGCTATCGTAGGAAACAACCCTGTTCTTCAGCTTTATCAATAAATAAGTTTTTGCAATGTGTCACTTTGTGGTGTAACGTATAAATTTTTTTAATAAAATAAATAAAACTTTTTTTTTTATTTTGTATTTGCCGTTGTTTTATTTGCGCATACATATGTTACAGGCTTTGCAAGTAGAGACGATATTACAACAGGAGTATTTTACAAATGCTTGTTTTCTTTATACACCTGTATCACGATTCACGTGGTTTTTTATGCGGTTTACATAAAGGTGGTTAAGAAAAACGTTTTTTAAAAGACGATCTTTATTATCAGTATTTGAATTTTGTCTAGGAAATAATGCATCCGGACGACAGTGCACTCACCTCAATCAGCATGCACTCGCCTATAGTATTTTTTAAATACTTTTCTTCGATTTTTGTTACGTTGCTAGATGATTCGCTTTACACACTATGTTGTATTATTATTAGACATTTATATGAGTTATGTATCTCAATTTACGTGAATTTCGATTAATGCTAATTTTCTTGGAACGCGTCTGCTGCGTAAAACGAGGGATATTTGTAACATATTCTTCTCGTAAATTCTTAGATTCGATAGGGACTTATTTTGTTCTCCATAACAGCGTAGATAGTTGTGGGATCGAACGGAACTGGGTCCAGTCTAGTAACTATTAGTAATGTATATAGTCAAACGTTTTACAGCCACAGAGAGTTATACAATATACCAACTCTGTTTATTATTTTTTTTATCCACTTTGCACGGATTTCTCCATTTACACAAAGAGGGTCTGCTTCTAGCGTTAGCTTATTTGTTAGGAATAATATCAGCCAGGATTCTTCTCATACTTCTAGTCGGTACCGAGAATATATCTACCGTGTTATTCAGATGGTTCAATATCTCTATACCACGCGTGACTGAGTGTTTAGCCATGATATTCGTCCTGTAAGTTGGTATGTAGAACAGAGGGTGATTCCTTGCACGGCTATATTTATTGGGTACATATAAACTTAGTGCTTCTAGAATCGCGGGACAGTTTAATGCTATTCCCTGTTGTACAATACAGCATTAAACCGAGTTTCTGAATTTAAAGATTTCAACGTAACCTTTGGCATCGGACTACATTCGTTAACCATGTCTCGCGTTTGATATCGGACTGTTACAAACTACTCGGTTTTAAAATGATAATATCAAGAGAATATAACAGTACCGATATCCTTTAAAATTTATTTAACTATTTAATAAGAACTAAAGAAGAATATGGCATCTGCAGTTTGGGCACCTCATCAGCTCATATATATTAGAATAATATACTCGTAGAACAAATACAAATAAAAAATTTCAGATATCTATGGTAGAGAACAAAGGACGATTACCCAAAATATGCGCACCATCTCGAATTTCTTACAGTGTGTAACTATAGAAGTCTCAAAATACGGGTAAGAAGGCAAGAATCCATGGCGATATTCCTACTAAAGGTTTTTCAAGGTTATTTTAACGGTTCCGCAATACTAGAAGCACTAAGTTTATATGTCCCAATAAATATATCCGTGCAGGGAATCCCCCTCTGTTCTACATAGTCGTACCAACTTACAGAACGAATATCATGGCTAAAAACTCAGTCACGTGTGGTCTACAGAAATATTGAACTAACTGAATGACACTGTGGGTATATTCTCGGCACTGCCTATCAGTTTGAGAAGAATTCTGGCTGATATTCTTCCTTTCAAATAAGTTAACTAGAAGCAGACCCTTTTTGCGTAACAGGAGAAATCATGGATAAAAAAAATAGTAAATGAATAGCCTCTTTCAAAATCAACATCCCCTTAGCTGGTATTTAAAAAAATCTAAACTTACATTTTATTTAATGTAAGAAGAATAATGAAATAATACTCGAACTGATTAATTTTCTTAGGCTGCATTTATTTTTTAGATAAAATATATTTTTTTAAAACTAGTATGTTAAGTTGAAAAAAAATATCATAATTATGGCTCCACCACTGGCAATTCTCATTCTATGTGTGTAGTGATGTTTTGTGTCAATGTTAAATAATATTTCAATAAAAAAGTAACAATCAATATTAGTAGATGATGACAATTCTGGTATTTCTACTCCCGGATTCATTATAATATTGTATTTTTATTTGGTCTGCCTGTTTAAATCCATAAATTTAAAATCTTCGTCAAAGTTTGCATAAAACGTTTTAAAAAAAACTTCATCAATAATAATAAGAAAATAACCTTTTTTATAGTGCTGTTTAGAGAGACAACTCTCATTAAGAGTTTTAAAGGATTCGAGCCGACAATTATTTTGGCAGATAAACAATATTATAAAATAATCATACGACATATAACTTGAACATAAAGTTAAAAAGGTGGTGGCTGCGGACAATAGATTAAATACTTCCCTCTTCTGCATATGTTTAGAAAAATATTTCGTATGAAAACCACAGAATACATAATCATATTTTTTTAAAATACCACCTAAAATGATTTTCTTCAATTGTTTCCTAAAGCTGCACACGCCACCTATAACTTTAAAATTAAGAAGCAGACCAGTAACGGCGAAAGCTGTATCATAATACCCCCATCTTATTGAATCAAAGCTTTCAAGCTTTTAGTTTTTTACTCGAAATGTAATCTGGTCTACGTTATAGGATAACACATTCTGAAGATAATCTCAGTGGCCTAGTTGGTAAGACGCTTATCCACCCGGGGGTTTCAGGTTCGATTCCCGGAAGTACTAATTAAAGAGGGTTTCATTCTGGTCTTAAGAGTTCGTCTGGTAACGATGTTTGCACGCATTATACGTGTGCGAGGGTTGCCTCCTCATTTACAATATTTTTGTCAAAAATGTGCGATGATAAACTGAGTTCCATGTTATTGTCAGAAATTGTTGTTATCAGAAATATAGCTGTCGTATAGCACCCCACAATATTTCCAAATCAATGAATAAGTTATTTTCTTAAAACCGTTCAAGAAAAAAAGGTGTTCGTATCGAAATGCGCTAAAAGAGGGATTAATCCTGTTTTTCAATAGTTCATCTGGTACAAATACTTGCACACACTAGACGTTTGCGAGTATTGTTGTCGTTTCACATGGGATGACGAACTGTGAATTAGACAGGTAACAATACTCGAATGCACTAAGTGTTGCTATCTCTTCACGTGGGGTAGTGTTATGAACATGTGCAATGACGAAACACCATAAAAGAGGGTTCCAATCTGGTTTTAGGAGTTCATCTGGTACAAATATTTGCATGCGCTAGACGCGTGCGACTGTTGTTGTCACTTCATGTGTGACGACGAACTGCGAGTTAGTCAGGTGACAATGCTGCAACACGCCGATTTTTTATTTATCTTCACGTGGAGTAATGATACGAACACGTACAACGACGAACTCCCATAAAAGAGGGTCACTTTAAAAGTTCGTCTTGTATGTGGGTCGTCCAGAAAGTAAAGAACGATTGCGCACGACGCCTTGCGCCGATCCCCCACCACCTTGTACAAATATTTACATGCGTTAGATGCGTGATAATTTGTTGTCACTTCGGTGCGATGACGAACTGCGAGCTAATCAGGTAACAATACTCGAATGCACCGAGTGTTATCTATTTACGTGTTTTAGTGCTAAAAAGACGTATAGTAGTTCTAAACTCGATTACTTAAGCCAGTAGTTCTAAACTCGATTACTTAAGCCAGAGACAATATTGCCTCCCGGCCACGCTCGTCAATATATCCGAAACGGATATATTTAAGGGCACAACATGAAAGGAAAAAAGGTGATTTCTTAAATTTTACTAGTTTTCACAATAAACCTTGAAATTATACTTTTAAAAATGAAAAATTGTAACTAGACACGATGATAAATGTTATTATTTAAAATCTTAAGCTAGCAAACTAAAGCAGCTTTCAGAAGCTTTAGTTTGCAATTTCAGTTACACAAGTTTCTTGAGTAATGTTTTTCTATGGAATCGAACAAATGAAAATGTGAGCACATGTGTTTCCATAGAATCGAACAAATAAAAATTAATTCGGTATTCATACGAGAGGCCTATTATTGAGATCTAGATTAGCATGTACTTGTATGTATGCATCCAGCATGTTGGGAAAAAGATCAATTTAATTTGGTAGCCCATTCGAACAATGGATGCATCTGGTCTTATAATAGATAGACCCACGAAGAGATTTATCATCCACAGCCGTCAAGCTGACGGCCTGTCTTGGCTCGTTATATTATTTCAACGTTTGATTTAATAAAAACATTTTTTATCCTTTGTGAAATCACCTTGACATTAAAAAAGTTATTTTATCCTACACAAAACTTCTTAAAATATTTTTTTATATTCACAAGTTTTTTGCGCTAATTAGAGGTAACATTTGCTTAAAATTATGTCAAATTAAACAGGTTTTATTTTAAATAGAGGGAAATAGATGACCTCCGTGGCCTGGTGGTAAGAAACTTGTTTGCCGATCCGGAGGTTGCGGGTTTGATTCCCGCTGGAACCCAGATTTTTTCAAATAGGATTCCAGTCTGGTTAACACTTTGGGCCTATAAAAACATCTTTCTGGTCGGTTGGAAGAGATTACCACATGACAATTAACTCGCCAGGTTAAAAAAGAAAAAAAAATAGATATCTTAGAATGAAGTCACTTATTCAATAAAATACAGGGTTTTTAAAATAATGCAAATTTATTTTATACGTCTAACCTTAGAGTGACGTTTCAAATTCCATTTACTGAAAATATGTAAGTAAAAGCTGAAACTTTTATTTACGTAATATTTTTACAAAATTGAGTCTTTCAGGTAATATTTTTACAAAATAAAATGGGAAGCGGATATTTGAAGACAAATTGGATTTCAAAAATCAGCTATAACAAATCTGACGAAGATATGGATTAACCGGTCTACATTCAGAAATATGGATTAACCGGTCTACATTCAGAAATAATCAAATCTCGTCGAGTGAATTTTTAAATATTTTCTATAGAAGTGTATGGAATAGAAACATGGACGATGAGAAAGAAATATGACAGATGCCTTTGAGATGTAGTGCTGTAGGGAAATATTACGTATCCCATTGCATTAACAATAACCAAAAAAAGATTTCGACAAAATGCAGAAAAATTATGTTTAGAAATTTTGTTAATGTTACCAGAAAAAAACCACGAAAGTCTTGTGACACTTGTGTTCAAAGAGACAACTCAGAGAAAAACAAGTAAGACGAAGTCTTCTACTCATACAAGACGGAAGAACCAAATAAAGCAACTAACAAAAGCCGCTTTAAATTATAGATTCAATGCGTTTGAAAGTTTTAAGTAAATTGTGATTGATTCGATTTTTGGATATTTGGATATTTCTGAAGCTGTGCACAGTATTCCATTCAATATTCATTACATATTTTCAAAATTTTAGTAAATAACAATGTATTTCTATTTAATTATTGGGCATATGATAAATTATTGGGCATTTTTAAATTAATTAATGATCCTTATTTTTGGTTAACGTTAAGTTTTTGGAGTAGTATTTTTTTATTTGCCTCAAAGTATGAAAAATATGGCTAATGGTACAGCTTTTGGCTTTGAGCTTAAAAACAACTGTTTTTGGGAAGTAAATCAAAATTTATAATTATATGTGAACATTACTCTCCACCTAAAGCCGAATGTGCAACTATCACATATCGGAAGATCTAAAAAGGTTTCTTTGTACTTCATATTTCTATGGTAATTTTTCTGTGGTTTTCTTATAAAATGTGTTTTCCTAAACACATTTAGCCTCGCAAATGTTCCTAATCTAATGGCAACAGTAAACCTGGGCCTCGTATAACACAGGTTTATACAACACGGTTTTGATATAACACGGTTGATGATTTGTGGCATATTTTTGTACAACACGCTTTATATTATACAACACGGTTTCAAAAAAAAAAAAATTAATTAACATGTTTGATTTGGTACACCCATAGATCGCACCAGGATTAGTCGTGGCGCGATCTGAGGCGCCATGACTAATCCTGGCTCAATTTCTCCTCGAATTTATATATAAAAATTCGAGGAGAAATTGCGTCGGCTGACATAGAATCTGCCAAAAAGGTTACTTGAGAATTCGCTGAAGTTATAAAAAAAGGGCTACACACCAGACCAGATATTCAATGCGGATGAAACGGGATTGTACTGGAAAAAGATGCCATCGAACCTACATATCAAAAAGCGAAAAAAATGCGAAGGGATTCAAGATGGCGAAAGAAAGAATATCTTTACTCTTATGTTCTAATTCTTCCGGAGATTTCGTAATGAAGCCGTTACTTATTAATCGGTCTTTAAACCCCCGAGCACTGAAAGAATATGACAAAAGGAATTTGTCTGTTTATTGGAGAGCAAATAAAAAGTCTTGGACCACAGTTATTATTTTTAAAGATTGGTTTCACAAATGTTTTATACCTGATGCAGAAACTTATATGAGGAAAAATAATCTTGACATAAAAATATAATTGATGCACCAGGACATCCGCTCGATTAAAAACATTCAAATTTTGAAATATTATTTTTACCACCAAACACTACGTCTATAATACAGCTCTTGAACCAAGGAATAATTTCAACATTTAAAGCGTATTATTGGGTCCTTACATGTGAAATTGGCGTTTTGCCGTACTGGCAACTTTGATCTCAAATATCTTCTCTTTGGTTAGGAATTCCAAATTAAAATTTATACAGCTATTTACTCAAGTATTTGTGTTTCGAAAATTATAATTCATTTGTTTTTTCCTCAATTGTTTTTTTTCTTTGCGTCACTCAGTTTACAAAATGGAAAACTTGAAATATCGCGTTATTTACGAGTACGAGTTCCACCGTGGCACCAGTGCTGCAGAAACGGCTCGAAGGATTAATGATGTGTATGGCGACGGTGCCGCAAAAGAAAACACAGTGCGTTTTTGGTTCCAACGTTTTCGTTCTGGAAATTTCGACCTGCAGAAAAAGCCCCGTGGACGGCCGGAGACCAAAGTTGATAATGAAGAATTGAAGGCTATTGTGGAAGCGGATCCATCGCAAACCACGTCCGAGTTAGCTGCAGGCTGCGGTGTTAGTGATAAAACTGTTTTAATCCACTTGAAGCAAATTGGGAAGGTGAAAAAGCTTGAAAGGTGGGTACCTCACGAATTGAGTGAAGCAAATCAACAAACGCGCGTTGACTGCTGCGTTGCATTACTCAACCGGCACAATAATGAAGGGATTTTGAATCGAATCATTACCTGTGATGAAAAGTGGATCCTGTATGATAATTGGAAGCGCTCATCGCAATGGCTGAACCCTGCCGAACCAGCCAAACCATGCCCCAAGCGAAAATTGACTCCAAAAAAGTTACTTGTGAGCGTTTGGTGGACTAGTGCTGGTGTCGTTCACTACAGCTTTCTTAAATCTGGCCAGACGATTACGGCAGATGTCTATTGTCAGCAACTGCAAACCATGATGGAAAAGCTAGCTGCTAAACAACCGAGGCTGGTTAATCGCTCTAGGCCACTGCTGCTTCATGATAACGCTAGACCACACACTGCACAACAGACGGCTACCAAATTAGAAGAGCTTCAATTGGAATGTCTAAGACATCCACCGTACTCTCCGGACCTTGCCCCAACAGATTACTATTTTTTTCGAAATTTGGATAACTTCTTGCAAGGGAAAAAATTCAACTCCGATGGGGCAGTCCAAACCGACTTCAAAGATTTTATTGATTCCCGTCCGAATGGTTTTTTTAGTAAAGGGATCGATGAACTACCTATGAGATGGCAAAAGTGCATAGATAGCAATGGTACATACTTTGATTAAATAAATATATTATATTAAAAAAAAATCAACTTTATGTTCCTCCCAAACAAAACGCCAATTTCGTATGTAAGGACCTAATATATTCGTCGAACATTTGAAAAAATATGAGATGATATCGATCAAGATGAGAATTTAACAGTTATACATGCTTGGAAAAAAATTCTATTCGAAATTGTGTATGTGGTTTCTGCATCCGTTAAAGAAATAAAACAAGCCACTTTAAATGCTTGCTGGAAAAAGCTGTGCCCAGAAGTAGTCCCTGAAGAAAATTTTGTACCACCAATAGAAGATAAATACCAAAAAACAATTAACATTTGTCGTGGTATTGGTGGAGAAGGATTTCATGATTTTGATATTCAAGATATCGAAGAAATATTGGACAATCGAACATTGAACGAAGAAGAATTAGGCGAAATGTTGAATGAACCTACCATAATTAAATTAATGACTCAGAAAGCAGTTGCAGCGAAGTAGCCGCATGTTTCACATTAAAAACAATAAATGACGGCTTGGGATTGGCTGATAAATTAGAACATTTTTTTTATAGAAAATTACCCCATAATGGAAAGAAGTTTGAAACTGTAGAGGGAATTACAAAATATTTTGGCCCCTTATCACGAAATACGTAAAGATTTATACGCTAAAGGGAGACAATCGCTTATTACAGAATTTTTAAAGGCTAAATCCAAAAATACTCCTGAGTCCTCCGATGATGAAAACTCACAACCGATCTCGAAAAAGAGTCGAACAAGTAGAATTGTGTAGTGATAGCGATGATGAATGAATGATTTATTATATGTATATTATTAAAGTTTTTTCAATAAATATGTAAATTTATATTTTGTCGATTGTTTATTAAAAAAAATGAAGAATATTAACAAACTTCGATATTTTTTGGAACGCAAAGTCTATTTTTGTATGAACTTCAAACCTCGTATAACACGGATTTGTATTACACGACGTTTTTATGGAACCATATGACCGTGTTATACGAAGCCCAGGTGTATATTCCTATCCTGTTTTTTTTTACATATTTTAAATTGTCAAAATAGTGGGTTCGAATCCCAATTTCGAGTCCTTTGAGGAATGTTTAATCTCTAAACGAGGCTATATAAATTGTCCTTTTATTATTATTATCGAATAAACATACCTTAATTTTATATATGCGCAAAAATATCAAACCAAGTACATAGGGATTTCATAGTTAATTTTGGAGAAGCTGGTGATCACGGGGACAGTGCGGGAAAACGACCTAGAAGAAGGTGTCCTATAAGATGGATGAACTAAACAAAGGAATTAACAAGATTCTTTTAATGCTGTATTCAACATGTCCCAGGACCAGAAAAAAAGAGATAGATGATGTGTCATGCGTCTACTGCCAGCGCATGCTAATCTTATCTATACTCTCATTCACCCCCAATGCATCCGATTATCTAAGAACCTATAAATATTAGCATTATCTGTAACACGATATAATCACCAAAACTGATGTTATCTTATCGATGTTCTTATCCACATTCAAATAAATATTATAAGTTATGTAAACCCTTGTCAAACTTATCGATGCTAACCATGTACTAGATCCTATAAATATTAGCGTTAATACATTAGTGTCAACCTACTCAATGTATTATGTTTAAGTTTATCCTCTCGTCGGTGGTTATCTCCCCAAATTCAATAAAGATTTAGTATCACTAAGTGGGAGAAGTTGCCGAGAGATAAATCACTGATATCGATTTGACCTTAAGGGCAAGGATAACATACCCGAAACATTCCTTCCTAATCTAACGAGGAGTCGTGGTATAGTTATCTTTGCTTTAAATAGGACACCATATTTGAGGCAGACATCACTATTCTAAAAGCCACTAAGATATTAACATCATCGTTATTATAATACTGTTAATATTATACTTCAATGTAATTCAACCTTCATACAAATAAAACTACACAGTTGAAATTCTAAAAGTGTTTTCGTTGCAAAAGGCCATAACAGATGCATCAAAATCCATACATAACATATGACCACGACGCACAGCATTCGATAAAGAAAAAAAATCAAAATGAAACTTTTTGTGTATTTTTTATTTACAGATATCTTGAGAGCAAGATCACATGGGATGGCCGTACAAAAAGAGAGATTGACAGTCGCATCCACCAAGCAAAACTCGCCTTTAATAAGAAATCAAAGATTTTCGAATCCAAAAACATGGACCTAAAGCTCCGCAAGCAATTGATCAAAACACATGTGTGGAGTATTTTGATGTATGGTTGCGAGACATGGTGCATAGGCGAAAGGGATCGAAAAAGATTGGAGTCCTTCGAGATGTGGACCTAAAGGCGAATCCTAAGGATTTTCTGGAGAGACCAAATCTCAAATGACGAGGTTCTCAGTAGGATTGAAGAAACCAGGCACCTGTCAAACACCATATCGGAAAGGCGTGCAAAATGGATGGGTCATATGCTGCGACATGAAAATCTCCTGCACAATATACTGGAGGGAATGATTGAGGGATCGATTGGCAGAGGGCGTCCTCGCCGAGAGTATCTGGAGCAAATATGCCACGATATGGACTGCACCTCCTATACAGAGCTCAAGAGGATCGCTGAAGACCGAGCGGAGTGGAGGAGGAGATGTAGAGCTTTGCTGCTAACCAATCCCTAGGATTGAAACTGAAAAAGAAGAAGTGTATCTCGAATTTTTCTTTTTAAATTATCTAATTAAGTTAAGTTTTCTCAAATATTTCAAAATGGTAAGAATGCAGGTTGGATCGGTTTTGAATAAATACGTCCAATTATTTTCCAAGGCCTTTGATGATTCGTTAAACAGAATAGTAAAAAAGGTGTCTTAGTGAAAAAAGCGATTCCGGATATACTTGTATTTGCAATAACAATACTTCTTTTTTATAGACAAACCTTCAAGAATAAAGGAAACACAACACAAATACACAACTAATTGTATTGCATACCAGAGGCGCAACACACAGCGATGAAGAGATGCTGAGTGCAGTGTTGTAACACGTATAGAAGATGTATGAAATGGAGAGTGATCAAATGTCAGTGGGTTGGATTATTATTATGTAATCAATGATCAGGTATCGATGAAGAGATGGATAATGATGAATACATTATAATAAGGGTGTTAAAATATCTAGAGGAAGTTGAAATAGAAATGTTTTAATATGAAGACATACTAATTCATTAATTCTTATAGTAATCCGAATTTGCGACACAAAAATATTGAAACGTGTGGCTAGAAGACATACTATCTTCAGCCTCATTAAGTGAGCTTTCGGGTTTAGAACTACTAAAGTAAACACATTACTCGTAGTTCATCATCGTGCATCATGGCAATAGGTACTAACACGCGTTTAAAGGCAACACGTCCAGCACGTGCGAGTATAGTTACCAGACGAACTTTTTTACCATATTAGAAACGATTTTTTTTGAGTATTTTTGAAAATCGAACCCATGTCCTCGGAAGGCAGTCTAGCGTTTTAGTAAATATACCATAAAGTCCGCACAAAAAATATATATTATATGTCTGAAATCGAACCTATAACCCCCGGGCTAGAAGACATACGTTTTACCAACTAAGCCACGGAGCTCATGTATTGTACGAAGAAAGCCAGAGTCCTCAGCAGATCAATTTTGGTGCTAAAAAAATAGTCAGATATTTTCATATCTTTTGTTTTCAACCTAGCGAGTTTATTGCCATGTGGCAATCTCTTCCAACCAACCACAAAATATGTTTTTATAGGCCCTAAGTGTAACCAGACTGGAATCCTGTTTAAAAATCGAACCCGGATTTTTTTTTCAATCCTCCCTGCGAACTCATGAAATCTGCCGAAGAGTCCAATCACCACCATCTCATGCTCAGCTGGGGGCGCTCGCACCGTTTAGAGCCCGGTATCTCGTTTTCAGACATTTAAATTTGATATACCTATTAATTAAAAAAAATACAAGTGTTGTATAAAAAAAATACAAGTGTTAACCAATCTTGGCACGCGGCCAAAAGAGGTTGGCCATCCCTGCTCCATAAGATTGTAATATTATTTGTAAAATTACACGCAATTTTTGGATCGTCTCTAGCAACCATTAAAATAAGACGAAGTACATATACATACTCGTATTACAAGAACATTTCTCGGAAACTTGTGGTAACTTTCTTAAAATATTCCTTGCATCAGCGGTTCTGACTCACTCTCTTAAAGAAGTCTTTTAAATATATTAAGAAATGCTGCTTGCATTTTCAACTCAGCTCCGTTTCCCGTCTGTATCGAGATTTATATCGGAAATATTTTCGAAATGGCTCACGTCAGGGGCACTTATGTCGCGGGGTATTTCACTCTGTCGGGCAACTGGGCAGTACCGAGCATTAAACACTGAACTGAGAGCACCCGCAAAAATAAACAATTCAAATAAATACGAACACACGAGTCGTGACGTGTTTTTCTTAAAAATGTCGTATGTTCCAGGTGAAAAAGTACTGAGAGACAGATGGTGGTTGTAGGAACTCTTCTTCAAGTTCTCGTATTATTGCATTTTATAACCTAAAGATGAATTTAGTCGCATCACCAAAGTACAAAGACGACCTCCGTGGCCTGGTGGTAAGACACTTGTCTGCCGATCCGGAGGTTGCGGGTTCGATCCCAGCTGGAACCCAGATTTTTTTAAACAGGATTCCAGTCTGGTTAACACTTAGGGCCTATAAAAAAAAACCTTTCTGATTGGTTGGAAGAGATTGCCACATGGCAATAAACTGGCCAGGTTAAAAAAAAAGTATGGAATGAATATTTTAATCAAAAAACACGTATCACAAAATTATAGAAAGACATTGTAATTTATTTTTAACAAACACTGTTTATTCCACTTTTTTATGACGGTATAACCCTACCGGTTTCAAGGCTTTCACCTCATCTTCAGGGGAGCGCAAACAAGGCTGAGGTGAAAGCCTTGAAACCGGTAGGGTTATACCGTTATAAAAAGTGGAATAAACAGTGTTTGTTAAAAATAAATTACAATGTCTTTAAACCTCCACAACGTTAATGCCTTAACTATAAACAACATATTATAGAAAGAACATGCATATGTAAAATACTATACATTGCATCGCCAAAATGTAGAATAAACATTCAAATGAAAAATAAACGCATTGCATTAATAACGTATAGAATGAACATTCAGTTGAAAAAAACACATTGCATAACCAACGCATAGAATGAACATTCAAATTAAAAAAATACATGACATTACCAAAGTATAAATGGAAATATCAGATGGAAAACACATTGAATTATCAAAGCACATAATGAATATTCAAATAAAAAAACACATTGCAAATTAAAACATAGAATTAATATTGAAATGAAAAAAAAAAACACATTTATTCATTAAATCATAGAATGAACATTCAAATGAAACGGTGACTTATCTTCACATTAGTGAAGATTTAATGTTCAAGTGAAAAAATAGCCCAATAGAACGAACGAGATATCAATTAATGTATTTTGTATAACTACATATACAGTTTAAAACTAAATTAGAAATATTCAATAATTACATTAATCCCCGCTATACACGTTTTTATTTCCAGGAGGAATGATCCTGAAGAGAGCTCCGTGATGGAAGGTAGAAACACGTGTGTCGGGAATTAATGCAATTAGTGGAATAACAAAGTAACTTCTTGTTAAAATGTTAAATAAATATTTTAAACTCCGAGTCTTTTTTACCTAGTTCAATTCTCTGGGTCTTAAGGTTTTTTTATATGTGATTATTTTTTACCCAGTTTAATTCTCTGGGTCTAAGGTTTTTTTATGTGTGATTATTTTCTAAGAAAATTAAATCAAATCAATGTTACAAAAACATTAAATATTTATAAAGTTTTATCCCTAAGATTAAACTTTCTAAACATGACTGACAGCTATATGAACATGTGCACCTTTTATTTTCTTTTATTGGTTTAGTTTGAATGTTGAGTTATACACTATTTTTACCAACCCCAGTATTAGAAGTGAAGGAAAATTGGCTGTTCATAATGGAATCATGGTCTTAATTAAGTGAAGCTTTGATATGGCAAACAGTGAAAAAGCAAGATAAATGTTGTAGAAATTAGTGTTTCAAAGAATATGTGAAAAAAATGTATGACATAATAAAAAATGCCATAAAGAACGAATGTGAATTGAAATAAAATGCAGTGCTTAAAATGAAGAAGAGGGCATTGAAATGGTTCTGCTACGGCGAGAGAATTAATAATGAAAGACTTACAAAATTAATCTTTACAAGTAGTATAGAAGGTACGAGAAGTTTGGAAAGACTTATAAAACGTGGCATGATCAAATTCTGAAAGATTGAAAAGCCTTTAAAATAACAGAGGCTGAAACGAAAAATGTGTGTCAGTATCGAATTAAGTAGGAATTGGTTCTTTCTGTCTATCCCAATAAGGACACGATGTGATGATGATGATTATTATTTTACTTGTTTATTATAAATAATTCGAAAGGTATTTCATTCCAGGTATGCTCCAGATATGTATTTTTCTTTTTATAAGATGAATTTATTTTTATAAAAGTTCTATTTATTAAAGAAGGAATTCTTTTTATAGTGAAGTAAAAATAAATCTATAATTTTATTACCTATAATGTGTCTCATACTTGAATGTTATCATATTATAAATACTAATACTTCTCATTCTTTGCCTTTTTTAGTCATTGCAGACTGTTGGTTGACTAACTAGGAATTCTTGTTTAAAGATAATCAGTATAACTCATGTGACAATAGCATACTATCGCGTCATTAAGGCTATATATTTTTTGTACGTAATTCTACGTAACATAAACGGTATATATCAGCCGTCTCACTAGACTCATTGCCTGTTCTGAGACACTTGACATATGTGTACACCCACGAAATTTATTTATATAAACACATAAAAAAATTAAAAAGTCCGAGCTGTAGCCGCTCGTGAGATTCGATAACTCTCACAAAAAAATAAATTATTCGTACACCTTTATCTAAACATTCAAAAGTTGGGCATCAAACTTAATCTATCAAATTATTTTACAAATATCAATTGTACTCTAACACGTCAAGACCCAAGAAATATAAAGTCAACAAACTCACTAATCATACATATTTAAAATTATCCCTTCACACGAGAACTATAAGACAATGGTGATCATTTCCAATTCTCTTTTAATCTAACAAACTATCTTTTTTTTATTCTATAGGAGAACTTAAGTGATGGGCAACATTAATTAAGTTTATACATACATACCATCACGTACACTTCCCTGATGGGGTAGGCACAGAAGAGAGACCCCCAGACTTTTTTATCTCGATACACATATTACGCCTTTTCTACATCCTTACACATTCTCATACAACTTTTATGACGTACTTGTTTGCCTTTGTTATTTTCTAATATTGTTGAACTGAAGGTCTCACGACTATTTATTCAAAGAAAATAAAATTAATACCACGTATTTAAACACTATAAAACTATTGTGTGTTGATTTTTGGTTTAATAAAAAAAATCATATTCTTTTTCTTTGCATTTACCACCGTTTTATTCCTTCAGTTCATTATCGATTTCAAAGAGCAGTGTCTCCTTAACCAGGCGATGTCTTCTTAACGAGGCGATGAGGAACCAAATTATATGCTTAAAGTATATATGTTAGTGGTCACTGTATAAAAAGGTAGCGTTTAGTGGGTGGTCAGGGGTAGTCAAGTTACTCTCTTGAATATCTATCTGATTTTCAGTTAAAGATTAATGTTTTAATTGGTAACATAAACGAAAATTGGCACTCTAACATAGTTAAGGTTATACTCGTACATTTAGTTATCATTTGACATTTTAATATAATTAAATCAATTCTAACTTGCTACGTTAATAAAATATCTTTAACACCGTATATGAAAATAATATTTGAGGAAAACATACAAAAAATAAAATAAAATATACATTTTAAAGAAAATGGGGCCCTAAATTCTCATACAATTTGTATCCTGATGATGGGAGTTTAGTCCTTAATCTTTGGGTAAGGAATATTTTGAGAAAATAATGTTGTTTTAAATTATTCTTGAATATCGATAAGGATGAAGCACATCTGATTGAGTTAAGAAAATCGTCTCAAAGTCGAACCGAGTAAACTGCAAGAGACGATGTGTAGATTGATGTGTGATGCGTTGGTATACAAAGGATTCTACCGTCACCAGATCGGAGGGACAGTCTATGCTCAGAAAGAATATTGTTGTTTATACTAATGACAGCTTGAATTATTTAACACTAAAATTAGTGTTGATAAAAGGTGAAGATTTCTTCGCTGTCTCATTTCATGCCATTGGAGGCTGGCACAATATTTGGATCATATTTTTTAGATCAAAAATAAATTGAACATAAACATTTTGGAGACTCTTAGTCTTTCCAACAAATCCTCACTATCAACATTAACTACACATTCATTCCTAATAACTTCATTCCGTATTATATTAAACATTGACACCCCATTTATGCTTCTTAGTACACACAGTTCTACAATATTTATTTGGTCTTTTTCCACGTTAAAGTTTCCCTTCCATACATTAAAGTTGGTAATAAACTACTTGGGACAATAATCTTAACAGTCTGTCAATGAGAAATGAAATACAAGACATTGTTTATTTTTAGTTTACATTACCTTTTATTCAAAATACACTCCTTGTGAGTCAATATAATACTGAAAACGGTTGTAAAATTTTCTGAAGTACTCCTGAAACTCATTCTTCAGAATTGTCTCCAAAATCATTGCTTCACTGTTATAAACAGTTTGAATCATTTTAAAAGTTTCTGTGGCACTTTTACCCAATTTAAAACAAAATTTTATGTTGACACATTGCTCCATTATTCCTTTTCCGATCGAGACTCAGAAGGTGCGGTCAATTGTTACGTAGTTACGAATGAATCAGTGATGCCTGCACTTTGAAACTTTTACGGAAGATAGTCGAAATGTATCGCTAATTAACTCATTAATTCATCCACAGATTACACTGATGACTACACGAGATTAAAATCAGTCACCTTTCCATTTGGACAGACTGTGTTTATGCATGTTTTAGTGCCCTATTGACTTTGAACTCTTCCATCATCTGAAAAAATACTACCCTTATATCAGAAGTCGTCAACTTTTTCTTATCTTTCATTACGGATCCATATATCGCATATATTTTTCTTTTAACATTTTTATATCACCATGAATTTGGATTTCGCAACATTCATTCTCAATCTTTTCTCTTCACATCTCTTATACCCTTTACTTCTCAAACTGTAATTCATCCTCATATTCTGATAACACTACCATGTCAGCAGCATACATGAACCCGCAAATATTTCCATTTTACCTTTGTACGCCACCCATTGATCTCCATAATTCCTTCACACAAGAATCTACATAAATATTAAACAACCAAAATGAGAAAATATATCCTTGCGTTACCCTTTTCGTAATACTAAACCAATCAGTCAAGTCACTTTTCAATCTAATACATGCTCTAGTCTCGGTGTATAATGACGCACGTATTAATTTAAATTCAGCACCATATTCATTGCCATGTATCCTATAACGAGTTCATATGTTTTTTCTGTCATACATTTTTCAACAATTATATGCAAATATAAAACCTAATTCACACACCCTCTTTGCCTTAAAAAGGCACCCTGATTTACCTTCAGATCAACATATATTTTTGAAGTAAAATATATAATTTCTTCCACGAAAATCAATACTTTACGTGTATTGAATGTTTTAAGAATAGTAAAGAATTGAAACGTGCCACGCAAGCAACATTGTGGTACCTTATTCAAATTCCCGACATTGCAGCGGGCTTCTTGCATCTGTTTCTCTTTGTATCCGAAGGCATTATTTTATTCAACATAAAATCGACGGCGGGGAGGCTTACATTATACTTTTACAATACATTAAACCCACGCATTCATTTTAAATACGGCCTGAATTATGACAGAGAAGGTCACAAATTGACTCTTGTGAATTGTTATTCAACTTTGGAAATAAATTGAAAAAAAAACATACACACATGTGGGGCTCCAAAATACAAGTGGTCAAAGTAAATATGCTATTTGAAAGAATTTTTTTTTTACTTAACTAGAAGGCAATTTTTCTCTAATAATTTTATAATTCTACTAAGATAGTCCACAATAGTATTCTAGTACCAACTTTGGTTTATGGAAGTGAAACGTGGACGTAGAAAAAGACTGAAAGAAGTCAAATAAATGCTGAAGCAATGCGTACACTAAGAACGACACATGGGGTGGCAAATGTATGAAAGGAATGAACGAATCAGAGATGAATGTATTTAGTAAAAATAAGAAGAATACTTTGAGATGGTTTGGACATATGCGAGTAGAATTAATGGATGAAGAAAGACTAACAAAACAAATATACAATGTAAATGTGAGAGAAATACCAATGAGTATGGTAAGTTCAAGAGTATCAATATTTTGAAAGAAAGAAATTTAAAAAGTCAGAAAAATCGTAGGAGTTGTATGAGAGAAGTATGAATGTAGAAGATATAAAATATGTGTGTCGTGATATGAAAGTCTGGCGCTCTCTCTTTTTTGTCTATCCTGACAGGGAAACGGCGTGATGGTACGTATGTAGGTAATTTAAAGTTTTTTTTTGTATTTTCATTTCATGGAGTATTGCATTAAATTTTTTATACTCAGTATAACCTGGCGGGTTTATTGTCACATAAAAATATCTTCCGACTAACCAGAAAAACAAGAGTACTTAAGTGTAAACAGGACTAGAACCTTTTTTAAATGGAATCAAGCCCGAAATCCCTGGGTAAGAACACAGGCGTCCCACCAACTAGGTCACGAAAGTCGGTTTTTTGCATAGTCATATATTGAGAAAATAAAAAAATACTTCCTAAAATTAATATTCATAGGCAAAGTTTTTAATCTTTACGGAATCGGTAGAAATCGCCTGTCTTGGTTACGTAACATTCGAAACAGTTGACTAGCTGTTCCGTGTAGCCAAATACAGATATATTTTATCAAGAGTATCGCCAACGTCAAGAACACTGGACATGATACGTGAAGAAGAAAAATATTTTAGTAAAAAATATGATAGATTTAGATGTAAGACTTGCATCGTCATTTGCATGTTTCAAAAAGCATTTGATTTTGTAAATCGATCTACTGTCTGTTATTACTAAAATAAAAGAACCATAATCACTCCATTTTATCTCCCGTGGATCAATCTGAAAGGCTATGGAGCAAATATACACCACTGGTTGGCTGACTGCCGATAAATGATAGTGTCATCGGACTGAGTATGATTTAAAAAACAGGCAAACAGGTAAAATTGGCTGGGTTTTCTCTATCTCGGAAAGAGTAGTAATCTAAATAGGATCAAGTGCGAAGTTGGCCGCATTGCATATGATATACACAAGTGGGGTTAAGTAGAGTCACCTTTCTGTGAGTGTGGGGAGATCCAGACCATGGGCCACATCGTAGTTGCCCATTGCATTCGTTTTCTGGAGGCGTACAGGGGCTACACAACTTAATACCAGACCCTGAAATCTGGCTAGAGAAGACACACTTTGAACGTTTGAAAAAAGGTTTTATTTCAAGTCATTCATTTTCGATTTTCCTCTCCAACATCACTTCCATAAATACCGTTGATTGCCGATACTTTTTTTTTTTCGACCATGTAACTTCCGTTATTGACTTTTGTCTGATTTGCTGGAAGCGATTGCCACATGATAAAAAGAATGCTATTTTTTTTAAATTAAGGGTTGATAAATAAATAAAATAGTCTTTTAAGGAAAAAAAATACTTGTAACAGTTGTATTCTCAAGCCATTATACTATGTTTATGATTCGGTAATGGAAACTGTTAATCTCAGTATTATGTGGACAAATCAGGAACTATTGAGTGACAGTTGGAAAAACACAAACATATTAGCATTAAAAAATTAATATATTCGTTATGGGTTGTTTATTTATGACTATAACTTTGACTCAATGCCATTTTGAAATAATAGAATTGCTGATATGTTTTGGATACATCACAGTTTTTTTATATTTTGAGATTAATAATTTCACATTCTCTGTATGTATGACATTTTTTCCAAAAAAAATTATTGTGAAATATTTCTGAATAATAACACTTGTATGTTATATACATACAATGATTTAAATTTGTACACACAATGAATTAAATTTTTTACATCGCCTTAGAGCGCTTCCTAACTAGATCAACCTATTGATCAAATAGAGGTTGAGAGATAACAATGTCGCTTATAAATGCACCCTGTGGATTCTTAAATTCAGTGATCTAATGGTAAAACCACTCTGAAAGTCAATTCATAAGGAATCGAAACTGGGACGCCCGCTCGCTTAGTGTGAATGATGATAACATTAGATTACGGCCGCCGACAAATAAGGATGAATACACACAAAACAGATAACTTTTAAACAATACTTGTGATTATTATCCCAAATACCAGTGTTCATTTCATGCAAAGTTCAGTCGTGTGAACAGTTTAATGATCATAACTGAGTTGGAGCGTTCTTGAAAAAAGTTTGCTCTCTAAAAGGCTCTTTATAAATTGTCGTTTTATTATCAACATGGTTTGGACATGTGATGAGAATGAATGATGCAATAATTACTAAGCGAGTATACAAGCCAGAGGTGCAAGGTGGTCGTGGAAAAGGTAAACCGAGGAAAACATGGCTGGACCAAATGGACCAGATTTTGAAAGAAGGTAAAGTGATAAGTATAAATAATAGAATATGGTGTTTGACGAGATGTATTGATGTGAATGAGACGAAATATGTCTACATGGATAGAAAAGTTTGGAGATCTGTTCTCCCTGCCTAAGTCGCAAGGAAACGTTGTGATGATATATTTTTGTGTAAGTTAAATAGTATAATTATGTAGATGGAGAGAATAAACCATTTATTCTCCTGTCAATTCAGCCACCGTCCTTCCAAATCTTGAGCGATTTACTAAATATGTTTGCATCTGAGTTAGCCACCATATTGTATTCTCGGCATATTCTTACTACTGAGTTAGAAGCCTTATTCCTAAATTTAGCTACGCTGAACGAGAAAAACATACTTTAATAAATTAGTTTCAGAGTTGTCGAGTGAATATGCCGAATATATTCGTATTCTCATGACATATTGAAAGATCTATCAAAATTTCTTTGTCATTCGTTTTCATCTGGCTAGTTTCCTGTTATCTTGCTGATTATCTTGCCAAATTTTACCTGTATTGGGCCGACATGCACCTAATTAAATAGGGGAGTGCTTTCTGTACATTGTAAAAATTAAAACATAAAATAAAATTTAAAAAAAACATATGTGTAAAATGTAAAGGAGTGGGCTGAAAAACATTTGTGGTGTCCCCCGTCCGGTATCTTCTCTTTACAGGTGGTCATACAAGAGCCCAAACCTTTTGATGGTATCTGGTTTGCGTTGTTTATTGTGAATCGTGTAAAACCTATATAAGTATGTTTTTTTTTCATGTATTGCTTCATTTGTGCTGTCAATAAACGAAATTATTATTATTATTTATTTTATGAAATATATATATGAATAATAATTACTAAGTACATATATTTACACTAGTTAACAAATTTAAACTTTTTGTCTGCAACATATATTAAATTAGCTGATTCTTATTAAATCGACCCTGCTGATTACGAAAATCGCAGTGAAAAGTTTATAACACTTAACATTTTTGTGTAACAAAAGGGGAGTGTTTTAATAAAATGAGTACGTTTTTGCGCATTTCGAAAGTCGTAATTACAACAATGAAAATAAATAAATTCCTGAAATACTAAATTTGGACACAGACTACAATGTCGTTACATAGGAAAATGAAAAAAGCAGAATAAAAAATAATTACTATAAGAAAAATTGACCTTATGATATACCAACTTTTTGTTAAAAAATAACCTTTTTTATAAATTTGATCGAATCAACTTTTTTAGAGATTGTGTATTAAATTGAACGAAAACTCAAATTCGATAACTTAGGAGCCCCTACATTACAGTAAACAGCCATATACTGATTACTAGCAACATTTTTTTGTTAAAATATGAAAAACTTAAAGCTATTTTTTCCTCTTGTACTTTGTGTCACCTTCTCTAAAAAAAACCAACAGTAGTCCCCCATCATATTAGAATCCCACCTTCCTTGATATCGTTGTTATATTCTGTAAATATCCTGATGGAATCTTACCCCTTGTTTATCACTTGAAAATGGCTTGAAAACGTCTAGATGGATGGGATTGCAGGAAGTGTATTTTCAGTGACATTCGACCTCCTAGCTTCTGGTAACTGCAAGAGTTCTTGTACAAGCTGTTCGTAATTGACAGTTTTATTATTACCTAGGAAGCCACTAACAACCCTTCCAAAGGCTTTCCAAGCTTCTAGTTCTTCAACATTTAATTTTATTTCGAACTTTTCATCTTTCAAAAGTTTCAGTTTCAGTCAAAAACTAATTTCCAGTTTTTCTCTTAAAAGGTACGTGATGGAACATTTTCAAGTTCATATTCGTTATCAGCACACAAAAATTGACCTAAAATTATCGTTTTCACCCTTGTTACAAAAACTTGTTAACAAATGTTATTAGACAATAGTAACTTGTTAAAATTAACGTGAAAAATGAAAGATTGACATCATTGTGATAGATTTATAAGTTTTTTTTCCTGAAATATTTGAGCGATCCGAGGACACGTAAGGTTAAAAAGAGTGATTGCTATTACTACCGGTATTTCTACCTACCGGTATTTCTAAAGGCAAGTTGACTATATAATATATACCGGTTGATAGAACAATCTATCAGTGCGTTGACTCAGATAATTATCCAGAACATACCAAGACTAACCAGGGCGGAGGGATTAACTTGATTATGCAAATTGAGGTTCTAAAGTTACGGAATAAAGATCAAAGCCTATAACTTTTTTATTTCGACTTATGTAATCTTTCACTTAGAAGCAATCTTAATTTTATCGTAAGAGTAAACCGAATCAATAAAGGCTTCCGTCTTTGTTCCCTTCCAGAATTCGCCTCCAATCTTCTCGGTTCTGGACAACTTTTCGTTTTTTCCCCGCTTGAAATTCCGCCACGTCACTGAAGATATTATTTTATTCTCATTCTTGACCTGCCAACTCGACAACGTTTTTCGAATTTTCTTTTTGGTTGAATGCATGTTAATAGTAGAAAGAGCGTTTAGTATGTAACATAAATACTAATCACTCAATGTGGGTGATCCTTCTGGTCTTATCCTTCTTGATGCTGAGGACAACTTGTATCTTAAGGATACTGATAACAAACTTGTTAGACAACATCTCAATTCAGAGACGACAAATTATATACAATATAATTTATTAAAACGGGTTTGATTTGACTAACATGTGGATGAAAATCAAAGACCTCTTAAAAAAAACAATTTTTAAGATTGAAATAATTTATATTCATTTAATTTTTTAATATTAAAAATACATTTTTTGTTTACTAACGTTTTTCAGTAAAAGAAAACCCAGTTTGAAAAAAAGGTTTTCCGTCTGGTTTTTACTTAAGGCTTCGTAAACATCTTTCTACATGTACTATATGCAAAGAAAGTGTTACACATGATTCGCTCTGATGCTGTTATAGTTGTCAGACGTGATTCTTTTATAAATAGTGGGTTGGGGTTCCGAGTTAGAACGCCCTTGAGGAGAGTTTGCTTTTTAAACGGCTATATATATAAAATTGTCCTGTGAATGAATGCAACGTCTTCGAAACGCCAATCATCTTTCAAGCCAATCGAAAAATGCTATAAATTAGATTTTTTTTAATTTCTTGACAAAATGTACTTTACATAACAGTAATAATTATAAAACAAAATATACAAGTATCAATATCTTCCAAAAACAAAAACCTTTCAGGATACATGAATTTTTGAAAATATATTGCACAAGAATATCACTGTTTAGTAAAAGAAAATATCAAATACTTTTAATTAAATTCAATCAACAGTACAACTTGAGTAGAAAAAAAATCTCTAAAGAATAAAGATAATACGAAATCATAGGGTAAATTAAAAGAAAATACTTAAAATGAATGGAATAACTTGCCTCTCAGTCAAGGCTTAAGACTGAGTAAATGGCGGAGAAGGATCATCCTGAACAAATATATAAATACATATAAGTTTATCGTTATTCAAGTAGCATGTACATATATCCGATAGTGATACATTTAAGGCAATGGAAAGGAAAATACATTTAAGAGAGAACCTATTAAAAGGGTTCGTCTGATAACATCCTCCCAATCGAGATACACCCCCACCAATATAAGATGAGGTCGAACTTGAAAACATCAGATGTTTTTCATTCCACAACCTTGTGAACGTAAATTATAATACAAAAAAAAGATAATAAATAAGCAGTTAATACAATTTTAAACTCAATAAATATGAAGGAAATCGTTAAAAATATAAAACTCACATACACACACAATTCCAAAATATGAGCCAAAATTTTGAGATCTCCATTAAAAATGTCCACCAAACCATACATGGAGTTATTAAATTCTCACACATGAATTATAAATAATTGATTGTTTTTACATTATAAACGTTGTCAGTTTTTTCTTGCATTGCTGCACACGTCGCAGCGCGAAAGTCTTACTTACTCGTAGTTAAGAATTATGAATGAAAGGAACAAGATTTTACTTGTTCATTAATACTCAGGAGGAGGTGCGGTGCGCTCGAGGCGGCGGGAGTCAGAGAGTTGGCCAGGCGCCATCCATAACCAGCGCTAAGAGATACCCAGGATCTATTAATTACCACGACCTGCATATTCTGCAACATTCCTAAGGGGAAGTATAGACTCTTTTAATTTATTTAAAATAACTTATTTATTTGAAATATTTGCACCATTATTTTATTGACAATTGTATAGTGGAGTCTTCTTCTGCCTCGTGACCTCAATGCTGAGGAATGTGACTCACACTGAAACTACTGTATGTCGTGCACATTATTTTTCAGAACTCCCGGCATTCCGCAGAGCTTACGATAAATGCAGGCTCGTAGCACCCTTCATCTGGTCACTTCAGCGGTTAGATGATCTACCTTTGCTTCTGCGACCCTCCACATTTTACTGCGACCCTCCACATTTTACTACGACCCTCCATATTGACCGTTAGTTTTTTATGTCCATATTATGTGGATAATCTCTCTGATATGTTAAGTTATTCTTATATATAAACATCTGTTCGTCGTTCTGTTCATAATACACCCTGCAATAGTCTTGAACACCACATGTCTAAAGAGACTATCTATGCTTTATCTTTTTTTTTTACTTTTATTGTCTAAGTTTTAGTAGGAGCGTCGAAGACCTCCGTGACCTAGGTGGTAGATGTTTGACATCGTCTCTTGGGTTTCGGGTTTGATTCCCGATGGTACCGGGTTAAATAAAATAAAAAAATCTGGAAAATGAGGTCGTCTGGTAACATTATTCACGTGCGTTAGACGTGTGAAAGTGTTGTCGCCTCTTCAAGTCCGGTAGAATTATTAACGTGTGCTATGACATACTTCGATTTCCTTGCTTATTCTCGTGGTTATGCCAGAAGATAACTGTCTCCCAGTCACAATCTTCAATATATCTGCATTGTCAATTCGGATATGTCGAAGGATGTCATATGAATGAAAAATGAAAAGAGTAGTGCGATAATACTACCGAAAACAATACAGCTTAGTGATTATTTTTATTCAAAATGTAAAATTTTGTATTTTGGGCATACGTGGTACATTGATCGTTAGATTGAATGATTTTAGAATTATTTTTGTGGTCTTTAAAAGGCAAAGTTTACGTTAACAAGCCATGGATTCAGGAACAGTTTTATGACAACATTTCGTCAGAAATCAATAATATACTGGCCTAAATGTTATACTCGTAGGTTGAAAATGTCAGAAAAGTCTCTAGGCAGATATTACTTTTTGAAGTTGACAATAAAAATATAAAATATAAATAAATACATTATACAAAATATTCATACTAGAAAATATAATATATTGAGGGTAATTTTTTAATATGTTAATAAGATGTGAATTATATAAGTTTATTCGCTCATTTATTCAATTATTTTGATTTCATTGTAATTTCTTTAATTGAACACTGTTTATTCCACTTTATATAACGGTAAAACTCTACCGGTTTAAGGTTTTCCCCTCATCATCAGGAAAGCACAAACAAGACGAAAGAGTCTTGTTTGTGCGTCCCTGATGATGAGGTGTAAACCTTGAAACAGGTAGGGTTATACCGTTATATAAAGTGGAATAAACAGTGTTAATCAAACAAATTACAATTCCTTTAAACCTTAACTGTTAAAATTTTTTGAATATATTTCGATTTCGTTTTACTATTTAAAATTGAAAAATATTTTTTTCAGACACTATCGGGAATCAAACCCGAAACCCTCGAGTGGAAGTCAAACGTCTTACTAACTAGACCACATAGGTCATCACTTAGATATTTTATACTTATAAATAGTTTTTTGTATAATTTGATGACAATTTTTAATAAAACAGTTTAGAGAACGTAATGCAAGTTGGCAACGTCTTACACGCAAAGTTGCATTCACACCGCATCCCAATCGAAATGCGCTAATGAGTGTACCAAAGCATTATTCATAAGCGATTTTGCTCGCGTTTTGCCACTTTGGTATATAATTCTCTTTAGTCCCGATACCATTATATTTCTCTTAATGAAACTTATAGATACTATTATCGTTTAATAATAAATTAAATAATGAATAAAATCATTAGCAATACTAATATTTCATTATTTTATTTTAATTAAATGGGGGAATCATTCTATCCAACGAATTTCGATATGTTTATTTTATTTAAAATGGACGAGTAATGAAAGATAAAAGCTAGTTAAGGAATTTTGCTATTTGGGTAGTATTTTCTTAGGTAATGGAAGAGTTGAGAGAGATATCGAATGGCGTGTAGCTTACAGAGAACAAAATTAATGCGGTACTAAAATATTTACGCTCGAACCGGACAATGCCAAAATCCGCTAAGATGATGACAGTCCACGATATTATTTTGATGCCAATTTTGATGTATGGGAGTGAAACGTGGACGTGGAAAAATACTGAAATCAGCCGAATAGATGCTGTTTAAATACGTGCACTGAAAAGAATACATAGGATGACAATTTATGACAGAAAACGGAATGAAGAGATAAGAGTTGAATGTGAACTGAAGGCTAATGTGTTGAGTAAGATGAAGAAGAGCACTTTGACATGGTTTGGACGTGTGAAACGGATGAATGAAGAAAGATTAACAAAACAAATATATAGTGCAAATGTTAGTAGAATGCGTGAGAGAGGAAGACCAAGAAAAGTATAGTAAGATCAAGTGAATTATATTTTGAAAGGAGGAAACGCAGAAAGTCAGAGAAATCGTAATCATTGTATTAGGTGTATGGCTGTAGAAGAGGCGAAGGATGTGTGTCTAGATAGGAAAGTCTTGTGCTCTGTTCTCTCTGCCTACCCAGTCAGGGATCTGGCTTGAAGGTATATATGATATGTATGTATGTAGCTCATATAGAAGTAAGCTTGAATAATATTATAACGATTAACCATATCTGAAAATAAAATATCGTACGAGTATTAAATATTTTTCTTCTTGGCAGTCCGCTCAATTCTGATGATCGCGGTCAACTTTATCCTTCTGTAGTACAAGCAATATTTCCCTATGTAGCGCCCTCTGAATTAAGTACTATTTTTTTTTCACCGGGCAACTCTATCAGACGGGTGCTAGGCCTTTGATAATTTTGCTTATCACGCTTACCGTCTGAATTTACCGCTCAAAGCAGTCGTCCTCCCTCGCGTTATGTCTCCAAAGAATTAGTAAGATTCTTATTACACACAGCACAGAGATGCTCTTCAATAATCGATCGATAGGTCAGTCCAATATTCTAAAAATGTTTTAAAAATAATTGTAATTCAAAATATAACATTCTTTCACGTCATTTATTTGAACCACACATCTAACTCAATAATGTTGAGTCTAAATCTAGTTCGTAATGCTTTAAAATAAAAGATTTATAGTGATTTGTTGAAAATACATCCATGAAAGATAACTTATAAATTGAGTCATTTTCCTTCTCCCATGACGTCGGACATTAAGTTCTTCGCCGCTACTATTCTTTTCACACTCAGACGTGTCGCCACCGGAGAACGAATCCTTTCGGACAGTTCCTCCTTCATCATTGTGTGAGGTCGCACTTAAAAAAAATAATGATTTCGATTTTCGAGATTGGGCGATCGACTTATTTTGTCCCCCTAACAAAGTGGGCAGTGGTTGGATCGAACTGAACTAACCTTGATTAGCCAACTACCAAATGAAATAACTTCTGCAAAAAAATCTACACGAATCTGTAGAGAATGGCATTCCTAACGTTATAATTCTTATCGTCATCATTTTCATCACCATTACGGCGCGTCTCCATTACTATATGTAGAAAGGATAGATCAGTGTTTTCTAATTTTACCATTATCATTTACGAAAAACTACTAAGGATTAAAATGAAAAAAAAATGTTTATACATAATAGATTTACAAAAATCTAATCACATATCGAAAGTAAGAAAATAAAATAATAAGTTAATTACACAAAAAGTATATATGCATATAACACCACCACTACCATGGCGCCATCGTCACTATCATACTAGTATATCGATACTGGGACACGTATTTCTTTTCTGGCAAGTTCAAATGTTTCGTTACGCATACTGTCATATTTATTATAAAGGCTTTTCTCTTTTTCCTCTTTTAGAAGTTGATTGATTTGTTCTGTCACTTTTTTCTATGGCGTACGTAGGTACCATTTATACTACTCGAACAGATTATTGCTTTTAATTTTTCATAATTGAGTGGGCAAACCATTTCAATGCTTCTTTTTTCATCAAGATAATTCTTATCAAGCATGATAAATACACTGAGATTGATTGATGCTTAAACATAAAATAATAGGTTGTCTGGAAAGTAGTATCGTATATCTCGGATAGATGTCTTGAGGGCAAAATTTTCATTGTTTATTTCATTTCAAACGTGCTGAATGTATATTATTATGAAAGTTTTAGTGTTTTCGAACTATTTTACCCAATTACTTGAGCGTTTTTTTTGTGTGATTTTGAAGAATGGAAGCAAATACGTTGATTTTTTACTACCGCAAAAAAAATGCGACACAAACAAAACATTGTTATGTATTGTGTATGGCAACGATGCAGTAAGCAATCGTGTGTGTCAAATGTATGTAGTTTAAAAATCAGTAATGGTGATACAAAGATGACGTCCACTCTAGAAGGCTGATTACAATTCAATAAGGCTTTGATCGAGAATAACCATCGTTACACGAGATTGCTGAGATACTGAAAATATTGAAAAGCATCTTCTACGAGCCCTTACATCGAAATAAAAAAAAAATGTTTTGAATTTGACTTAAAGAACAAAATTATTTTCCGGGCAACCCAATATGTCTTAAATATAACTAGTAAAATATAATGACATTCAATTTCGTTTCTGTTTTTAAGTTAATTAAAAAAATATTTATCTTTACAAGCAGCTCTTGCAAATATGTGAATATTCTCACAGATTATTTCAGTGCAGCAGAGACGGTTTAAATTGGATGTGTCCAGAGCTCATCACGAAGGGTCGTCATGAGAGGTTGCTCAATGTCAGATGCTGACAGAAGTGATCTTTTGATTGATTAACTCTTGAGCTGGTCGAGGGTGAGAGGAAAACATAAGGACTGTAAGTCTTAAGGAAACGAGTTTCATCGTAACGGAATTGTAATGACTTCCACCAGCTTGACGGTGTTTTTTTTAAATGAATGGACAAATATATCCAACCTGTAAAACACTTTTTTTTAAATGTATCAAATGTTTCGGCTTTACTTTATGGACCTTCATATTAAAATATTTTAGAATAAATTACTTAGTTATTCCAATAATTACATTAATAACTGTTACACGTGTTTCATCCTTCTATTCCAAAGCTTTCTTCAGGTGGAATATGTTTGAAGAGAGTATTCGGATAAGAGCTAGAAACACGTGTAGCGGGTATTAATGTAATTATCTGAATACAAAAATAATTTAACGTTAAAAATTCTTTTTTTTTTGGTTTATTTTAAATACTGAATGTGAATAATACCTCTATTTTAGTATCAACTTTAATACATGGGATTGAAACGTGGACGTAGAAAACGACTGAAAGGAGACGAATAAATGCTGTGGAAATATGCGTACACTGAGAAAAATACATGGGGTAACAATGTATGACAGAGTATGTAATCATGTGATTAGCTATGAAAGTGAAGTTAACGCTGAATGCATTAAGTAAGATGAAGAATAGCATTGTGAGATAGTTTGGTCATGTAAAACGAATGAATGAAGAAAGACAAACACAAAACAAACATACAATGGAAATGTGAGTTAGAGGCATAGTAGAGGAAGATCAAGGAAAGTGTGGTTGGATCAACATATCTTGAAAGAAGGAAATTTAAAGTCAGATAAATCGTAAAAGTTGTATGAGAAAGTGTATGCATGTAGAAGAGGCGAGAGACCTGGCGCTTTGTTTTCTGCCTAGCCTGATAGGAAAATCATGTGACTCGATGTTTTAAGACAATGAAATTACGATTTTATAATACACAGACAATAATTGTGGTAAAATGTCAGTTTGATTAAAACTTTACGATATTTTGAAAGGAGAGAGATCGTATATAAAAACATTTCACTAATTGAATCACGGCTGCAGACTAAATAAGATAGGCTATAACAGGTGTTTGATGTTAAAACTAATCGAGTATCAGTATGTTTGAGAAAATCAATGTCATAGTTTGATAGCATACACAAGAGTATGAAATTAGAGCGTGTTCTAAAAATATTCAATTTAGCAATTTGTTAAATTTCACGCTCATTTCTGGTCGAATTGAGAAGCAAGATCGTGTACAAAAACGCAATGTCTTAACGCAACGTGTTGACGATACTACCGCACATGAAGAGGCAACAACACTCGCGCACGTCTAGCTTTCGTAATAGTGTTACCAGATGAACATTTTCAACAAACTGGGATAATTTATTTCGGTTACCATAGGAAATCCATGATGGTAGTCAAACGTCTTACTAACTAGGCCATAGATATCGGCGTCGCTCGTGAAACTATCATAAAAGAGAATTTCTATGTGATCATCGTACAGTATTTGATCATCTGTGTAGAAGGTAATTAGTTCGAAGCTCGCATTGTGCCCTTTGAATAGCACGGGCAAAAAAAATCTTGCTATGTAATAAATATGACCTACATTTATCTTTAAATCGTGGTTCGAGAGTTGAAGATGTATCGATAAAAGACATTTTTTTTTACATTTTTCAGAAATCATCTGGAATTGACCCTGAAATCCCTGGTTGGAAGTCAAGCGACTTGCTAACAAGGCTACGAAGTCATCATGTTTCCTCAAAGCACGGGTATGTATTAAAATAATTTATTTTTACTGTTTTACATTTTATAATATTATATAAAAACCATCATAAATTGAATTAAATATTGTTTGGTGTTTACAGCCTTAAACAAAAGGATAGAAAAATGAAAAAGGTCGATATGAACATGCTTTGATATACTCATAATGTGCAATGTCAAATGGACAGAACAAGTTTGCATCTGTACCCTTACATGGTGCAGTTTGTTGATGCGAGTCACGGGGAATGTGAACTGTTCCATGGCATTTTAACGAGAGCCAAATCATAGTAACAAAATAATGGATTTGCAGCGTGAAAGAGGTACAAATTGCATTGATGCTCCTTAAATAGTTTGATTTTTAGTCCAGTGGTTTTCAAACGCATCCTTAAGAATAATTCTAATGAGAACATTTCTAGTACGATTTATTCTTCCAATGAGAATGTTTCTAATCTGAACCAATAATAATTTCACTGATTATGTTTCTTATACGTTTCTTATGCGAATTCTTATTCCAATGAGAATATTTCTAATGAGAATAATTCTTCCACTTAGCATATTTCTCATGCGAATAACTCTTCCAATGAGAATGTTTCTGATGTGAAAAATTCTTCCACTTAGGATATTTCTCATACGAATAATTCTTCAAATGAAAATGGTTTTAATGAAAATAATTCTTCGAATGAAAATATTTCTAACGTGAATAATTCTTCCACTGAGCATGTTTCTAATACGAATAACTCTTCCAATGAGAATGTTTCTAATGTAAATGGGAACTAATCCATTGAGAAGGATTTTACTGAGAAAGAAAAACGTTGCATTATTGATAATTTAACATGAAAGATTAAAGAGATATTTAGTTGAATAGTCAGTAATAATAATAATAAATGATATCAAACATTTTCAGTTGCATATGAAACATTCAAACTCTAGATAGAACTTTTGTGTAAAGTATTAGAAGTTGTATAGTTTTTTTTCCTTTTGAAATTTAAGTAAAAGCATTACAGATTATCAATTCTTGAATTTAAGGACAAAAATATGACAATTCACTTTTTAAGTTTACATTATTCCCCCTGAATTTATTTAGTGGTATGTATAAGAAATATTTTATATAAATTCTAAATCAATGCGCTCTTGAGGTAGTATTTTATACGACATTTTATTAACTATACAAGTTTTCTATTTTTTATTACTTAATATATAATTATTAGTTAGAACGGTTTCTAATAAGATGTGTTAATTAAATATTATATAATATCGATACATGAAACATTACTATGAGTATATGCGATGACATTCCACCTATTTTTGCAAGTTTTGTGATGGTTTGGGAAAAATCATTTTAGGTATTTTTTCCTTATTTACGAGTACTAAGAATTTCGACTTAACTTCGTATAAATTTAATTGTAGCAGAATAAGCTAGGTTCATAATGATTGTTCTCGATGTATGCATATTTTTCAATAATAATGAAATAATTTTGTGAATTTACAAGGTATATGATGATTTAATTATATTTTTTATCACAATAAACTTTCTTCAAACTGCCGTACATTCATTCAAAATAAACAATAATTTTACGGGTTGTCGACGCATAACAATACCATTTTGTTATTCTTTATACATTGTAGATCCCATTCGAGCACATACAATTGTAATTCGTGGATAAATATTTATTTACATTTTAAAGATAATAATAAATTAATTAAATATTTTTTTATTTAGTGTGTAAAGTCTTTCGGAGTGTTGTTTGGCTTATGATGTTAACGTTTCGAAAATTTTGCAATTTTTATCTTCAGGGCTTGTTTATAATAATTTTAGACGAAGTTGATTATCAACTAAGCCCTGATTATGAAAACTGCAACGTTTTCGAAACGTCAGCATCATAAACCAAATACTGCAGTACAACATTCTGAAATACTTTATACAACATATAATATATGAAGTAGTGAGAATACCTTAAAATATAGTTTTATTTTACTTTGTTTTTTTTTTATATAATTACATTGTATTATATATAATCGTACTAAGTAAGAAAAATACAATAATTTGAGATTATATTGAATTAACCTAATAATACTCGTAAGAGAAGAATTTATATGTAGCGGCTTTTTTATAATATATATAATATATATAAATACTTTGCGGTGGAAAACATTGAAACAATTTCATTCAATAAAGCCATTCCGCGTGTGATTGAAGATAATTAGTGCGACGCTTGTCTTCGACTTGAGCCAGGGATTTTGGTTCGATTCCTGATGGCTACCAAATAAAACAAAAGTGTCCTAGTATTTGACTTATGCAAGTAACAAAATCATACTCGACAGACGTGTGTGAGTGTTGTTACCTCTTCATGTACCAACTCGTCACCATTAAATCGTTCAGTTTTCATAAAGTCAATATTTACTGACGATAAATGAAATGTAGTAAAGTTCGTCGAGTTTGTATTAGGGATTTCAAACATAACAATTTCAAAACTTACCCCTGAAATATTGTGTTTGACCGGTCTAGGGAGTTTATGGAGACACCGATGATTTTTGGAAATCAATACAATAAAATGTTATGCACTAACCATTTGAGCAAAATTGGTCACAAAACGGCACTTAATAGATCGATAATAATTATATATTTAAATCATTGTTATACACCAAACCAAATACTTTACCTTTTAAAATTAAGGTTTCTTCAAATGTCAACAATTATCACTTAGTTTACCTGTTCTTTATACATATAACCTAAACATAAGAATCACACAATTACTATCCCTTTATCGGTCTAAAAATTTCATCGTACTATCAAAAATAACTCGAATGTCACTTAAAAATGTTCAACAATCACAACCACGTTTTTCAATTAGATTTTTTGTTAGCGCGTTTGAAAATCATTGGTAAGCAACGAAGAACCGTTCTCGGCGTAGAACATTCGTGGAGATGTTATTAAATACGGTGTTAGAAGAAAACTGGCGACTCATATCGCATGGAGGTGATTAATTTTCCACAATACGGTACAGAACGGCATCTTCTATTCATGATGTTAGTGTGTGGTGCGGTTCTGAATGCCTGCCCAGCCAAGCGACAAGTTTGCATGAATTTCTATAAAACAAGAGTAAAACTGTTAGAAAACTAGAAAAAATAAGAGAGGGAGCTTAAAGGTTATCTGAGAACTGCAGAATTTCAGATCAGATGCAATATTGCGACCATAACATGTTTCAAATAGGAAAACTCTTTTCTGATTTTTTCATTGATACACCTGTCATCTTGTAAACCTCATTGACTTCAGCTATATCTAAACATTCCAATATATCATAACTTTGTAACATCTGGACCTCAAATCTACATGTAGGAGTAGAACCCATTGACAATCCACCAGAGCCTGTTTCGGAATTTAAACTCCCCAGGAATTTCCAGGTAAAATATTACTACAAAAGGGACATGGGAAATTTATTGGGTGTTAACATAAGTTGTGTCCATTTTTTTCAAATTAAAAATGAGCACCAAAAGTAAAACAAAATGGTAAAGGTTATACGTCATTCGAAATATTTTTTTTTGCTCTACAAGTGTTGTGTTTGCTTTCACGTTATATATATTATTTTATTTGATTACAAGCCTTCAAAATGGAATGTCAAGTAGACGAAAGTGAGCATTTTCGACACCTCATTCTGTTCGCGTTCAAACGAGAAAATAAAGCTGCTCGCGATATTTGCGAAGTGTACGGTGAAGATGCTATGAATGAAAGGACAGCTCGTCGATGGTTTTTGCGTTTCAAAGACGGTAATTTCGACCTGAAATATATGGAGCGTTCTGGGCGATCAGTGGACTTCGATGAGGACCGCTTAAAACATATTTTTCATGAAGATCCCCTTCAAACCACCGTAGAATTGGCTGAGCAGATGAATCGTAGTCACATGACTGTATACCGCCATCTTAAATCAATGGGAAAAGTCCAGAAGTTCGACGCTTGGGTTCCACATGTTTTGAGTGAAAACAACAAAAATCAATTGTCGAACCTTGAACGTTGAATGGGAATAAAAAAATGAAATGTACAGCATTTGTGACACTTGACACGAGTCAATGTATTTATTTATTTACACAAGTAATGATATGTATACATAGTATGTTATATGGAAAATAAGACAAACAAAAATAAAAACAAGTCATTTTAAGTGAACACTCTCACTTTATACGAATCTGGGTTTATTGCATTTAATTTGTCGTGTCCCTAGTAAACTAGGCTTTTGTGTATATTTTACTGAGGACATGTATGTTACATATGAAAAAATGGGTGCTTTTACCAATTGTTAAACATCTCTGTCAGAAACTCTCATCAACTTGAAAAGTCGGGAGATCTAATTATAAGTATGTACTACGTAAGTCAACACTTTGTTTACTCCATACTTAACATCACAACCCAATATTGTCGAGGGATGCTCGTTGAGGTTCTTAAGTAGTTTTTTGTAGAGCCTCGTTTGACAACAACAACTGGTATTTTTTAAAGAATAATAAATAATCGTACGTTTAAAATATATCCATATTATAACAGTGGTAACTAAGGGAATAAGTATTCTTCATATCCGAGCGAAGTATCATAACGCGGGTTTCGAATCAGCGACCTTCTGCACATAACTCTAACGCGTTAATCGTACATTCATGTACGCTCTTAGATGATTTACTGATTTGAATGTGATGAGATCTTATCATGCAAGTGAACGAAAGAGTACTCCCAAAAATAAGTCATTTCCCTTTGTTAATAATATCTACTATCGAAGAACAAGAAACAGGGAAAACTTTACATAGTTTTTGGCAATAGATTTTTAAATTAAGTTGTAAAAAATGTAAGGAATATTTCCCCCTGGTTGTTTCCTGTCTTAAAATTTTCCATCTCTGTATTTGAATATTGTATTCTTGTTAGATAATATCAAGGACGTATGACAGGGTATCATACGAGTACCATAAAATGAAATTGTGACTAAAAAATACAATGTTTTTATTTGTTTGTATACCGTGTTCCATTTAATGTATTTCCTATAGAATTTAACTAAATGTTAATAAAAACAAAAAATATAAAGATTATAGATTCAGAATTATTCTGTGACGCACGTTGCAAGAACAAACTAACGATAATTGATCGAAGTTGAAAGTTCGTTATTAGTGATTTTTAATACAAGTGATACGCAAATGGTAGCACATAGGTCACTTGTGGCCCTCCGGTCAATTCTGGTATGTCTTAACGAAATATGTATACGAATTGATTGGGTCAATCAGCCAAATATATTGTTTTGCGCCCCTATCAAGTGTTTTTTGTTGATATTCAGTTAAATCATAAATTTCGGCGGCCGTGGTCTAATGGTTAGCAGTCACGATAGTCAAGTGGGCGCCCGAAGTTCGATTCCTGGTGGAATTTTTACTTTTAGATCATTTAACATGAGAATTTTTGTTTTTCAGTAGCTTATATTCCGCTCATCATAATTTGTTATAGTGTTTTTTAGCAACACAACAAATATCGCTTTATGAAGTTGCCTAAAGAAAGACTGCAGTAGATTACACCTGCCGATCGTCTTGGAAATTAGATCTCCTTGTCATCGGAACTTTAGGTTTGATCTGTCAAGAGTATGTGCTTACTGAAGTGCAATGCACACAGCAACCCAATACATGCACAGGCATCTTAGGATGGTTGACAATCATACTCGATAACGAAGCATATCGACGTCTGTTAAGAATATGGTACTGAGTAGAACTTGGGCTATTTTCCATTCGTAAGATAATGCCTCGATCGAAAATTCTTGTACACCACTATCAAAAAAGTACAATGAGTCGCCAGGAGAAGATATAGAAGAATCCTCAAGATACGGTTAGTAAGAGCTTTAGCCTTCTCAATTTTCCAGTACGTTGTGGAAATATGTGAGCTGAGGCATCAGAAAAGATCCCTTTGAGATGTGGTGCTGGTGGCACGTGCAATGTACGTCGTGTATGGGACGCATAATACAGTTTTTCGGGCATATTGCTACGATATAGCGTGACACTCTAGAGCAGTTGCTGGTGGCAGGCGCAGTTGATAGGCCCAGATCGCGTGGACGATTACTTATTAGACGAAGTGATTTCATAAAAGGTCCTGTCATCCAGAGCTTACTGGACACAAAATATAACTTAAGACGTCTATATTTGAGTCCAAGGGAAGAATAATATATGTATCTATATACTTATACGATTTTCAGTTTTACAGCGCATCTAACTACGTTGAAAATAACCAATTAATCATATTGCAAATCAATATGAGCAGATACGAGAAATTTGTTATAAAAAATCCCTTCTTTTTTTTCAATGTCGGGTGATTGCGTTATTAAAAAAAAAGCTACTAGTTTCTTCTCACACTGGTATCATCGCGGAATTACTTCAACCTGGAAACCTACCCCTTACCAACTGCACATTGATTCTTATCATTTATCCTTGGCGATCAAATTAAAAATGTTATCACTGTGGAAATTATTAACACTGCGCGCCTTATTTTATTTACGTTCTCCTATAAAATATATCGAGATACATCGAGCCCTTACTTGCAGGATATCTCTGGTTGATAGGATTTTGTCGAAACAAGAGTGTTGCCCTGTCAAAATCACCATCTTCCGACATGCGGTGTGGACGATAAAGAACAAAAAAGTAATATGTGTAGAAAATATTTATTATTCTAATATTACAAACTGGCGTGTATGCGGACGGGTATGATGCGGCAAAGAGAACTAGAGCATATCATTTCATGTTGATATTCTGAGGAAATTTCTATTGAAAGAGAAATAAACCAATATTTAACTAGAAAAATACATTTAAGAGAAAGAGTTATAATTTAACAATATGCCTGTGGCAAAATGGTAACGATTATTTTACGCACTTTTATTTAAAAAATCGGAGTTTCAGTTTTATGGAGTCTTAGTAAATGATATCATCGTACAGTTAAACCTCGGGTCACGAACGCCTCTACTATAGTCACGAACAAATCGGCTTACGAACACAATTTCCGAACAAATTTTGACTCGACCTGCGTACAATGCCTCGGCTCACGAATTAGTTGTAACGGCGCATTACGCATTAGTTGTTCTCATTGCGCGAGATGTGAACATTGTTTGTCGTTGCGTTCGTTGTTCTTGATACAATTATTTTGCTTTTTTATATATATATAATATACAGTATATATAAAATATATTTTGCATTAAATTAACCCTCATTATGGATCCCAAGAAAATGAATTTCGGTTTGCGAACATTTCGGCTCGCGAACGGAATCAAAGAACGAATTAAGTTCGTAACCCGAGGTACCACTGTATATTAATTTAATATGTACGAGTATATGATGACTTCTGTTGTGTTGGTAAGACATTTTAGTTTGATGTTTTGGACTCGATTTCCGATGGCATCCAACAAAAAGAAATGAAACAGGTTCTTAGTCTGGTTATAGAGTTCGTCTGGTAATAATACTCATACGGGTCGAGTACGTGTGCGATGGTTGTTGTCTCTTCACGTACAGCAGTATTGCCAATATGTGCAACGACGAACCGCTAGATCCTTGCATACTTCGGTGGCTCTAAACTCGAAGGTTCAATTACTGGAGTCGAAGGCAATGTTTTCTCCCGGACATTTCCAACTCGGATTTATTGAAGCTAGCGTACGAATGAAAAATGATGTTCATTATTTTGCACTTCGATATATATATCGAAGACTGATGATCAATTCGATGTTATTAATATATTTGCAAAAAATATTATAATTCATTATATTGTACTTTTGTTGTATACGGCACAATCTAATGGATTTACAATGTTGTGAAAATTTCTTCAAACCAACCAAAAATATATTGTATTGTATTACACTTTTATTGTATAATATATAATAGCACAATATGAATGATTTATTTTCTTGTACAATATCTTTCAACTAATCGGAATAGTGTCAAAGGGCATTATGTAAAAAAAGGACTGTAACCTGAAAAAAAAGTAAACCAATGGGAATTTGAAGAACTGGTTGGTATATTACAAATACCTTAAGTTAAAACTTAACTAGAAACCTTTAAAAATGCGGATGAGTAGAGCCTGTAATCACCAGATTAGAAGACATGCGTCTTATCAATTAGGCCATGAAGGTCACCATTTAATAGTCTAAATATATTGAAAAAAATAACAACCGCAACGGGCCGTTTGTAATCACTTAGTGCTTGTTTAACACCTTTATAGTTGATTGGAAGAGATTGCCATATGGCAATAAATCTGGCAGGTTGTACTGTATACAACGAAAGTATAATACCATATCGTAGCGTTCTCACCGTACCGTAATATACCCTAATATACTGTACTATGCTAAGCTATACAATACTACAAAGTGATAATACTTTATTTCATTATGTGCAAATATATCCAGCTGATATAATTAGCCGTAAATGGTTTATAAGCCTTGAAGTACTTCGATGTGTCTCCCCGTACCGTGCCGCATCGTGCTATACTATATGCTTTACTATGGTAGGCTATACAATACTACTAAATGATAACACCTTATTTTATTGCGTGTAAAGATATCCAGCTGGTAGAATTAGCCGTAAATGGTTTATAAGTCTTGAAGGACTTCGCTGTGCCTCGCCGTAAAATGCCGTATCGTTTTATACTGTGCTACGCTAGGCTATACAATACTTCTAAATGAGAATACTTTATTTCATTGTATACAAAGATATCCAGCTAGTAGAATTAGCTGTAAATGTTTTATAAGTCTAGAAATAATTCATTAAACACTTGTAGATATATTATCTAACTTTTATTAAAATATCTCTAAACTGTGCTGCATTCATATCAAATTACTCTTCCAAAAATGTGTTAAACGATTGTTTTTAAAGAAACTTGCGTATATAAAAATATAAAATAAACCGTAAACGTAGGCATGAACGAATGAATAAAACAAAAGAAAGCGATAATTGAGAATTGCCAGTTAATACAAGGTGTGATCAATTGTAGTTAATGAGTGTATCAGAAACAGCTCGAGTGGTACGCACTTAGAGTGAACATACTTCCTAATTTTTAAACCGGGATTTTTTAAGAATTAATAAATTGAATGTTTTTATCAAACGTATTGTAAAGGGTCTTTCAAATTGAGCGTTTTTTTTTATTCTTGGATAAAACACAGATGGCGTCGCGAATTTCGGTGTGTCTTGTGACATTTGAGAAGTGTAATGTATGACATTTATAAAAATGGAGTCGTATACGATACAACAATGCGTTCAAATTGAGAATGATTTTATGTATTGTAATATCCGGAAACGGTGATGTTAATTGGCCACCAAGATCATGTGATCTGACACCGTTAGACTATTTTCTCTGGGCTTACGTGAAAAGCCATGTCTATAAGAATGACCCCCGATCAATTTCTGAGCTGAAGGACGAAATTATTCGCGTTATTGGTGAGTTAGAACCGCAATTATGCCAAAATGTCATCGAAAATTTTGACAAAAGAGTGGACATCTGTGGAGCTGCAAGAGGTGGACATTTGCCGGATATTGTTTTTTGTGTTTAAATGTCATACATTATACTTCAATGGCCAATCAAAAGTTTTTTGAAATCAAAGCAAATTGTGTGTTTTATTCAAGAATTAAAAAAAAAATAATTAAAAAAAACCGCTCAATTTGAAAGACCTCCGTTACATACAGTGACGATCTCCGTGGCCTGATTTGTAAGAAGCTTGTTTTCCACCCATTTCAATTTCGATTCCCATTATTAAAATTAATTAAAATCAAGGGTACTTACTATTTCGGCAAATTATTTCGTTTGGTAATAATACTCACGCGCGCTAGACGTGTGCATGTGTTGTTCATCTTCACGTGCAAGATAGTATTCCAAATACGTGCGAGGACGAACCGCGAGTTCCAGGCCAACTCCAATAAGTTCTTAATACGAAAGCTCGATTTATTGGATCAAAAACCTTCAACACATTAATCAATTCGGATAGGTTGAAGGATTACCATAGAAATAATTTTGCACGGAGTATAATTTCTTAAAACCAACCAGAAAGATGTTAAAGGCCAAATGTAAAAAAATACACCTTTGAATCCTTTTTGGTACAATCTGGAATTGATTACGATACTCCCGGGCTGGAAGTCATGCGACTTACCAACAAAACCATGAAGATCGTCTAACCGTAAAATAATTCTATAAGATTGACAGGGTCTTAAGAGCTTAAGCCATCTAATTGAGGTGGATTGGACAAATGGAATGGGTGAATCATTTGAAATTACTAGTATTGTATTACACTTATGCTGTACGCAGTACAACAAGGCCATGTGGCAATTTATTCTTTACCAAAAACATGTTAAGTCGTAAATGAAAAACTTTTTTAGCTTCGTTGTTGAATACAGTATAATCTGGCGGGATTATTTCCATGTTGCTATTTCTTCTAAACGTCCAGAAAAATGTTAAATAGGCTTTAAGTGAATATCAATTGGGGCCCTTTTAATAAAATAGGTGTCAGCAGGGATTAAACTCTCAAGCTCCAGGTTCGACAACATGTTTCTTATCAACTAGGTTTTTAATATAGTTCCAACGGGATTATTGTTAGAGCCTACGTTCCAACAGGTTTCCAGTCAGAACCTATATTCGTACAGAGGTCTAGGAAATCTAGAAGTCTAGGAAATCTATTTTCAGTAAGAACCTATATTCATACAGAGGTCTTCTAATGAGAAGTCTCTGGGTTCAAAGTCTAAGAAACTAGGTCATGAAGGTTGCCTTGTTTGTGAGATAGGTAAAATACACAATATACAGTGTATGGAGAAAATACAGTTCCCTTACTTTATTGATGCATATATGATACCATTCTACACATTATCTTTGGGTACCATGATTATTTCTTTGGTTACCATGCCTATGTATTTGGGTACTAGAACGAATTAATTAAGTAAAAGGAAGAGTTGTGAGAGATATCGAACGACGTGTATCAATAGGAAATAATGTCAATGGGATACTAAAAATATATACTCAAACCGGACCGTATAAAAAGCTGCTAAGATGATAAGTTCACAACAGTATTTTGGTGCCAACTTTGATGTATGGGAATGAAATGTGGACGAGGAAAAAAACCGAAAAGAGCCTAATAAATGCTGTTTAAATGCGTACATTGAGAATAATACATGGGTTGACAATGTATGATAGAATTCGGAATGAAGGTATAAGGGAAGAATGGGAACTTCAGGCTAATGTGTTGCGTAATGTGAAGAAGAGCACTTTGAGATGGTTTGGACATGTGGAACAAATGGATGAAGAAAGACTAACACAACATATTTATGGTATAGTGCAAATGTGAGTGGAAGGTATGTGAGAAGCAGATCAAAGAAAGTATGGTTGGATGAAGTGAATGATACTCTGGAAAAAGGAAACGTAGAAAGTCAGAAAAATCGTATAATTTGTATGAGAAGGTATATGTATGTAGATTGGTTAAGGATGTGTGTCGAGATAGGAAAGTCTGGCGCTCTGTCCTCTTTGCATACCCCGACATGAAGATGTAGACAGGCATATTAATAAGACGTCTGTTTATATACTTTTTTTCCTTTGGGTACCTTGGCTATTTATTTGGGTACCATGATTATTTCTTTGGGTACTATGTCGACAGGCATATTAATAAGACGTCTGTTTATATACTTTTTTTCCTTTAGGGTACCTTGCCTATTTATTTGGGTGCCATGCTTATTTCTTTGGGTACCATATTGACAGGCATATTAATAAGACGTCTGTTTATACACTTTTTTCGTTTGGATACCTTGCCTATTTATTTGGGCGCAATCCTTATTTCTTTGGATATCATGCCTATTTCTTTGGGTACCATGTTGACAGGCATATTGATAAGGCATCTGTTTACATACTTTTTTCTTTGGTGCCATGCCTATTTAGACAGACATATTGATTAGACGCCTGTCTGCATAGTACCCAAATAAAAAATATATAATATTACAGTACAGTTTAAGTACACAGTAATTGCCTTTTTAACATCTTTCTGGTTTGTTGAAAGAAATTATCACGTACCGGTAAACTGCTCAGGTTGAACCGTATACAACATAAGTGGAGTTGTTCAAGTGTTTGGAGAATACCTTTTTACTCTTCATTTGACGACCTCCGTAGGCTATTTGGTATGACACTGATTTTCCACTTGGAAGCTTAAGGTTCGATTCCGGATGGTACCAAAATAATGAAAGCTAAAATAAACAAGGTGTCTGATTAAAGAGATCGTCTGGTAACGATAGTGTGTGTGTTGTGGTTTGTTGTATTGTATAACACTTTCGTTGTATACACTTTCGTTGTATACACTTTCGTTGTATACCTGGGGGGCTTATTGCCATGTGGCAATATCTTCTAACCAACCAGAAATATGTTAAAGAGGCTTTAAGTTGAAACCAGACTGGATTCCTTTTAAAAAAAACTGGGTTCCAAAGGAAATTGGACCCGCAACCTCCGGGCTGGGAGACAAGCGTCTTACCAACTAGGCCACGGAGGTCGTCTTGCTTGTTCACGGGAGATAGAATTTCCAACATGTACGATTGCCAACTGTGAGTTAATTGCATTCGCCAGTAATTCTTCGAAGTCGAAAACAAAGTATTTCCCGGCCACGCTTTTCAACTGATTACTTTTCTATCATATACTATGGCGCTAAACCATTAATATTTTTGAATACCAGCTTAAACTCTACCTTTTCCCAATACTTAAACCAGTTAAAGCCCCTTCAGGATATATATGTTATAATACAATTGTATTAAACTTGTTATCTATCACTTTGGAATATTCCACTAGTATTCTAAGAATGTTGAGTATCTTTACAAATTGAAAAGTATTTCAATGAATAGAGCATTTAGCCTTTACTTTAATTAGTTTTGTTTGACTACACCAGCTCATTTTATAATGGATAGCTATTATGCGACATAAGTATTCTGATAAAAAAACAAATAAAATAAATAATCCTAATATTTAAACAAAACCTTTTAAATTACCGAAAAGGGATTTTTTTTAATGCAAATGAGTTTAATAGGGGGATTAATTAATATTTGTTCATGGCTTTTTTATTTTTAAGCAAAAGGGTATAGTAAGTTCCAAGTTGCATGGTAATAACTTTATTTTTTTATTTGAAATCATGAACATTATTTTTAAGATGGAATGTAAAATTCAAGATATCATTATTAAATTCCTAATATTAATCGTAATTCAATATCATTATTTAATCCTTGATTGACTACATGTTTTTTGATTCGCGTTTTGAATGAATACCAATCTTTATATTGTATCATTATTTAATCCCTAATTGACTATATTATGTTCTTTGATTTGGGGTTTTTAATAAATATCAATTGCAATTTAATGTAATTATTTAATTCCTGACAGTCCATACATTATCTGATTGTTACCACTTACAATACCACTTGTCTTTTTCTATTTTGTATTATTTATATAAATTTTGTTTAAACCAGTTTTATTTATCTTATGATATAAAGTAAATATAAATATAATTTTAATTTGAAATCATCATAATTTATCATATCAAATTTACTCCAGTCATGAAATAAAATTTATAGCAATAATGCATTATTAAAAAATTGCATTGAATATTTCAAATAATTTTGAAATATTTCAATATCTCAGATATTTTAAATATATACCTACTTTGCATGTGATTTTAAAATTCATAAATTCGAAATTGATAGAGTTGGCCCTGCGAAGTTTAAAGATGCAAAAGTTATTACTTTTGAAAAAAATAAGATTAGTCGAGTTCCAAGTATATAATAATTTAAATGATGAGCTTACAAAAAATTCAATAGCAGGTATATTTTCTTGCATTGTATACAAAATATTAGGTCCTTACATATGAAATTGGCGTTTTGTTTGGGAGGAACATAAAGTTGATTTTTTTTTAATATAATATATTTATTTAATCAAAGTATGTACCATTGCTATCTATGCACTTTTGCCATCTCATAGGTAGTTCATCGATCCCTTTACTAAAAAAACCATTCGGACGGGAATCAATAAAATCTTTGAAGTCGGTTTGGACTGCCCCATCGGAGTTGAATTTTTTCCCTTGCAAGAAGTTATCCAAATTTCGAAAAAAATAGTAATCTGTTGGGGCAAGGTCCGGAGAGTACGGCGGATGTCTTAGACATTCCAATTGAAGCTCTTATAATTTGGTAGCCGTCTGTTGTGCAGTGTGTGGTCTAGCGTTATCATGAAGCAGCAGTGGCCTAGAGCGATTAACCAGCCTCGGTTGTTTAGCAGCTAGCTTTTCCATCATGGTTTGCAGTTGCTGACAATAGACATCTGCCGTAATCGTCTGGCCAGATTTAAGAAAGCTGTAGTGAACGACACCAGCACTAGTCCACCAAACGCTCACAAGTAACTTTTTTGGAGTCAATTTTCGCTTGGGGCATGGTTTGGCTGGTTCGGCAGGGTTCAGCCATTGCGATGAGCGCTTCCGATTATCATACAGGATCCACTTTTCATTACAGGTAATGATTCGATTCAAAATCCCTTCATTATTGTGCCGGTTGAGTAATGCAACGCAGCAGTCAACGCGCGTTTGTTGATTTGCTTCACTCAATTCGTGAGGTACCCACCTTTCAAGCTTTTTCACCTTCCCAATTTGCTTCAAGTGGATTAAAACAGTTTTTTTATCACTAGCACCGCAGCCTGAAGCTAACTCGGACGTGGTTTGCGATGGATCCGCTTCCACAATAGCCTTCAATTCTTCATTATCAACTTTGGTCTCCGGCCGTCCACGGGGCTTGTTCTGCAGGTCGAAATTTCCAGAACGAAAACGTTGGAACCAAAAACGCACTGTGTTTTCTTTTGCGGCACCGTCGCCATACACATCATTAATCCTTCGAGCCGTTTCTGCAGCACTGGTGCCACGGTGGAACTCGTACTCGTAAATAACGCGATATTTCAAGTTTTCCATTTTGTAAACTGAGTGACGCAAAGAAAAAAAACAATTGAGGAAAAAACAAATGAATTATAATTTTCGAAACACAAATACTTGAGTAAATAGCTGTATAAATTTGAATTTGGAATTCCTAACCAAAGAGAAGATATTTGAGATCAAAGTTGCCAGTACGGCAAAACGCCAATTTCATATGTAAGGACCTAATACTAAGCCGATTCCATGAATTGTTTATGGATAGTAATTGTAAGACTGGTTCAATTGAATAAGCATAAAAACCCACGGAAGGATTAAATAAGTAAACATGTTTATATTTTGGTAAATCCTGGGACGTATCAATTCCCTTTACACTGAGTTTTTAATTACGTTTTTCCCATAAAGGTTGTTAAATATCATATACAAAAAAAAAAAAACAATTTGGTTTAATAGAAATTTTGGTGATCTATTCGATTTTTTCCGTTTCACCCAATATCTATACAGCCATAAATAAATATAACTTAATAATAACATTTAAAAATTTACGTATTATATGAAAACATGAAAATTAGACATTTTATAGGTATATTTAGAAATTAAATTAAAACATACCTGTAAGTCAAATAATTGTTATAAAAGGAATTGAAATATATTCAAATAAATTTAAAATCTCTAAGAAAAGTATATTATAGATTAAGATTTTTCTAATATTTCGAATTTTCGTGTAAATTTACAGATTTGAATATAAAAATTGGAAAAAATAAAATAAAAATCGGAAAAAAATCACAGGATGGACAGTTAAAAAACTGTAAAATATCTTTTTAGTACACTAAAATTCAAAACATGAATTTAGCATAACTAAGATTTAGTTCAATAGTGACCTGACAGTTTGCAGGCATCTTTAAATTAATTACAACATAAAAAAATAATTTAAATTAAAAAGAAATGTTTTATTTTTCCTATAATAAAAAAATAATCTCATCAATTAAAGTTTATTTAATTTCTCTTAATATGACACATTAATTTAACTAGTGTAGCTGCAGCTTTATTAAAAATATGGTCATATATTGTTTATGAAAGTGCCAGCGGAAGTAGTTATGGTAACATTATTTTTCTATGGCGCGCAGAGATTCTATTTGCATATGCGACTACCGTCATTACAGTTCAGATCGTCACCGAGTGAAGTTCATAAGTTTTCTTTCTCGTTAAGTTCTAAGTTTGTGTTAAATAATTATCAAGATGGTTGATAAAATTGATATGAGCCTTGACGAGATCATCAAGTCTTCAAAGGCTTTGCGTGTTAGTGGTGGTGCAAGACGCCAAGGTGGCCGGAGAGACGGAGGCCCGCCGCGCCGCGGTGGCTTTAGAAATAACCGCCCAAGCACCGGGGCTGGCGGTGGTGTCCAAAGAGGCCGCAATCGCGGTGGAATTACTAAGCCGCAAAAATATACCAGGGTAACTACTTGATTACTGTTAAATTTCATACGGATTTGAGTGAAATCATTCTTTGGATTGGATGTAAACGCCATGTTATGTAGGACGCCATGTTGCACGCCTGGTGATTGCAGCAATATCGGTGGGATTGCTTAGCTTCAAAATCACCAGGCTGCGCTTGTTTACAATATGATTCTGAAGCGGATTTGTTGGAAGATATTTCGAATACCTGATTTCTACTAAAATTATTATCTTCGTGAAATTGCTATTATACGGAAAATCATGGTTGTATACTGTTTCATGCTATTTTGAAGTGACCTCCAAAGAAGTTTTCATATCCTTTAGCGGCTTGTGATAGCTTCTAAGGAAGCTGCGTTCGCTGTGAAAATTGTCAAGCTATATAAATACATCTGGGTTGTATGAGTTGAAAAATGGATTTTTGACGCTGTTTATTTGTTATTTGGGATTGCTCCCAAAAAGGCTCTGCTCGTAAGAGAGCTGTAAGCTTCAAGATACAACATGGTTATTGCTTGATTTCTGTTTGAAACAGATATCCAAGAACTGACAATTTATACGCCCTGTTTAGCAAAATGCGAATTTTTGAAGGCACAACGAATCGACTTTGAGTGGAAATGGATTAAATATCAAAATCAGAGAACCATTTAAAGCACATGTTTGATTTATTTATCTGAGACATACAATATGGACGAGATATATTATCTACTTTGGTGAAAAGAAGGATATAAATATTGGAGTGCTGAATTAAAATGTATTTTGTATTTCAACATGTCCACAAATATATGAGTTATACAAGAATAACATTACCAGATATTTCCTTCAAAGCTCTAAATTACGACATTGAAGAGATAACAATTTACCAGCTGTCCATCATTATGCTGTGTTGACCGTATTAGCTGTGCTTTTTGACGACATTTTCTTGACATCCATCTAAATCCTAGTACTCGTTTTCCGCTGAGATTAGAATAGATTTTTAAATCCCTGTTTTTTATATCTTTTGATATTGATGATCTTTTTTAACCATTCAATTATGGGAGTGGCTTTTCCTAACCCACCAATGAGAAAAACACAATTGCAACGGATTTATGAGGCATCCTTTAAATTCCTGTTTATATTTTGAAAGAAATAAAACAATATCATTTTAGTAACCTCAACTTTCTAATATAACGATTCAAAGTATTCACACGGAAATCTGGAAGATAAATACATCATAGAAAATGATGTCACAACAATTACTAAGGTGATCCATTTTGCAGAGAGGTTTCAACATGAATACTACAAATTTAGTTACGAATGGATTGAAATGAAATGGGCATTTGACGAACATGTTTCAACATGATCATTGCAAGTTTAGTTATCAATGGATTGAAATGAAATGGATTTCTACGCACAGCATTGTTGATAATTTTTTTATTTCAGATGTATTTATGAAAATATTTAATCAAAATAATTTGCCAATCAAAAGTTTTCCAACAGTTTTCATCAAAACACAACATAAATCATCTTTCGCCTGTATTGGACCAAATTTCTTCAGAAAACATTTCAGAGAATGTTAAATAAAATGGACAAAATTAAACAACTATTTTGATGTATTGAATCCAAGAATTGAGGAGAGAATAATCAGCAGAACAATATGGAATTGTTCTTAGAAATACTGGAATTATACACGACCTTTCATCAGATTTTCGATGTGTTATAAAAGTGATAACAAGTGATGTAAAGTGATTAGAATAAACATTGACATTTTTTAAATCATAAAATTCTTTGGACAGCTGTGACAGTGGAAACGCATATGAACATTATATAAATTTTTGAATCTGTATATTTGTATATTTTCCAATAATGTTTTTTTTTATATTTTGGAATATCGTATATATCTTTCACACAATAAATCTAAATTGAGTAGTTTTGAATTTTAAAAGAAAGTTTCAGGACGCGTTTAGATTTTTATCTGTTTTTCACAAGCGATTATAATTTAAAAATTACAGATCTAGGATTATACATATGATTTCAGTAATTGTCTATAGGAATTGATCTGAAGATCTATCCTTGTGTGTTTTTTCTAAGTCTTCTTTCTCGAAATTTCTAAATTGAATAACTGAAAACACAATTCATGATAATTCTTATTGAATATTCATTTTCATAATGTGCCTTTCGGAGTTGAGCATTAGTTACAATTTGTTTATAAGGAGTTTTTGAAAGATAAAATGAAATTGCAGATATACGACTAATAAATTAGAAAAAAAAAGTTTTTCACTTCGCTTAATCAAAAAAAATAAAAAGGATGATTCTCGCACATTATTAACAAATTGTTAAAATCACATTATGTGAACAACTTTTATTTTAAAACGTTATTCCAATTGATTAAGGTTCTTATGTTTTATTATAAATGTATATTTTTCATTGTCATTTATCCTCATTTTGTAAATATGTTGTAAAATTGTATTTAGTCACACATATGTTAATTTTCAATTTTGTTAATTTTTCCCACCATTTTCTTTTCCTCTCTCTACTTCTGTTTGGAAGAGTCCTATAAATTTTGTTAACATTTCCTTCCCTCCATCCACTTGTTTTTGGAAAAGTCCTCTACATTGTGGTGTTACCTGGTAATGCAAGTCCAATCCAACAGAAAGCTGCCCTGATGAGGATAATGAAATGGATTATATTTGAAGGGATGAGACGGACTGGATCCTCTCAAACCTTGAAGTCTACTGGCGTAATTCACGTACGGTGGCTTGTACAATGTCGGCAATATTTCAGGGTGATGTAAACGGCACATGGAAACACGATATGTTCTCTGGGTACGGAGGCAGCAAACCCCTGCAAACGGGTGGACGTCTTGGAGGCTCGTCTGGCCCTACCAAGCTGCTGGTTTCCAACCTGGACTTTGGAGTATCGGAGTCTGATGTACAGGAGCTGTTCTCCGAGTTTGGGATGCTCAAGAGTGCTTCTGTGCACTACGACAGATCTGGACGATCTTTAGGTTAGTATACAATATTTATATTTTTCATTTGGGTGGCTGACACAGGGTGGATGAAAAATTAACTTAACACCTTTCATATTAAATAATTCATACAGTACTCAATTTTCGGTATGTCCATCAGAGCCGTCTTCGATTTTTTCATAACATCCTCTCGGTTACTGTAACGCGTTCCGCGAAGCGGTTTTTTAAGTCGGTTGAACAGGAAAAAGTCACAGGGAGCCAGATCAGGTGAATTCGAAGGCTGCTGGATAGTATTCGTGTTGTTTTTGGTCAAAAACTCATGGAAATCATGTCTTTCGCGATTTCAATGCGGTCCTTTCCAGTTTTGCAGCGACACGTCCGAGGCCCAAATCACTAACCAAAATGTCTTGAGCGGATCCATAAGCGATGCTCAAGTCTGCCAGCTCTCGAATAGTAAATTTACGATTTTTGGCCAACATTTCTTTGATTTTATCGATGTTTTCATCGGTTTTCGACTGGCACTGCGTTTGTCATCACGACCACTTCTGAAGCGTTCGTGCCACCCAAAAACACTTCTCCAACATTTCCAAGTTCTGCAGACCGTTAAATCGGCAGACCGTTAAATCCGTTTTTCACACAAAATTTAATGCAAACTCGTTGATGCACAGTTGATGTCATTTTCAAACTTGTAAAAAATCGAAAACATGCACAAAGGTAGATGTACTCAGTACAGCGTAACTTTTACAAATGTCAAGCTATGACGCTGAAATTTGGAGGGAAGTGTCGTGTCAATGATAGATGTGATAACCTAACAAAAAAAAAAAAGAATTCCAATCGGGTGACTGACAGCGCTACATGGTGGCCGGTGCTAAAACTTTTTGATCAAGGTAGTATTTTAATATTTTGATAGTGCAAGACATTTTACCCATTTTTTCTTTTATTTGTTTTTCTACAAAGTATAAAATTGTAATTTAAAAATAAATGGACATGGTGTCTTATGTATGCCTTTTGGGGTACAGATATTTCAAGTGCCTTTACAATCTGTAGAATGTGTGAGTTAAATTAATTATATCTTTAATTTGTAAAGTTTTCCCTTGCTCAGTATTTTATAAATACATGGTTCTAAAGTGGCCATTAAATAGTTAAATATCTAGATTTCGGTACAAATAGACTAAATTGTAATGCATTATTATATGTGGCCATTGTGGTTAGTTTATTATTGACCTCCATGTTATCTTTTGTGATAATACATGTTTTTGTAATTATGCTGATATATTATTATATGCATGGACAAATTGGAGAGAAGAGTGCTAAAATATTATAATATTGAACATGCGTGATGATGACATTCATACTTAAAAGATTATTCAATAAGTATAAAATCTTTTATACTTTTATCACGAGTAATATTTTGAATTGAATGCTGTTTCCAATGCTTCATAAGTTGAAATAATTTAGAGAATCCGAAAGAAGCCATTTTTAGCATACTTTAATTTATTTCATGATCCACATCAATGCTGTTGAAATAAAAATTTCAATTTTATTTCGGGATCTAATTATTTTTTATGTGTTCTACATAATTTATAAGTGGAATGATACTCCGAGCTTTTTGACACTTTAAATTAATCATATAAAATACCAGTTGATTAAATATATATTTTATGAAAAGTAGTACTAATACGTAATTTATTTAGCAAAAAACTGCTGGAAGACAAAAGATATTGCAAACTAACTCGTTAGGTATTGGAAATGTTGGTTATTGATTCAAATTCTTCTGTCCATAAGTATCACCAACTGTGAAAACATTTAACTTGTATTTACAAAATATTTTGTTGGACATCAAAATGTTCAGAATTGTTTATTGGTTAAATTACTTTGTGTACACAGGTCTTTCATACGATATGTACCTACTATGTTTATATTTTTAAGTATATTGAGCAAATTAATATCTTACAGAAAATAGTATTTTGTTAAAGATTCAAATACCAATACAGAACCAGCAATTTATCGAAAAGATGTTTGCGCATTCTACTAAAAATATGAATGATTTATATGATTTATGATATATTAGATTTTTAAATTGTGATAATTTTGCAGGAACTGCTGATGTTGTGTTTGAGCGGAGGGCTGATGCCGTGAAAGCCATGAAGCAGTACAATGGTGTACCCCTGGACGGAAGAGCCATGAACATCCAACTGGCCACTTCCGACATCGGCTCCATCAGCCCAGGAGCGGGCAGGCCAAGACAAGACAGGAATGTGCGGTCACCTAGAAGACCTAACAACAGACGTAAGTTTTAACACTCATTAAACATTAATATACAGGGGAAGACTAACAAATATATGATTTGACAAAATTTTGATAGAAAATGAAATATATGCAGCTTGGATAATAGAATGAGCATTGGCCATCGAGGAAAACTTGACTTAAAGACTGGATTTTGAAGGAATGTTAAGTATGAAACATTGATATATGACTGGATTTCTAAGGAATGCTGAATGGAAGATTAGTTATTGATAATTGTCACTTAAAGCAGTCAGTACAACATTAAATTCAGATGAAAAAAAATCTATTATTCAAATCCTTCCAGAATTGTTCAGAAATGACCCAAAATGAAAAAAAAAATCAATGCAGTGGGATTGTCAAATCATGGTGAAATCATTGTCAAAATAAGGTGGAAAAAATAACCGCGATTCAGGTGAAGTAGCTTAGTGCTGGTTGATTAGGAATTTCTTTGACAATGATTCCTCTATATTATGACTTTATTAAACATATATTTTTTTTTTCAGCGAATCAGCGTTTTGGAAATGGTAGTAATCCTGGCCGCCAGGGTGGTGGTGGTGGCGCTGGTGTTGGTGGGGGCAACACCAATGCTAGGAGGGGTGGACGTGGGGGGCGGGGTGGTAGGCAGAGCAGGCCCCCACCCCCCACTGCAGAGGAGCTCGATGCGGAGCTTGACGCCTATGCCAAGGAGATCAAGTGATTCATTCAGTAGGACTTGCCGGTTGTTGTTTCATCAACGGACTATAAAAAAGTGTATATGGTGAAGGAACTGTTTGGGAATGTATTCTCCACTTGAGTTGAATTAATACAAATTTAACTATTTGTCACGGTTTTGACATTTTGCCCAATGTAAATATGTTATTTACAATTTCTTTTCATTTATTAGTGACGATTAGATAGTTTTGTTATTGTTTTGTTTGATATACACATGTTACATTAATGTGGTGAACATTGGTAATATGTGACAAGAGTTTTAAGATCCACATTACAAATATTGAGGATCAGATTTATCCAGTAATTGAGTATGCTAATATAGCGATACAACAATGTCTACATTGAGTCTACATCTGCTTGGCAAAATAAGAAGTTTCATGTTTTCGAATACCATCCATAGTTATAGAAACTAATATAGTATTGCATTCACTTCACTCAGCATTTTAGCTGTGATTACCTCATTATTTGAAGATTTGTAATCAAAATCATTGTGGTGTTTGAAATATATCCACTTTCAATTAATTATATTAGATACTCGCTAGTGTTTTTTTTTAATAACAATATTCACTCATTTTAAAATAAGTCTACTTGTATTTTCTGAATCATAACTTATTTAAGTTTAGGTGTTTTAATTCCTCGTAGTTCAATACCAGTGTATCTCTCGAATTTTTCAATAATATGAAATTTGGTTTTTTCAAATTGATCAGTGTGGATTTCATCAGTGTTTGCACAAGGTTTATACGAGTATAACATACACTTCACAGGTGTGACTTTTCAAGATTCCTAATATTCCTTCACTTTTTACATCTAGTGTTAGTGATAATTAGATATTAAGTAGTTTTAAAATTCAATAAGACAATACAGCAAAGTTTTTTTTTGTTTGAATTATTGTCAAAGTGCATATAGGTGACGAGGCAACCAAGTTAGTATCATAAGCTTGAAACTGCTTATCGGCCAGCTTTAATAGGTTAAACCATCAAATGATATCCTTTTTTAAATATTTCTGATAAAATATTGTTTTATTAGTTAAAAACTACTGCGTTCTTTTAGTTATTTTTGTTTATTTTTAGTTTACTTAGCATTCATTGACTTGTTTTGAAAAAGTTAAAACTACTTGAAAAATGTTAAGTAAATTTTTTTCTTATTTAACACTCCTGGTGTTGATTTGAATGTTTTTTTTGTATTTTCGATTCTTTCCGTCTAAATTTAGTAAGTGAATATTTTGAACATATAAAAAATTGATATCGAGATTTTGAAAATTGTATAATTCTCATTTTTTCCTATCCAGTGCTCTGAATCGACTAGACTTATTTTATTTATGAACTAAAATCATAATATATTTAGTTCATCACTCGCTCGTCATCTATATGTACTTAAGAATCCTAGCTCAGTACTTTTGAGATATTTTGAGTGTGTATATTAAGTAATGAATAAAACTTTTCATTATCAGATTTCTAAGATATTAGTGTAAGATTTTTTTACGTTATAGTCATGCCTGAATTTGAATAATTGACTTGTGTATATAATAATAAAATGCAATAATAAATATTGTTATTTTTTAACTCGTTTTTTTTTGTTAACCTTGCAGTTATAATTTAATCAATATAGTTGGCTTTAAAATTGTAATATAAGAAGTGTATGAGGGATTTTTGTCTTTTTTTTTTTAAGAATATAAGGAATCGACTAATATGAAAAATGTTGTTAACCAGCTGACCAATAGATACATTTACTTAGAATTATATTTTTTTACTCTTAGGTTTGCTGACCCAGTCTTTTCTATACACTGCATAAGACTTTTGCAACAATTAACTGTCAATTTATGTGGATGTTCTTAACGTATTGTTTTAAATTGCTTTTATACTCGCTCAAAATTGATGTAGAATAATATTATTTTATACTAGTTTAATGATAACTTAGTTATTTTTTCTTAACAATATCCATATTTTTGTGCCTCAAATTTATAATTAGATACCTTGATCTCATGGCCAATAGGCATTCTAATCACCAAAAAATGACTTGTTTAGTTGTCTTGGATACTTCAGTTCTGTTGAACAACATTAAAGCTTGTAAAACATGCTAAGAAGTTTTCATTATTTTGTGGTTCTTTTGGACCGTAAATAATAGTTTCACTTCTCAAGCGTGTGCGATGCTCTTTTAGGATTATGTCAATTTTAGGAAATACCTAACTCAAAACACAAACAAATAAATTCATTCAAAATTATAAAATGGCAATCGGAATTGTATTATAATAATTATTTTACGTTTTGTGTTCTATATTTTGATTTTTACAATATCAGACAGGAAAATTGAGAAACATTTTTAATTGATTTTTTTATATTGAATAATTATTGGATTGAGAAATTTCCAAGTCCATAGATTTTTTTAATTTTAGAGGAGCCCTTTACAAAACATTTTACTAGGAAACTTTTACAGGAGTGCTAAAAAAGTACAAAATATAGTTTTAAAAATTAATGAATATAAAAGAAACTTTTTGATCATTATAAATGAGAGTATTATATAATGAAAACTGTTAATTGTTTTTTAAGGGATCAGCTTACAATAGCAACATAAGGGGATAGTATTTAAGGCATATGTTCCAATTTCAAGATTTTCCAAGATAAAAAAGAAATGTTATACTTGGGAAAATATATTTACGTGGAAAACTTGGCAAAATCTTAAAACTGTATTTTCAAAAGATTTTGGTTGTCTCTTAAAAATGCTGATTATGATGTAATTAATGCATGGAAATGTTTTGATATTGAGAGTGTATATTCAGGTTTATAAAGTGTTATTTACAATAATTACACTTTATTATATGAAAACTGGAAGTGTTTTTGTATGTTAGTTCTGTTGCATAGAGTAGCGATCTTGATTTTGTTCCCACAAATCGATTGTAGGGTAGAGAACTATAATAGAAATTTGAAAAAAAATATCTGTACTGTTCTATTAGATTGCAGGAAAAAATTTTTTTGGAACTGAATTTAAAGTGAGATTGCTTCTCTGTGTTCTATCAGATATCCCTTGAATGAGTAATTTTTACATTATAATTTTTTGTTCAAACAAATATTCTTTGTATTTTATGAACAGGGTAAAATGATTATATTTTATTTTGAAATGTACAAGATAATTTCTTTTGAGTATTAATGCAACCCGATTTTACCTATGAACGTAAAATTTTGAATCAACAGAATAATATGGCATCAGGGGTTGGCTTGTTTTTTTACTCGAGATAAATTGAAGCATTTTATTCAATTGTGTCCAATTGAACCGGTTTTTGATCCATTTAAAATTTTGATTTGAATTTATTTTGTGAACTGTAAAACTGATTCTCATGTTTTATTAATGTCATAAAGAGTTATATGACTAAATAAATAACACTGTAAATACTTTTCTTTTGTTATCATTTCTTAAAACAGTAGATTCTCAAATATCCGGGGTGATAAGGAAAAATTTGACTTGGATTAAAAAATCCTGAATTGCTAGAAAATTTGAAAAAAAAATACAAAAATTGAAAGTTAATTAACTTATGAACAAAGTGTTTTATTTAAAAAACTAGTAAGTAATAAGATTTTTCATAACATTTCATGTTAAATTTTTCATTCACACATTCAGTTTAACTGGCCTATACAGGAAAGTCATGATATACAACAGGGCAGACCTTTGAAATTTTATTAAATTTGTAATCCGTTTAATGTGACACCCCGAATAGTCGAGATGCTACTGTATACTACAGAAAAACCTGCATGTCGAAATATTCCTTTTAATTTCGTAAAGTAGAAAAGCCACCAGATATAATACGATGTACACTTATTCAATGATTACTGTATGCATGTACATGTAAACATTTAGTTTAAGGTTAAATTCTCACTTGACCACGCTTAACCCACACGGATTCTTTGGGTTGACTATAGTGAGCTTACGGGATAACAGGGCTTACATTAAAGTTTTTCTAATTGCCTTGTCAAGTCTGATCATTAGGTCACCTGTCGTTGGTTGATGTAAGTGGATTTGGCATAAATTTGTTTCCTGTGATTTCACTCGAGGGAGAATCCAGCGTAATCTTATCAAATTGATTGATGCAAATTCCAAAGCATAAAGTAACCAATATCTGGTTTATCCATTGAGTTAACTGTTGTAAGCCATAAGATTTTTTTATTAGAATAAGTGAAGAAGAGAGTACACATCTGGAAAAATAATAATCATAATACAAATGTATATACATGTCAATTTACAAATTTCTTGGCCCCAGATTGTTTTCAATGCTGCTTCCTTTGGAGAGGAATAGAATTTGGAATTCGTCTTCTTTGTTTAGGTCGTATGACCTGTTTGTGACGGTGGGCTGTCCTGGGATGAAGACGTCCAGTCGCATGCGGATTTCGACTCCCTGAGCCGCATGCGCTTTGTCGTCAATATGTGTAGCATGCGTCTTAAACAATTCCATTGAGGCAACGTCAGTTTGGTACATTATGTCTTTACAAACAATCGCGGCGGCTGCACATTTGGCATTAGTTTTGAATCGTAGAATAAAAAGAAAGCCACAGTGGTGGAGAAGAGAATTATATGTTGGTAGTCAAGAAGCTCAGAATGATTTTTATAAGAAATTGGTTGCTGACGATGAAGCTTTATTTCAAAATTTCACACGAATGAGCAGAGAAGATTTTGAGTACTTGCTTGAGAAAGTCACCTATTATAAAGAAATCTGATACCAACTTTCGTGAGGCAATACCACCTCGTGTGAGGATGTTAGTAACATATTTAATCTTGTCTTCAGAGTCCATACTTTTCCAAGTGAATGGAAAAAGACTCGAGTTATTCCCATATTTAAAAATGGTTCTAAGGATGATGTAACCAACTACAGACCTATCGCCATACTTTCTTCAATAACTAGGCTCCTAGAAATGTTTATGGATCGCACACTAAGGTCGTTAGTGGACCCATATATAATTGATGAGCAGCATGGCTTCAAAAGAGGCAGATCTACCGAATCCAATCTGATGGTCTTCACCGACTATGCTTCAAGGGTTGTAGATAGTGGCAATCAGATTGATTGTTCGTATCATGACTTTGCAAAAGCTTTTGATCGCGTCAATCACAAAAAAATATTAGAAAAAATGAGTGAACTTGGGATCCCAGGTAACTTACTAAGGCTGCTGTCAGATTATCTTACAGATAGAAAATTTGTTTCACATGGAATCTACAACTCCGATTACTTCACTGCCTACTCAGGTGTTCCGCAGGGGTCTAATCTTGGACCTACCTTATTTCTTATTTTTATTAATGATATAGGTTATAAAAAAATCCACATTTCTTCCAATTTGCTGATGACCTCAAAATCTTTAAAGCTTAGACCTACAGTCAGATCTCAACAACGTTTGTGAGTGGAGCCACAATAATAAATTATATTTCAATGCATCAAAGTGCAAAATTATGTTGTATCATCGTTCACACGTCTTGAAATTCCATAGATATACACTAGAATCTACACCTATACCCCGCACGGATAATATTAAACATCTGGGTGTCTTGTTCCACAGCAATCTCGCGTTTGGTCCTCACATAGAAGTTATGTGCAACTCAGCTTATATAGTAAAACTCTAGGATTTGTAATGAGAATCTCTAAGTCGTTTGAAAACCAATTGGTGCTCAAAACATTGTTTAATTCATTGATCCGTAGTAAACTAGAAAGCAATGCTTGCATTTGGAGCCCAGTGGGGGCGCAGAACTCGCTCATGGTGGAGAAAGTACAAAAAAAATATCTACAATATCTCTATATGAGAGTTTGGTGTCTATCCATGGCTTTATCCTACTCAGTTCCTGCTGGGCATGCTCGGGTATAACTCCTTGAGCGTAAGAAGAGATGTGCGTCTCCTGGTATACGTTGTCAAACTCGTTCGAGGAGTTGTGAGCTGTCCAGCATTACTACAAAGATTAGCGTTAAATGTTCCTAACAATTACACTAGACTGCGCCGGCAAGAACTGTTCTCAATAACATACGCAAGAACGGGTCTTCCAGGCGCTATGCCTGTTGGAAGGGCCTTAACTCTTCTGAATGGGACTGCTTCGGATATTGACATATTTCATATCACATTACCAAAAGCAAAAGTAAATTTTCTTCTTAGATTGAGCGCGTTAGAAAGCACTCATCAACATACCTAAATGACTGTGAATATGTGTATAATATGTTTGTGTGTATATACTCGTTTGTATGCATACGCATTATTTTTTATTTTATATAATTTTTTAACTTATTTTTTTTCCCCAATGTAATTTTTCTTCTTTTTTAATGTCTTGTATTTTCAAAGTAATTGGGTTAAGCCTGTTTTGAAAAAATAAATAAATAAATAAACATTGAGATATTTGGCTACGTGATAGCTAATCATCACTTATGTATCTGTTTCGGATATCTGAGCCAAGCGTTTCTCGAATTATTCCAGAGGTATGCAGAGCTTTGATCGACGTTCTACATGATTTTGTCGAGGTAAGTAAAAATATGTTAAAGATTTTATTTATTATCATACAAAAATATATTAGTACAAGATTTCAAGTCAATTCAGCAGAGACTTACTAATTAGAAATTCAGAAAGTACTGGAAAAGCCAAAAGGTTTTCTGAGCGGCTGGATGGCTGTCAGTAGTCACAGTCAGAAGATGCAGTTGTTACAGAGGATAGAACAGTGCAACTATTACTTTCATAATTGTTGTGAAGAGGTGTGCTAGTCTCGGCATCATATTTGCCCATAGCTGCTTCAAATAATGTATTATTTATTATGTGCTTAACTATTGTTCGTGCTCTAGAGCTTAGATTTCGCAGCTCATTAGCCACATGGTCTCCATATGTTGAGCAATCATCTCTTTGACACACATTTTTTAGAATACTATATGCCTCTTCAAGATCCGAAGGAGATAAACGCTTCCGTGACTTTTTAGGGGCAATGAATTTTTCACTTTCCTGCTGATTTTGAGGCTCATTGACTTCTGCTTGAATATCTTGAGTGTTTCGGCTGTCTTCTTGTACTTCTTCTTCCTGCAATTACAAAATAACTTAATTTGTTTTGAATTTTTCCAGATGCCGTGCACTGAAGATGGGTGGAGAAAGATAGCAAAAGATTTTGAAGTTTCCTGGAATTACCTACATTGTGTTGGAGCTTCTGATGGAAAACACAATCATGCAAAACCCAAAAAACAGTGGCAGTATGTTTTTCAACTACAAAGGGACTTTCAGCATTGTTTTGATGGCCATTGCTGACGCAAACTATAATTTCAAATACGCTAATATTTGCTGTCGAGGCAGTATTTCTGACGGAGGTATTTTTCGTGAAACGTCAGAAACAAAGAAATTGGCCAAAGTAAACCTACAATTACCTTACCCGCAACCACTTCCTGGTAGCAATAAGTTATCGCCTTATGTAATATTGGCGGATGATGCGTTCCCTCTGCAAGAACACATCATGAAACCCTTTAGCGGCTACCACGACAAAGGCTCTTGTCAGAGACAATACAATTATAGACATTCACGAGCTCCCAGAGTAGTGGAAAATACTTTTGGGTTGCTAGCATCTGTCTTTCGTGTATTTAGAAAACCACTAATGATTAATGTGGAAAATGCTGAAATCATCACAACATGCATTTATCTTCATAACTTTTTGAGTAAAACACCGCGATCACTATACTCTCCTCAAGGAACATTTGACAATGAAACACAAGATGGAAATATTATTCCGGGATCATGGAGGGCAGTTAATCAAGGCGATACTGGTTTACAGGATTTGCAACGAAGAGCACCTGAGTCAACTTTTGAAGCTAAAGAAGTGAGAAACGAATTTATGAGATATTTGCAATCAGATGAAGGACGTGAGCCCTGGCAGGACCTTTATGCCTAATTTTTATATGTACTATTCAAATATATAATTATTCAAATCAAACAAATTCTGTTTTATATGTATTTATTTAAAAAAACTAACCTCAAAGTCCTCATCACCGACAGCAGTTGACAATGTTGATCTAGGCTGATCGACGTCCAATAAAAAACTTAAAAGTTCAAATGCAAACCATTTTCCTTTTTTGCTAGGAGATGAACCACTCTTCTTTGATTGCAATTTTTTTCGCTCACGATGAAAAGCTGAACGCAAATTCTTGATCTTTTTTTTCACATTGATTACAGTGCAATCGTATTTACTCGCTAACTGCTTCAGTTTATCATTTTTTATCCTATTGTCTTTATAATCACTAATTTTATTATTCCATAACTCCGGCGAATTATGATAATCTTCAATAAACGAGGTAGTTTTATCAATATTCCACTCCATGTCGCACGCTACAAGCCGCACCGATCCGCTGACTTTCGGATAGCGGCGACATGTCAAAACATGTCGAGAGGTGACGCATGCGCCCCGGCAACAACAATCAACATGTAGCATGCTACACAGATACTTGCTTCTTGTCGCTTCGTGTTCCTTCGATTGAAAGACTGTGTGTAGCATGCGTCAATGCCGCATGCTGCATGTTGCCTCGGTGGAATTGCGCCTTTAGAATGCACCATTTGAATTTCTGAAAGGAAATTGAAAGGAAAAACTAACAGTTACACAAAAAAATCTGAAATTATATTTTGATAAATCTTTTACGCCGTTTCCTTATTTTATCAATGGGCTTCCCCATACTTATTATAATAATCTTAATACATTGTTTGCGGGAAACGCTTAAAAGCGTCCTTTACATACTGTTGGTAGAGAGCGGGAGACGCTTAAAGACGTTGTATTTGCTTACTGTTGGTAGAGCGCGGGAGACGCCAAAAAACGTTGTACAGATCGGAATTGGGTTTGCGGTTACATGTGAAGTGAAGCGATTAGTATAATGAGGGTCGGGTGGCAGCCTACTTAGTATAATTAGGGTCGGGTGGCAGACTGTCGTCATATAACATGCACTCGAATTACAATAGTTGTAAGATAAACATTTCGTTTTTATCTTTATAATTTTTCAGTATTGAGGCGATATTGTTTAGTTCAAGACGTTCTCCATTTTCGTTTCTGCCTACATTCCGCTATTGCTAATTATTTTTATTAAAAAAATATTACAAAATACCTATCATTGTATCATATAGTATAGTGGATATCGATCGCTGTTGTGTTTGAAAAGTTATTTGTTCCGTATTTTTATACAATAATAAATGAATATTTTTTTCATAAAAAATACCCAATAAAAATGGATTACGATAGTAATGAGAGCGATGGGGAATTGTGTGCTGATAATTTGTCAGATTATTCTTGTGTTGAGAAAAATACAAATGGCGAATTTGAAACTAGTAATAATGAAGTTACCGCGCATCCTCGGACATTTTTCCGACGAACAATTTCAACGATATCATACTTTAAAACAATATTGGTGTTTATTTTTTCATATTTTACAAAATATATATTATGTTGAACATGTACAGAATGACTAAATGAACAGTAAGGTAAAAATGTAATTTAACCTTAAATATCATAATTGTTTACCCAAATATGTATAAGTTTATAAATAGATCATTAAAAACGATTTCATTATTGATAAAATGCTGAAAATTTTATTTAAATATGATCAATAGTTCTCAAGTTATAGTAATTTTACGTGAAACGTAATTTCGTGCGCGAATCTAAATTAATTGCCCGCTTAACGGCATAGATTGATGAAAACACCGTCCTACAACAATGATATTGATATTGATTTTGATATTGAATTTTTGGGTAAATGTGGAGGTTCGGGAATGTAACTGTTCACCGGCGTATATTACACCGGTCGTCTCATTGGCAGGGCTATGATTTGTGTGGAACTCGTCACTATGAGGATCTATGATTTGTGTGGAAAATTTCGCACCATTAGAATTTATAGATTGTTTTTGGTGAAAAAATATTCCGAATTACGAAATAAGATTCGAGTTAACAGTGTAATTATATTAAGAAAAGTTAATTTTCGGACCTATAAAATGATGAAAAATACGAATTGTGAATTATTGTTCTAAGTATACACTCGCTATATTACACAAATAGTTTTAAGAGGGTATTCTCATTTCATGGACCGAAAAATCGACGATTTTTAACGAATAATTAAATAAAAATTTTTTTTAGACATTTATTTATCTTTTAAGAACATTTTCAAAAAATTTCGTGATAAAAAAAATGTTTTTGTTGTTATTAAGTCAGAAGTAAGGCCGCCCGTACATGGGGGAGGTTCATTATGCACGTAATTGTGGCTGTTGTAAAAGTCTGAAAATTAAAAAAAAAATCTGTTTTACTCAGAAAGCATGTGGCTATAGCCGGTACTAGAATAATTAAAAAAATATAATTAGAAAAAAATGGCGGATTATTGAAATTAAAAATCGTTTTTTTTTTCGTCTTCAGAGTAGTGAAAAAAATCTAAAAAATGAATCGATTGAAATAATTCTAGTACCGGCTATAGAGAGAGGTATAAGAAAGAGAATAAGTACTTATTAATTAAAATCGGTTAATTAACACAATGAAATATTGTCCACCCGCAATATAGTGCCAAGTGATAAATCGGTTAATTAACACAATGAAATATTGTCCACCCGCAATATAGTGCCAAGTGATAAATCGGTTAATTAACACAATGAAATATTGTCCACCCGCAATATAGTGCCAAGTGATAAATTTGTAAAAAAAATTGTGTTAACAAGTTAAGTGTAACAATTTCAAAAAGAATGAATCGATTATCAATTATTGAGCTTTGAAAAAAAAAAATCAGTAATACAAAAATAAGAATTTCGATAAAATGGAATACTCTTACAATTTATATGTATGTAACACATCGATCAATAAGTCTTGAGACTAACTACTAAAACAACATTTGTTTGCCAAAATTCTTTTTTTTTTAATCAACATAGTCTCTCTCAGGAGCGATACATTAATTCCAACGCTTTCCTAACTTTTCTACGCCAGCCGTGTAGAACGATTTATCTTTGGTTTCGAAATAGGCGTTAGTTTCGGCAATCACTTCTTCATTGGAGCCAAATTTCTTTCCCTGGAGCATCTTTTTGAGGTCTGAGAACAGCCAAATCTGGAGAATACGGTGGGTGCGGAAGCAATTCGAAGTTCAACTCATGCAATTTGGCCATCGTTACCATAGACTTGTGACACGGTGCATTGTCCTGATGAAAGAGAACTTTTTTCTTCTTCACATGGGGCATGGGGATTCACTATTGATGGTTTTTCCCTTTTCAAGGTGATTGATGAATATTATACCATGCGCATCCCAAAATAAGGGGGCCATAACCTTCCCGGCCGACTGTTGAGATTTTGGTCACTTCGGACGACTTTCACCGGCTGCTCTCCACTCAGCTGACTGCCGATTTGATTCCGGAGTATAATAGTGGATCCAAGTTTCATCCATTATCATATACCGATGCTAAAACTCTTGTTTATTTCGCGTAAACAGTGCCAAACAGCGCTCTGAATCATCGATGCGTTGTTTCTGTTCCATTGTGAGCAAACGCGGCACCCATTTCGAAAAAAGCTTTTTTATGACCAAATGTTCATGCAAAATAGTGTAAACACTACCAAATGATATCTTCAGGATGTCAGCTATCTCACGCAACTTTACTTTGCGATTTTCCATAACGATTTTGAGTTTTTTTTTATGTTTTCTGGTGTAACAGCCTCATTTGGACGACCAGAGCGTTCAGCATCTATTGTGTCTGTACGACCGCGTTTGAAATCAGCATACCACCGACAAATGGTTGTTTGCAACGGAGCAGAACCCGGATGACACTTTTCAAGTATTTTTTCCATTAAAAAGCAATGTTTTATCAACATACGAAATTCGGTTTTTTCCATTGTTTTGGAAATAGCAAAAGTAGCGTCAGTAAAACCGCTGTAACTCAATAACAAAATGTCGGAATATCATGAAAGTTTGACACATAACTTCTAAAGGTTGGTACTAACTGAGAATGGTATGGATTTGTTATTAGAGGCGCCATCTGTTGGTTAGTCCCGGATCCTTATTGATCGATGTGTTATAGGGAACAAAAAAGCAGCATCCTACTAGAACTGCTGGCATCGTACGGGCTTAATTGATGTACTCTTGATTTAAGCTTATGCGCATAAACCAAGTATGTAACAAACTTGCAGACTTCATTTTTAGTAATCTTATCGTCTAAACAAATGCCTTAAGTAAAAGTGTTAAACAATCCTTAAGTGAAAATGAAATCCTTTTTTAAAAAATCTGGGTTCCAATGGGAATCAAACTTGCAGCCCCCGGGCTGAAAGACAGACATCTTAATAACTAGGTCACGGAGATCATCTGTGGATAAATGAATTTTAAGCCATTTTGCATGTATTTTTTCACCTTCCAAATCTCATAAGAAGGGACGTAAAGTTCTTTATGAGCAATAAATTTGACACATATTCAATTGATAATTCATAACCTAGATCTTGTCTCAGGTAAGATTAAATTCATACTAGTAAATCCTCTAATGCATCGGTAGAACTACACGGTATTTTATAGCACTTAATCAAAGGGTTAATGAAAGTTAATAATACACTGGAATACGCTGTCCACCATTATCTAAATAATCTAAATACATTGAGTGTTTTTGAAAGACGGCCACTTCAAGTTCATTTTAACTTTTGCATCAGGCATTTGTAATTCTCAGATATCCATAGTACCTATGCAGTATTAGCTAAACGCACAATGTGGATGATAATATGCATTAAAGAATTGTCGCAGATGGACGTTAATATTATTTTTTGTATAAGTTCACAGTTTCATAGGATATTTATGTACATTTTTTATTATTTTATCGACAGTTTACAATTTCTTTGTATAAAACATTTCCAAACCTACAACTGTTATTAACGCATAATGCACTTATTTTGGTGTTGCAAAAATGTATTTGTGCACTTTGGCACCACTTCACGTTAAATTTTAAATCAATTTCAGATTGCTATATCAGCAGTTTGGCTCATATGTATGATATAAATATTTTATTCAAAAAGTAACAGAGTGCGCTGCGGATCCAAAACAAAGTACTGGCATGTCGATCTGGTGCACTTTGGCACCACTTCATGTCAAATCTTAGATCAATTTCAGATTGCCATATCAGTAGGCTCTTAGTAAATCTTAGATCAATTTCAGATTGGCTCATATGTATGACATGAATTCAACTGTTACTGTTTACGATATTTTTTTAAATTTTGAGTTGTTGAATACCTCTCAACACAAAATGGGTTTGTTGTTGTTAGAGTTCTTGGTTTGAAGACAGTAATATTTTGAGCCTTTCCCGATTGATGAGATTTTACTGGAACGTAAAATAATGGGAAAAGTATTTAAATTTGTGGACTCGCCTGTGACACTTGAAAAAATTGATTTAAGTGTTCCCTTTTGCTTTCTTAGAAGACCTGTTTTGTTTAGCATAGTTACATTTAGGAATAACACTAGTCCAATAGTAAGAATATGCTGAGAGTACAATATGGTAGCTGACTTAGATAAGGACATATTTGGTTCAATGCTGTTAGGGTTGAGGAGGATGTTGACTAAATTGACAGAAGAATGAGTGTTTTCTTCATTTCGTCTTCATAACCATACCATTTTCACTAACTGTTAACATGACAAAGCTGCGCATAAGATGATCACTCATAATTGGGATTTTAATCCTTGGTATGGTTACAAAATGATCGGTTTTGTATATATTCATTGATTAAATCCGTGTTAATGTTCTATCAGATAAAAATAAAATAATATAAAACCACAGTTTGCATTTTTTTCCATATCTTGGATCTTATCCTTTTAGATTTTGTTATGTTATTCATGTGATATAATTACCATAAGAATAAAATATTCACCATCTCCAGCCACAAGTTTCTTCCATCAGAAACATGTGAAAAAATATTTCTAGCAAAATTTCATAGATGTCACCCGTACATATGTTACAAGTAATATTAGTATGTAGTAAAGTGCAAAATTGAGATAGGTTTAAAATTTCGTATTTTTGAGTAATACTTAATTATTTATAAATATTTTTTACACTAATGCTCACAAGCTGAAAAAGTAAATAATAACTATTGGTGAAACAAATTTCTGTCTTATATTAAAAATCTTTTTGGATAGTGATTTCTCTCTGACAACTCTTCTAGAGATAAACGAAGAAGTCAACAATTTATCTGTCTTCCTCCTTCTTTTGAGTTTTGTTTACATACTACTTTTATAACCAAGCCTTTATAAATGCACCTAATTAAAAAAATCGAAAGTCAAGAATTCTAAAATTTTAGGAGAGCAAGTTGAACACAAAAAAAAACATTTAAGTTCTTTGCAACAATTTTTCTGCATGATTATTATTATTTATCTTATTTATGGCATGGTATTATCAAATAAAATAGAATTGATACATCAAATTGTCATATTTCGTTTTCAAAATATGTGTAGATATTTCATCATAAGCATTTTTTAGTTCATATTCCATCATATTACTTGCCTTCCACAAAGTATAATTTAGATACAACATAGTCTCAGATTCATTGCTATGTTGATACTTGAAGAATGATAGCATAGGGTTGGGTTACCTTTATCCATTTTTATTTGCTTAGCTATAAAATATTCTATAAAACTTTTTCACCATTCGTACGAGTATCATATTCCAAAAGTTTCATACCAATGACCAAGCAATTTCTAATAAACTATTTTCATATTTGATCAGCTTTCTTTACAATCAAACGTTTTCTTTGACTTGATTCATTCTAATTAACATTATCCATTTATTGTGTATAAACATTATCTTTTTTTATTTGTTTCATTCAATTAAAGCCTGTATCGACTCGCCCCAATGTAGAATTTGATCTTTTTCAAGAATTCTTTGTGTAAGATTTCATATAAACTCGTATAATATGAAATTACCATTGCTTTTTTTTTTACTTTTTCTTTGATGAATTCAAGAAGAAAATTGCTTATCATATTTTGCAGTTTATTCTTACTAAAAACATCAGTAATCTTTGTTTTTACTTATCATACAGTAAAGTTGGAAGAGATTGCCACATGGCAATAAACTCGCCAGGTTAAAAAAAAAAGTAATAAAAATATTTTCTGTTGTAATAAAATAAACTTATTTCAGATTAAGGAGTTGTTACAACTGATAACATATAGCAAATGACGAAATATGTATTGCTTTGAGCATATTTTTTGTCACTTTCTTTAAGGTCACATCTATATTTTTAAATGAATGTTGTATTTTTCAGTTACAGTAAAAGCATTATGGATGTCCTAAGTGTAATGTAGGCTGTATATAGTTGTTCAACTAATATATTTATGGCAAAAAGAAACCTAGACTTAACTTCAGCGTTATACTAAAGAAGCTGGCATTTATTTTTTCCATTTCTCATATATTTTTTCTCCTCATACACTCAATAGAGTTTTAATATACTCAATTCTTTTTTGAGACATTTTATTTTGGAGCCTATCCTTACAGAATACATCTCAACTATTGAACGATAAAATGTGATCTTTCACACCACATTTATTTTCTTCAGAAATTAGCGTGTATTGTCAATACATATTTATATGTTTATTACGTTGATATGGGTATTCTGTTATATATTCTGTTAAATATCAGTAAGGGCATTGTTATACACACTTTTATATCTTCATCTTTAAATGGCTATTTGTACATACAAGAGTACACTCTTCTTGAATTGCCTTCAGATTTCAAATTCTGTGTGTCTTGTATGCTTCTATTATTTTTAAGTAATTATTCTCTCCTTAATGGAATTCTGAGAACATCTGAGTCTGCAAGAATTTCCACAGCCATTACCCATTTACTTTTTATTAATATTCTTACCTGATATTGAACTTATGTAACATGACCCCAAGTTCTTAACCTTCACAAATGTTTAATTTATTTTGTTTTTGAAGTTTCTTCTACTTTTAATAATATTCAGTAAAGAATTCCAAAAAATGGCAATATCATTTGGGATTTCGTCAATAGAACGGTTACTTTACTAAGATGAAAACATACTAGGCGTGCCCAGAAAGTTAAGAACGATTGCGCACCACGCCTTGCGCCGATCCCCCACCACCGCAATCGTATACGCGCCAGTTAACTCTTTCCCCCGCTTCAGTGCAAGCCGAGTTTTGTTGCTGAACGGTCGTGTTTCTTTGTTCTGTAACCTTTCAAAATGGCTGCGCCCATCGAAAATCCCGCCAAATGTGAAGTGCGTAGTGTCATTAGTTTTCTGAATGCACAAAATGTTCGGCCTATCAAAATTTATAGGCAAATAAAGAATGTTTATGGTGATAGTGCAATGAATGAGGCTTCAGTGAGGAAATGGTGCATAATGTTTAATCCAGGAAGAACCAGTGTGCATGACGAAGATCGGAGTGGGAGGCCATCACTCGTTACAGATGAGTTGAAAGCAAAAGTTGAAGACAAAATTCAGGAAAACCGGTGTTTCACTTTAAGCACAGTACATGAATCTTTCCTACAAATTTCACGATCGCTCCTACATGAAATAGTGACAGAGCACCTTGGCTACAAAAAAATGTGTGCTTGGAAAAGAAAAACCGAATCTCAACACCAGAAAAGTGATGGCAAAAGTTTTTTGGGACCGAAAGGGTTTGATCCACGTGGAGGTTATGCCAAGAGGACACACAATAAACTCAGAGGCCTATTGTGAAACTCTTCAACGACTTAGACGCGCCATTCAAAACAAGAGATGTGGAATGTTGTCGGGAAAGGTGGTTTTAATTCATGATAATGCGCGGCCTCATGCATCAGCATGAACACACCGAGAACTTTAACATCTTAAGTGGGGAAATTTTTGGACATCCTCCTCACAGCCCCTGACTTGGCACCAAGTGATTTTCACTTATTCCCGAAACTAACGGAATTTTTGGGTGGAAAACAGTTCGCAAACGATGAAGACCTCAAACAAGAAGTGACATTCTGGCTCAAATCTTTGGCGGTAGAAGAGTATAACATCGGAATTGAAAAATTGGTTCCACGTTACAATAAGCGCCTTGACAGCTTTGGCGACTACATTGAAAAATAGAGTAAGGTACTGTGACATTGTAAATAAAGTTTTGTGTTGATATCTTTAGTTTTTATTTAGTTATGCCAAAACGTTCTTTACTTTCTGAACCACTCACGTAGTAATATCATTTGTTATATTATCCTTTTTTTAATTAACATTTGTTCACTTGGGCAAAAAACATTTTCATTGGAATTGGAAAAATCTGGTAATTAACTTAATATCGATGTTGAATACTTACCAGAACCAAATGGTCCAGTTAGTAAGTCCGCGAGTAATTTGAACATTTCTACTTTTCCCCGAACAATATCATCGTAATTCCATTTGCTGTTAGATTAATCGGGATTCTTTGAAATAAATAAGTTGCGATGTAGTTTTTTAATATATATTTCTTTAACATTTATTTAACCATTTGTAAATCTACATTGTATATAAAAGAAACTGTATAAAGCTCTATTTTATAAAAAAAGGACTTATGATCATGTTCAATGGACACATAATGATATAAAAAATTATGACATATCATGTGTTGTACATTAGGAATTTCTGTAAACTACCTTTTGGATCCAAATGCCGGTATTGTATCTAAATCAACTGTATTCCAATAAGTACTATGGATAAAGAAAAAATAAAAAAGGTTTTTCTAAATTTTCAATAGCTTTCATTTATTGTTCGTAGTATATTTACAAGCATTGCATAAATATTTACATCATATGATCGATTATTCTGTTTTAACATTTAATATTTGATTCAAACACCAATGAGTATTTTTTATTTATATAACAATAACAAAAATCCTTATATAACACCAAGAAAATAAATTAATTTAGTTATTTGAAATGTTAGTAACAGATATACTGCATTCAAATAATTACTTTATTATTGAATATATAACTTCATAATACGAAATGCTTTTTTTTCTCACTTTCATTTCATTTAAGCAACAACTTCAATGTAATGTTTGGAAATGTTAGTTTTGAAATATTAGCTGATTTAAGCAGTGATGTTGCATTAAGTAACATAAACTAAAGTTATGGTTATATTTATTTGAAATTAAAATATATGTATGATAGGGGCGAATGAAACAATATAAAAATTGTTGTGTTCTAAGTACACAAAAAACACTTTCTTTTTTTCAAAGCCTTTGTATGAAAAGGATCAAATTATATCTATTTTATTTTGGAAAAAAATTATAACAGTACTAGTTACATTTTATAATTAAAAAAAAAAAACAAATTCCATTGGGACGTTTTGTTACCAAAAGCTACCTTCAATTTTTTCCGACTTCTAAAAGGTACTGACACATCTCAGATTTCAAATTATTTTTAAAGACATACAGACTTTTAGCGCTTCTCAATTTTTAGTTTTAACTCTTAGGGAAAAGTTAAAAAAAGCTTTACAGTGTCTTTCATAGTTAAACATGTTTTGGACTTTGTTCATAAAACTGTTGATGTTGAAAACATGAAAATGAATTTAATTTATTTGTTGATTAAATTCTTTTCATTTTCATAAATATTTCATTTCACGTTAGTTTATGTATGAAGAATTTCGCATTTCATTTTCAAAAGGTTTGTCCTCCATTTAAAGATAATTCAAGATTATCAAACTACAATACATCAGCTTAATATTTTTTTTTGCAAATATCAAAAGCCTAAGTTGTGTATTTTTTTAAATATATACAGCAAATATCTTTAAATTTATGATTACACTTATTTCTGTCTGATTAGATGTAAACTTGATTGAAATATTATTATTAACACAAAATTATTCATTCATTTCCACATTTTAGAGTCAAGTAATATTAAGGCTTTTATATTTACTCACAAAACTATTATTCTTAATAAATACCATAGAAAAATGATAAGAGCTTATAGGAATAACAAAGATAAAAATTTCTCTCTATAAACAATATTCTTTAAGACTTTTAGATTATGTCTAATATATTTTGTATAAACTTAATATTGAAAAGGGTAACATAATTGAAGGTATATGATCCTGGGCTCTGGAACCACATCCAACAATTTCTGTTCATAAATGATTAAAATAATACTAAATAAAAAAACAACTAGATACATACATATTTCACAACTCACATCAAAAGAGTTACATACATATATAATATATATACGTAGAAAAACGAAAACTATTTCACATATCTATTGTTAATCTAATTTAGTATGTATTTACAATTCATAAGCTAATTTTTAATTTATTTCTCAGTATTTGATAGTTAACATTTGAGCGATATAATATTCAAATTAATTTATCTAAAACCATATTTATTTTTTATTTATACATTTAAATATCTAACATTTTCTTTCATATTTATTGAACTTTATAAAAAATCAAATGTAGCACTTTATTTTATATGATTCACAATTTAAATTGATAAGATTTATATACAAAATGCTTAATAGATTAAGGTTGAGTTTATATTTTTATGTTTAGTTTATATTTTACGTATTTATGCAACACCCTAAAAGATTTCGTAAACTTAAACTTAAAGATATACAGAGATTTTCCCTTTTCTAGATATGTACATTATGCTAGTTTTCGTTGTTAAAGAAGATTATGATATATGTCTTTGTATAAACTAAAAACACAGATATTTTGCTAAACATTTTACATATAAACACATTGATCAAAGCCTTATTTTTTTCAACATACAGTTTAAAAATATTTTTACACTTCAAAAATTTCTTATACATATGGCATAATAGTAATTTTTTTGGGATATGTAAAATTATTTTAATAAATTTCCATCATTTTAACAAAATAGACTCTTAAACAAGAAAAACATACTTAACTGTCACATTTTATGCTTATAATCTTATTAACATTATCCCACTACTTTCAATTTCATCCTTGTTTATTTTTTAAATTTAATTTTAATAGTTATATTATTTTGATTTTTGTAAAAATATGAAAACAATATTTCAATAAACATTACATAACATTCAGTATTATATAAAATACTTGGAATAATAATGTCCACAATGCAAAATAAATGTCCTTATAACAGGTTTATATTATAAAAAAGCACTAGTATTTCTTAGGTCTCCTTCTTCTATGTCTGCCAAATAATATTCTAGCGAAAGCTTGTCGGAAGTCTGGACTAAAGATTGTATAAATAACAGGGTTAAGGGTGGAGTTAAAGTAGCCAAGCCATAAGAAAAAACTAGCCATGTAGTCGTTGATCACACAACCCTGACAGATTGGCATCACAAGTGCCATGATGAAAAAGGGTAACCAACAAACCACGAAAGCTCCTGTAATGATGGCCAATGTCTTGGCAGCTTTTCTTTCTCGTTTCGCTTCCAAGGTCTCTTTCTTTTCTCTGGCTGTAGGAACTGGATGCTCTGCCGGGACGTTGCGTTCTGTGACTATTGCTATAGCTATCCCTTGATTCTTCTGCAATATCTCGATTCTGCTTATATCACTCATGTGACTTTGATGGCTATTGGAACCATTATTGGTTGTCGTTGCAGATGATTTTTCAGGTGATACATTAGTGGATCCAACTACAAGAGGAATATTTTGACTATTATTGCAAGTGAGATTGGTTGACGTTGCAACTTTTTCAGAAATTGTGAAGGCAGTAGTTTTTTGCTCTTGTCTCGCTTGGGAATCATGTAAATCATCTACAGTATCTACTGTGGTAGTGGACTGACCTTCAGTCAAAAGTAACGAAGCTGCCAGTGTCTCGGCCGTTCTAGCAGATCTATTTTTCTTTCCATATTTCTTAAGATTAAGGAATTTTTTCTTTACAGCTGAATGCTTGTCACAGTTACTCTGTGAATCTGCATCAGGTTGAGTAACAGCTTTCTTGGAGTTATCCGTTTGATGTTCTCGCCTTCGTCTGATCCGTTTCCTGGCAGTTTGGAAGATTTTCCAGTAAAGGACGAGGATGACAAGAAGTGGGACATAAAAAGTTGAGCATGTGGCAAATATCTGGTAGGAGACATCCTGGCTCACCAGACAGCGTTGTTGCAGTGTGATGCGATCCAGATAGTCGGGATCTTTCCACCCAAACTGTGGCGCCAGAGAGACTATGAGCGCGACACTCCACACTAGGACAATCATGGTAAATATCCTGCGCTCATTCCTCGTATGGATGTAGTCAACATTGGTCACTGCCCAGTACCTGGAAGGAATGATAATTAGTTAAAATCTCAATATTCTGATATATATACAGACAGTGCATGAAAAGTAACAAATAAACAATTAAAGATGAACGAAACAAAAAAAAATAAAAAATAAGATTGATTCAGTAAAACGGGGAGAAGGTGGGATAAATAACTCTGAAGAAGATATAAAGCTCATCATGAACATATGAGTATTATTTATAGTTAAGGCATTTTGGAGGTTTAAAGATCATGAACACCTTTCATAAAGCTTATGGACCTCAACATAAATGAACACCTTTCATAAAGCTTATGGACCTCAACATAAATGTAAACAAAACAAAAGTACTATGTTAACCAGCATCAGACGTTTGAATTATCACCCAGCATTGCCATTGGCAATTATACGAGTATATTGGAAAATGTACCGGTCTTTTTTATCTTGGAAGCATTTTATAATGTGGCTACAGCATATGTAGTAAGGTTCAAAATTTACAGTTTGAATAATATGCGTGTATGGACAGATACGAGTATTACGCCGGCCACATCAACTGTTGTCAGGTGATGTTACAGTAATTTTTTTTACTTCTATCCTCATTAGTATGTCAACTAACATACGTTTGATCAAAGACCTGTTACAGTTATTTTTTTTACTTCTATACTCAGTATGTCAACAACATTTGATTGAAGACCTGTTTCGTTATATTTTAAGATGTAAAAAAATTGAATATCTCCCAGTTAATAAGTTTTTTTTAAAGGAAAAATCTCAACAGCAGAAATTAAATGAAGTTAAGATGCTGTGTACGGAGAATCTTGTCTGACATATTCCATGGGTAAAAGATTGGGCCACTTAGTTTCACTTAGGCAGAGAGTGATACTTGTCAAGGTAGACAAACAGATGCACTCATTCTGGAAACTACAGAATATTTTTTCAGTGATATTGAAAAATTAGTTCATTCTAAAAAAATGTTTTGAACTTCAGGCCAACGACTTCCGTAGCCTAGTACACCTGTCTTCCGACCCGGAGGCTGCGGGTTCGGTCCCGATGGAACCCAAATTAAAAAAAAAAGGTTTTCAATCTGCTTGTCATTTATGGCCCCACAAACATATTTCTGGTTGGTTGGAGGAGATTACCACATAATCTCACAAGGTTATAATTTGTACAGAGAAAGTGTTGTACATGATTTGTTTAATAAAAGTGGGTTGGAGTCTCAAGTAAGAGTGCCCTTGAGGAGAGTTTGCTTTTTAAACCGTGTTTTATAAAATTGTCCTTTAAAAAAACAGGGTGACTACATATGTTGAAAAATAAATTTCTTTCATTCTATCACATTTAAAAAAAAAATATCCATATTTTAGGTCGGAAACTTTTGGACCTTACTATGTAGATCAGGTAGTACAGAATCAATCAGGAACAAGAATTCATTATGGAATGGCTAGTTCAGAAAGAAATGGACCAGTTAGTCGCTCCTGAAGGAGTTGGAGGAAGAAGTATACGGGGCAGTTGCGAGGAGAAACTGGAACTGCATTAAGAATTTATTGGTGGTAGAGTTTACCACAGATCAAAAGAAAAGCGGAGGTCTGCGCTGGCGAGAGTGTAACCCAAAAGTTGTTGGGGAAGACTATGAAGATGATGATTGTTTTTGCGTTTCATTTTATATTTATTATTTACTGTAACACTAGATTGATTAGTACATATGAACACTACACATTACCTAAAGCTGAATGTGTCGCTATTACACATCAAAAGATATATAAAGGTTTCTCTGTAGTTTGTCTTCTTTAGATAAGTTTTCTATGGTTTTCTTCTCAAATATGTTTTTCTGAACATATGCAGAACTACCTAATCTAATGGCCGCACTGTCACTGTCTTCAAATTCTTACGGTCGAATTTTACATATTTATTTTGTAATAATTTTAATCTGTCAATTAATTACGGGTTCGAGTCACGAGCTGGAGCATCCTTGAGAAGAGTCGCCTTTCTAAATGGCACTGTATAAAGTATCCTTTTATTGTAATTACTAAGACATGTCCATTCTGCTAATTTTATCAGACAACTAAAATAAATAATGTTTTTCTTTAGAATATTTTGATAGTGAAAGACATTATATTTTGCCTCCTTCCGTTATTTATTTGATTAAAAAAGTGTACTAACATTAAAATACTATTGAAAATTTGAAAAATATATTTATATGGTGTTTAAAATCTCTAATATCTGAAAGTTCTTCACCGATTGCTTTGAAATTTTGACAAAAAGTTGCATTCGTATACAAGCATGTTTATATATATTTTTATTATATACAGTTGTACATAAAAAAGTATATAAATAGATGAAATAATGGAAGCGCCCCCTGCAGCGACATACGCAAACTAAACAATTCTCATTGACAGTTATGTGACATTTTCGACGTTTTCGACGTTTCGGATTCTTTCATTTCGTTTTTTAACTGTTTTTTTTTTATTTTTCATTGCTTTGAAATTTTGACAGAAGGTTGCATTCTAATACGCGCTTGTTTATATATACTTTTTTTATATACAGTCGTATAAAAAAATATATATAAAACAGACGATATAACGGGAGCGCCCTCTGCAGCAACACATGCAAACTAAACATTTCTCATTGACAGGTGTGTGTGACATAGCATTTTCGACGTTTCGGATTTTTAGATTTCGTTTTTTAACAGTTTTTTCCTTATTTTTCAATGCAATTGGCGGTGGATTTGTGATATGTCGATTTATTTTTATTTAAATTCAAATTATATCGTAAATGCATTGGAATTGATCACGCAATACTAAACATTGCTCATTTACAGGTTATGCCGTGTAAGCGAACGAGCGAAACAGACAAATACTGTCTCAAATACAGTTGCGAGCACGGCGTTCTCATTCTGCAGCTTCAGAACTGCTTCGTTCTCAACAGAATGAACGCGACAGGCTGTAAGACGTCAGTAAGAATATCAAAAGTATCTATTTTATATAGAATTTATTTTTATCTCTATGTTTATATTTTAAAATTTATCAAATCGTATGTAGAAATGGAGGTTTTTTTAATTAGTTCCAATTATCTATTTGTCTTCTCTTAACATTTAATTAGTTACAATTATCTCTCTGTCTTCCCTTAACATTTAATTAGTTACAATCAGGGGCGGTTCGTCTTTAAGGGTAACCGGGGCACTGCCCCACACACCTTTCTCCTGATAAAAAAATAATAATTCGCTGAAATATTTTTGAAACATTTTTATTATTGGTATAATTGTAATTATTCTTACTTTTTCGGAATATTCTTTGCACGTAATGATTTATAAATATTTGAATAAAAACGACATTAACTTATTACTGGTAAGTAGGTGTGAAATATATACGCGCACGAAGTACAAAATACGATGCACGCCTAAACGAGTTGCGGCGGGGCAGTTTTGTATCTGCCGTGGTCACGTCGTCGCTAGCTTCAGTTAAGTTGTCGCTATGACACGAGATCTGATGGTGTTTGGTTAGTCAGTGGAGGTAAAGAGAAAAGTTCCGTATTACCGTATACAGAAGGTCGCTTTTCCTCTGCTGCATAAAGGTCTGTTTGGGGCAGGAGCACGCCTACCCCGCGCTGTAATGAGCGACGTTTATTTTTTGTTTTCCATGTTCATGTACTATATTAATAAAAACGATTTCCATTTGATTTTGTGAAAAATTCATATTTTTATAATTAGAGTTTTGTTTATTTAATTTTTATACGTTAATAAAAAATATTTTCATTTGATTTTGTGAAAAATACATGTTTTTTTATAATGATAGCTTTGTTAATGTTTATATTTAAATAAAAAATATTTTTGTTTAATTTCGTAATAAAAAATTTGATAATTCTTAGTATTTTCTTGGTTAGACCTCCCTGTACTAAAAATATAAACAGTTAATTTTTTTTTGAAAAAAAAAAACAAAAATGGTTAACTTCAGCCTCATCATGCCCCATCTGTTTTTAAAGTCACGAGCCACCCCTGGTTACAATTATCTCTCTGTCTTCCCTTAACATTTAATTAGTTACAATTATCTCTTTGTCTTCCCTTAACATTTAATTAGTTACAATTATCTCTCTGTCTTTCCTTAGCATTTAATTAATTCCAATAATCTCTCTCTTTTCTTAACATTTAATTAGTTCCAATTATCTCTGTATTTCCTTAACAATACTCCTATTTGACAAATATTTCCTTAACAATACTCCTATTTGACAAATATTTGACAAATGCGTGTCCAGTTGCAAAACGATCGATCAGTTGAGATATTCTCACATCAATTGCTGGAAATCGGGAACGGATAGGGGCCGGTTGATATGACCTCCGGACGAATTTCATTACCTCATAACTTCTGCAATTTAGTGACGTCAAAAGTAGAATTGGTTGAAAAAGTATTTCCCAATATTCAAATCAATTATAAGAATCACGATTGGCTGAGTGAACGAGCTTTTCTTGCCGCCAAGAACAACGACGTCTACGAACTCAACAATATTATTCAGTTCCTTTTTTAATGTTTCGCAATTTTATATGTCATTGTTATAACTTTCCTTCTTCTTTTTCAGTGCAATCGATCTGCTTTAGTTCATCAAAATAATGCCTCGCAGAAGATCAAACTAAACAGCAGATCAGCGTCAAATACGACTCCGTGCTCAGCAATCACGCGATTACAATCGGCTTGCATTCAGGTACAACCCAGCTGATGATTATGGTTTGAGTCGGCATGTTCTAATCGGCATATCTCTCTCTGCTAACTGGCCTACAGGTATTTGCATTATCATGTAACCCCAGAAAAAGGAACTCAAAATTATGTCCTTAGTTTGTTTATTCCAATAAAAAATCAGATTGATTCTGGCAGCAATTCGATCCCAAAATGATATAGCCTTAGCTCTTGCGTAGTCTGGAATAGCTGCGACATTGCTACTAAGTGGAAGAACTGCTCATTCCGCTTTAAAATTGCCTTTACAATTTATTGAAACTCCCACGTGCAACATTTCCAAAGCATCCGGCATGGGAAAAGTATTGCAGAAATGCAAACTTATTGTTTGGGATGAATGCACAATGGCACACAAAAAATCGCTCGAGGCTCTTGATCGATCCTTGCAAGATTTGCGTGGAAACATCAGACCATTTGGGAACGCATTAATATTGCTTGCAGGAAATTTCAGGCAAATATTACCTGTAATTCCTCGATCGACACCGGCGGACAAAATAAATGCTTGCGTGAAATACTCTACTTTGTGGCATTATTTTTGTTTTTTCTTTGTTTTTAATTCGTGTTTTTAATATTTTGCAATTTCATATGTTTTTGTTATAACTTTCTTTCTTCTTTTTCAGTGCAATCAATCTGCTTTAGTTCATCAAAATAATGCCTCGCAGAAGATCAAACTTAGGTCGTCGTACTCGTGGAGCGGAAGCAGTGCGACGAGTAATTGTAAATCAAACTGACAAAAACGGGCATCAGCAAACGAGTGAAACAGACAAAGAATGGTTCAAATACGTGCCGAGGAAGCACCAGAGCGACGTGCAGCCAGACTTGAGATGCACGGTTGCGAGCACGGTGATCGCGTTCTGCAGATTCAGATCTGCTTCGTTTTCAACAGAATGAACGCGACAGGCTGAGAGTAGCTGAAAGACGTCAAAAATATTGTATACCCACAAGCATTGTGAAATTAAACGTGTGCTTTCTCATTTCTTTCTTTTCCATTTAACCGGCAACGCGTGGCCGGGCCAGCTAGTACCATAATAAATAAATACTCGGCTCCCTTGAATATATATGTATATAATAGATAAATATTCGGCTCCTCTGAATATACATGTAACCTATATGTTATAATAAATAAATAATTAGACTTCCAATTCAATTTACTTAAAATTCAATGACAAAAATGAAGATACTTTGTATCATTTATATTTTTTTCCATGCCAAGATCCACGCTTGTTGGTGACATCCTTAACATACGCGTACATCGCTTCCAAATGGGTGTATCAATTAATCTGATACACATTCTGTTGGGGTTTTACAGATATTCATCATTGAGAAAGTTTGTCCGCATATATCATACGAGTATACATTAAACCAAATATCACAAGTGTTTTCATTGCGAATTCTTTCAATTTTCATTGTTTAGATGTATCAAAGTTAAATATATATTATACTAGTTGCAACCCGTGAAATATTCACGGAAGTAAAACAAATTCTACATTTATGAAAATATATATTCATAAATGTAAAATTTGTTTATATATATAATTTATACATCGTCCTCTTTTACACCGGTTCAAAAATTGTTAGCTAGGTATTTAAAATTCGTTCAGTATCCCCACCGAGATTCAAATTTCGAATTACTTTCGGAGAGAATCCAAGTATTCGACAGCCGTACGGGTTTTGACCTATTTATGCTATGATTCTTTCGCCTACGCGGGCTACAAACATGTACATCGTATGCCGTATTTTGAAAATGCCTAGTCTATCTCATATTTTTTGTTTGCGTACTCTCAAATCACATTGTTTTTATTTTTGCACCCCCAGTATTTTCTACAGTATTTTACTACAAGTAAACCTTTACATTTGAATTCGAAGTGCTTACAGTGAGTGATTACGAGTATAAGTGCTTACAGTTAAAACACGGTTAAGAAAAAATCAGATAAATCATCCCTTGGAATAAATTTGGTAGAATTGGAAACACGTATAACAACTTAGCTTAATAATAGAAATATGTTAGTTAACTACATCAGCGATTATCAACCGTTGATACTCGTATCACCGGTGGTACGTAAGATTACATAATAGTGGTATGCGTACCACCGGATGTACATGGTGGTGGTACTAAAGTTTTCCAGTTTTTGTTTCGACGGTACGCGTTAGTAAAAATATTGAGAACCGCTGTATTACAGTAAAAAATTAAGTATAACAAATACGTTTAATTTTTTTCGAAATATTTTTGTTTCTTTTAATCACCCGCGTACTTATTAGGGAGTTTCCATAAACCCCAGATTGAATAACGCTGGCCATTATTCGGAAATAAGGAAAATAATAATTATATTTTTAGTTCATACCTAAAATGTAACGATATCACAACTAAGATTCGGGCAAAAATATACTTTAGCTTTTGCAAGGGAATAAAATCTCCAAGATGGCTCCGAATAGCATTAGGACGATAAGAAAGTGCCACGTCGTCTTTGCCTTGCCGTAATAAATAGGTGATTTACACCCAGGCCGCTTCCCTTGTTGAATAAACAGCGATAAATTGTAAATTTACGAGCTCTGTGCAACGCCACCGTGAAATACTCCTGAAGATGTCGTCCTTTAATTGAGATAAGTGAATTTTCACTCTGTCTCATTTTACTCTGCCTCATTTCTCACTCTGTCGCATTTCACTCTGGATTCACTCATTTTATTCGGGATTCACTCATTTCACTCATCTTACTCTGTCTCATTTCACTCTCATTTCTCACTCCGTCTTATTTCACTCTCATTTCTCACTCTGTCTCATTTCACTCTGGATTCACTCATTTCACTCTGGATTCACTCATTTTACTCGGGATTCTCTCATTTCATTTATCTCACTCTGTCTCATTTTACTTTCATTTCTCACTCTATCTCATTTCGCGCTCTGTCTCAACGCCACCGTGAAATACTCCTCTAATGATGTCGTCCTTTAATTGAGATAAGTGAATTTTCCCTCTGTCTCATTTTACTTACATATTTTCAATCAATCTTTCGAATTTATTTCTTTAATTTCATCAGCTGGTATTCCTACATAAGACGGATCTTTAAAATAATTGAAAAATATTAATTCCTGCTAGATACGACGGTATTTAAAATCGATGAAATAAAATCCTTAAGGAAAGTTTGCTTTCTAAACGGTTCTATGTAACTGATCCTTTTATTATTAAATAAATAAATACACAATTAGTTTATTAAAAGCAATGTAATACAAACATTTATACCCTTTGATTATACATGGGTTAACTGGAATAGTTAAATGAGTTTTGTTATTTGGGCAGTATGTTTACCTATGATAGGTGAGTTAAAGGGACATTGAAAGAAAGGTAGCCACAGGAAACAAGGTAAACGGAGCATTTTATGTATAATAATATACAACAACTACTTTATATCAAAAGTAGCAAAAATGACTAAACATAATAGTGTGTTGGTGACCACATTGAAGTGAAAGTTGGTCTTAACAGAATAAGGAAAAAAGTAAGAAAAATACATGCACTAAGTATCATTTGTGCTGGAGTGTCTGTATATTTTTTAAAATAAAATTTGCACGTCCGAAGTGTGGGTCATGAAAATCAAAATACCAACAAAAAATACTGAGTTTCGAAAACCGACTATTACGAAATATACTTGGTCCAAAACAGGCTGCAGGAGAGTGAAAACAGAAGTCTAATAGAGAAACTCCAAACGACCACTAACTACCAACGAATAAGGTTTCATGAATAATCAAGATTGGCATGGATAGGACAGATCTCAGTTGACATGATCAGTAATGATCATCACAAAAATATAACAACATGGAAGAGAACCACTTGGCAGACAGATACACATACTTTTAGATAACGTGCAGGTGGATCTAAGAAGGATGGGAATAGCTGGTGACTGACCGAACGACTTGACGAAAAATCGTCCAGGATACTAAACCTCTACAGGAGTTGTAAGGCCATCTGACATAGAGGTAGGTATCTTGAAAACGGTAATAGATTGAGGCAGAAAATGAGAACAAAGTTTATGAAGTAGATTACTTTCAATAGAAAAATTATAAACTGAATTTCTCTTACTTTTTTTCTAAAAAAGTATAGACAACGTCCGATACTCAGCTAGTTAGTTTAATATATAATGGAGAACATTTATATATATTATGTGCACCTGGCAATTGAATGAGGAATCCGATTCTCCATTGCAAATGGAATCCATCAAATGTTCATGCGATGAAATTACTATATCAATTTAATATTGTCCCTGCAACTGTCTCAGACAATTAATTATCCCGAACATACGTGTATACCATATTCTCAAGCAGTCCAGAACAGACGGACTAATTGTATTACTTCCGTGGAGGCTGTATAAGTGAATTTGTAATCAAATTTGTGCCTCTGCTATTTTCATGGTCATCATAGAACTATTGTCTTCAACTTGCCAAATATGGGGAAATAAGGAACTAAATTATAGTCTTTAAACGTGTGCGCCGCGGTTAACTCACATGGGCTCCTAGCAGTTGTCTCACGTTAATTCTGTTGCACCGGTACTTACAAATTTCCATCTTTTAAAATATCATTCACAAGATTCAACCATACTTTCCTTTCCTCTATCACATCTTCTACTCATATTTTGACTACATATTTGTTTAATTAGTCTTTCTTCACTCCTCCATTCTACATATCCCAACCAAATGAGTCATCATTATCTTGTCGTATAGCTTATGACTGATCACCGTGACTCCCATGATAGCCTCTGACCTCTTTATCCATCCCTGCACTCTGTGGCTCGAAGGGCAGTTGTTAAGGCTAGTCCAGTTGCATCTCTCACTTGGTCAGTCCAACGTATTGGGATTCTTCCTCTTGTTCGTCGTCTTTCCACGCCTCCAGCAACCACAAATCTCTCCAAACTGTCTCTTTGGCTCCAAGCAATGTACCCAAATAATCGGAGATCGTCGAAGGCATATATGCCGGTGATTCTCAGTTCTTCGAGAATGGAGGTGTTAGTTCGCCTTGCTGTCCATGGAATTTGTAACATCTTTGTTTCACTTTCACTTTGTTACCACATTTCAAATATATGACATTCTACGTCTCTCGCTTAATTTCTCGCCATACATGAATATTGCGAAGACGAGATACTTAACTAGGCGTATTTTCGCCGTGATCGTGATAAACGAGTAAATAAAATAAAAATAAGTATTTATTCCAAATATATTTACTTCCCTGCGAATTTCTTGGGGGAAACTTTTCCAAATAACCATTCCTTTGCAAAACGAAACATTTTGAAAATATATTACATTTTTATCGAAATCTGGGTAAAGATTTATGCATAAAATGGTATATGGTGACCAGATGCTGATATTTCAACGGGATGACTACATTTTTTATCTATTCGAGGTGTCCAACATTGAGAATACCGAACTTGGGACAGTTGAAAGTATTGGGGTACATCATATTGGATGTAAGAGATTTTCGTATTGGAAACGCAGTTTATTGGAATTTAAGAAAGTATTGGGATATAACATATTGAATTTTGGATAGTAGATGTTTTAGATATAGTGTGTTCGATTTATGTACCGCAGAATTAGGGAAAATATTTGGATATATAACATAACATCGGATGCTAGGGATCTTTGATTCGTGATCACATACTCGTATAAGATATACATTTGCAGTTTAAAACTTAGGAAATACAACATGTATATTTTTTTATCAGAGATTTTTGAATAGGGACAAAGTATTTTAGATATATAGTATGTAGCGTAGAATTTGGGAAAGTATTGGGATACTAGGAACTAGCCCATACTAAGACGTTGTGTATATCTTATATAATCTTATTGATTTGTAATTCTATTTTATAATATAGGGGTTAGCCTATTCTAGATTCTTGTGATGTATAAAATATGCGAAAATAAATGAATGGCATTTTGGTAAAGAGGTACATGTCATCAATTACTTATTTGTCAGTTTGAAGTTTTGCAACATTAGTATGTATTCCTGAAATACAGACCTCAGGTAAATTTTAAAGGTAAACTTTGAATACATAAATTATTTATGTTAAATTATAATTATTTATGTTAAGTTATAAATGATTTATGTATTCAAAGTTTACCTTTAAAATTTACCTGATGTCTGTATTTCAGTAATACAAGTGTTGCAAAACTTCAAACTGACAAATAAGTAATTGATGACATATACCTCTTTACCAAAACGCCATTCAAATGTTATAAATAAAAATTTAATTTATATCTAGTTTCTTAGCATTGTTTTGATAATTCTTGATTGATTTAGATGTACATTTCATATGCCTCATTGAACACTACCAGATGTTATTTCTACTGTTCACTATCCCATCTCTGACTTCTGCTTGAATACCGTGGTGAAATCAATACAAACGATGCCGGTGTGTGTGATGACATGTTTTAGGAACTCTTTTTTACGTTTGTTGTCTTCCATGCTGGGTGCATGTAGGTTTTGGATACTGCAAGGTCCATGCATCATGCAAAGTGTAACAATCTCAGACAGTCGAGCACTCGTTTTCACATCTAGAATTTTAATGGATTTATCAATGCGATCTTGTGTTATTAATTTATCTTCAGTCCGAAGTGTCGTTAAAACGTGAGCATGTGGAAAATCTCGCATTTGGAACACAATCGCATAGTACCAAGATTTTGATTTGCCTAAGATATAATTTACAGTTAGATTATCCAATTTAGTTACCTTAAATTTAATTTTAAGGATATGTGTCACCAAATCTGGACAGTCATTTGTCAACTCAAGGTGTGCCAAATTGTCTTTAATCTTTGGTCAATGGTGATTTGCGATGAATGTGATAAAGACATGATTGATGCTACACATTTTGTAAAAAATGCAATAGCATTATTGCTCCACTTGCGCATATTTATTGGTGAACCCTCTAAACTGAATGGAATAATTACATCAACACCAGCTGCAATGTTGGCAGTGAGAGTCAAATTGGCAAAGTGATCAACGAGACTTTGATAACATTTAACTCTTAGTTTTCACTGACGCTGTTTTCAACTTGCAGATAAGAATCCACGAATCATTGCTGTGTCAGCTTTCCCGCACTTATATTATAATTAGATTAAATCAATAAAGCAGCTTTGTATTGAATCATCGACACATTTTTTCCAACTTGATTTAACGGAGCGCTTTCATAAGATTGGCATTTCCAATTGGGTTGTCATCCTGGGTATGAGATAAGGGGGCGTAAACCATTGAATTAAGATTACAATTCAAAATGTTAATGTTCAAAAATGACTTATTTGTATCTAGAGGGGTTTCTAGGGTAAATTTAAATTCGAACGTCTCGTTCAAATGAAGATTCTCCTTCCTCATTAAAAAATCCATGACGATTTCGTTTGTTGTGGAAGCATTGAAGCATAGCGACGCTCAGTCAGTCAGACCCGCTGGTCTGACTGGCGGTTTCGATGAAGTATAATTCTGACAACTGGAACATATTGAAACGCAGCGGCAGTATCTTGGACGGCTTTGGTTTCTACCTCGTCAAATATCTAAGCATCAATCATTGGTTGAATGGTTAAGGCGAAGCTCTGTTGCCTGAGTGCTGTCAATCCAATATCCAAATATTCTGTCTTGTGGTGAAGTGTATGATGTGTGATAGGATTGATAACGAACCTTGAAAATATAGAAACGTCGTCCAGATAAGACAAAAATTGAGAAATATATGGTTTTATATACTTAAATAATTTTTCATAATTTATTCCCAATAATTTCCTTCCTACACAATATTCTTATAATAAGTTTAGAACCAAAAGATTACCCATGAATTTAATTCATATTTCAAAGGAAACTGACACTTCACTTCTATGTAATGTATCAGTGTCCTTTCAAATTTGCTTACAAAGGAAGTGTTCGACACAAAGCTGTGCTATTATTACGAGTACATACGAACAACATATTGGATTTTGGATACGAATGGTACGTGAATTGGGAACATAGTGTATTGAATATATGTAGAATAGAATTTTGGAAAATATTGGGATGTAACTAAGTATACATATGTGTATTCCGAATTTAAAAAAACTTTAATATTGGAAAAAATGTTTTAATTACGGATTTTTTAAATTGGGAATATACCATAGTGCATTGGATATAATGCAGGGTAGAGATTGGTCAAGTCTTGGAATATGATATATTGGATATAAGTGTTTTTTGATTGGGAACATAGTGTATTGCATACATCGCTGGGTCACTAGAAAAAATGTGAGTGTGAAAATCATGTTTATTGACATTGTGGTTTTCAAGTTTTTTCAGTCAATTGTGTTCTTATAAATCCTTAGATATTTTGTGAGTAAAACTAATTACTATGGATATATTTTTTTAATTTGCACTAATTATTGAAAAAAATATCTTAAAAGAAAATATTGAAGGTTCTGAAAAGAAAATAATTGTAGAGGTGTGAAAATACGAACTTTTGGCTGCAGCCCCTAGTTACAAAGTACGCCTGGGAGTGTTGAATATGAGAAGACAGATAATTGAAGCCATAATGTTTGAGAATACTAGATTTGGAATGCTTGTGAGTTTTTTATTTTATTTGAGAAGCTTAGGAGTATATGCTCTGGGATGTTTGATATACCGTATATTGTAGTTGATCTGGGATGTTTAGTAATCTGGAACGTCTGAGAGACGAGTTTTTTGTTCTCTGTAGATTGGATAGAAAACAATTGAAACATTAAATATATGATGTTTTTAATTAGTGGGACTCGAATTCGGTTCATTATATATTTGAAAATATGGCGAGGCAATTTGAATTTATCCTTTTAAAGTTCGGAACATTTTTAGCACCTCCGTAGCCTAGTTGAAAAGACACCTGTTTCCGATCCGGAAGTTGAGGGTTCGGTTTCTATTGGTTTTCACTTCAGGCGTCTTTGACATATTTATGATATACTTAGCCTTTGCAGACTACGAAAAGGTCTTTGACTCAGTCAAAACAGTTGTCATACAAAAACACAAGGTATTGAGAGGGCATACATAAAGTTGTTCAATAACATCTACCATATAAGGATGCAACAGCAAAAATACATCTCTATAAATCCTCTGAAACCTTCTAAATTGGTAAGGGAGTTCGTCAAGGAGATACTATTTCACAAAAATTGTTCACAGTTACACTTGAATATGTCTTTAGTAAACTGGAATGGGATAATGAAGACCTGGTGATTGATGGAAACTACATAAACTATTTGAGATTTGCAGACGATATCGTTATATTCTCACAAAACCCAAATGATCTTCAGCACCAACTGCAGGAATAACCAGAGGTCAGTAAAGTTGGTTTAAAAATGAGATTGCAAGAGCAGCTCCGTGACAATACACCCCTCAGGTTGTACTAACATATATACTAGGTATGGCAGACAGGTCGATCGCGAATCAATTTTTGGTCTATCATGGCTGTCTTCGTAACTTACAATATGGCGTGCGATGCTGCCAAATCTTATTACGCGCATGCACTTGTCAGCGCAGTCAATTAGTTATCATTTTTTAATATGTAGATATTATGTTATTTAACATGTATGTGTAAGTTTTGTTTTCCTTAATATTTTTTAACTAAGTAAATTCCGCTCATACTTTTAGTTATTAGTTTTACTTTTTTAACATATGTGTTATGTGTTTAATTTCGTCAATGTGATAGGTAGGTCCCGATTATTTAACGTTAAGTTCACAATCATCCCTAATAAATTTATTCTGTATTCTGATATACAATGTCATCCCGTGTATTCTTCTAAATCTACGCATTTCTACAGCATTTTCTCGACTCTTTTCAGTCTTGTTCCACGTTTCACTTCTATACATTAAAGTTGGTCATAAAATACTATCGTGGACTATCCATCTTGGCAAATTCTGATACTATATCGTTCGAGTAGATATGTTTTATTGTGCCATTGATTTTATTTCCTATTGCTAAATGCCGTTCATTATTTGATAAAATACTACCGAAATAGCAAAATTCTTCAAATTGCTTTAATCTCTTAGTGTTCACGCATGTATCGAAATAATGTTTCCTTTTACTTTTCCGTTCACGCATGTATCGAAATTATGTTTCCTTTTACTTTTCCGTTCACGCGTGTATCGAAATTATGTTTCCTTTTATTTTCCGTTCACGCATGTATCGAAAATGTTTTCTCTAATTTTTACGTTCACGCATATATCGAAACTATGTTTCCTTTCACTTTTGTGACATCTGTATGCCACCCATAGACGTCTGTAGTAGACACATGAATCTATAGAAATATTAAATAACCAAGGTGACATAACAAACACATCCTTGCTTTACCCCATTTGAAATATTTAACCACTTAATCAAGGCACTCTTAATACTATACAAGATCTACCTTCTACGTAAAATGATTCAATTTCCCGTCTTAATTTATTATATTTTCAATACTATTAATTCAACATTTTCACAGCTAATCTCTCATCACGCGGTCATGTGCCATTTCTAAGTTCATACACCTTTTTATTTTTTGATGATATTTGAAATAAAAAATAACTGGTCACCCTTTGTAAATATAAAGCATGAAATAAAGTGGCCAAGGGCATTTCGCGCCCCGTGAAGGAAAACGTTTGAGGTTTGATTAATTTCTATGCCGTTTATCATTCTGAAAAATGGTTTTTGGAGGGAAAGTGAATGCAATTTAAATGTAAATCAACAGGAGTATACACAAAACGCTTTTTCTGATGAAGTTAAACAAAAAAAAACAAACGAAATTCAAAAGAAAAAATCTCGAATGTCAATCAAAATTGTTTAGTATTTAATTGAATTTTTAATTAATCGTTGATAGAATTTTTGGATTGTTTGATTTATTGAGTGATGTTATACCAAACAAATTCTGGTTTACATGTCAAATCTGACAATAGGTTGTTTTAAAATCGTTATCGACTCATGTGAATTACGGTTTGTTCGGCATATAAATATATACACATATAGGTACAGGGTGGTCCAAGAAACACAAAGTAGTTTGAAAAATTTATAACAATTTTATTTTCATCCTTTTAACAGGTCAAATTCATTGAATTTTTTATGCAAGTATATTCGAAAAAATGGGACTAAATAAGAGGTTTGGTTCCCGAAATGTTGCGTTAAGTCATGGAAATACTCGTAGACTTAATTTGCCAGTGAAAACCGAAGGGAATCCGAGAGATATCAATTACCTATTATAATTAGCTGTAAAAAATCTTTTATATATATTTTGTCACAAAAAAAAATTATAAACATTTTCAAAAGTAATACTTTTTATACATCCTGAATATTTCGTAAGTCACTCTGTACATACATACACCATCACGCCATTTTACTGTTGGGGTACTAAAAATAATACAACTTTCATAGCGTGACATATATTCTTCACCTTATCTACATTCATAGTCACTTCGGATTATCTTATTCCTTAGTTTTCTTTTCTATCTATATTTCATTAATTTATTTCCACCATAAAATCTTCCTCTATCTCGACTTCTACTATTTTTTGAGGATTTTTCAAACCAACTTATTCCGATCTTGTTCACTCTACATATAATATAACAGATCGATTATCAGTTCTTATTTATCCTTAATATTAACATTTCACATTTTGTTATCGTATCCGCATTAGTATATCCGTAAACATTTCTACAAAATTCCTGTTTCCACTTAGCATCTATAAGTGCATATTTCATCCGGGATCTAGCAATACACTTCAAAATAATGTGTCTGGCAGCAGGGCTCATAATACATACAACATATATACAATTCCTGTGGTGCGGAAGACAATAGGAAACCACCGCACTATTTTTTTTCCAAGGAAACCCCATAACTATGCTCAACAATTTGTTGATCACGTTCCCTCAGCATTGAAGTCCCGACAAAGAAGAATAATTCTGTTATACGAATACATCGACAATTATGTATTCTTCTCAGTACACGCGTTTTAATAGGATTAGCACTGTTATTTAAATCCACGTACAAATTGCCATAGATTAATAACTGCACTAATATTTAGTTGAGTGCCACAATTATGGCAGCTCTTGACGTGTATAAATAATATCTGTTAGTGCACCATTGACATTATTTCTTATGGAAACTCCCAGTATAATTTCTCTATTCACTTTTCTAAGTTATTAAGTTGCTGCTGTGTAAAATTGTAAATTCCGATAATACGATAGGTAATTCCTCGTGATCGAGTACGATTGACATTCTTTGGATGGAAGACGCCTGTGATTGTTTTATTTTATTTGTGTAAGCTGTTGCACTTCAGCAAGTACACATTCTTTACAGATCAAATCTAAATTTCCGATAGCGAGGAATTTTACTTCCAAGACGATCGGTAGGTTTAATCGCTTACAATCTTTAGTAAGACAGATTTTTATATATCGCTATTTTATGTTGTTATAAAAATTTACGGTAAACAGCACACAAGCTATTTAGAAATATGGATTCAGATGTAAAATAGTCTAAGAGTAAAACTAATCCGGAGTGGATTAGCCAGGAGTCTAATCTGGAGAGCCCGCTTGCTTAGCGTGAATAAATGCTATTTGTTAGACTGCGGCCACCGACTCAGATAAAATAAATAGTCCAAACTAGGACTCCAGTTTGACTAGCAATAATATCATTACAGAATAGCTGCTGACTAAAATATGAGTTGTAATATTGATAAATACTTGAAAAACAAATTTGGGATAAGATAGATCCAAGGAGTTGTGTGATAAGGTGTATGAATGTAGGGGGGTCATATGAAGTATGTCGTAATAGGGAAGTGTAGCGATCTTTTTTCTCTGCCTATCCCGACAGAGAAACCTAGATGATGATATGTATATATGTAAGTACCCCATGGCGTGTTAATAAGATAATTATCTTACACTTGGGAGTTCGGTTTCGATATCCAATGGTTTCCAATAAAATTTAAAAAAAGCCCTACAATGATGAAAGCTATTCAGGTAATGATAATAATATACGATAGTAATTAGTATGTTTTAGTACACTTGGGAGTTCGGTTTCGATATCCAATGGTTTCCAATAAAATTTAAAAAAAGCCCTACAATGATGAAAGCTATTCAGGTAATGATAATAATATACGATAGTAATTAGTATGTTTTAGTATTAACAACATATACAATGATGAACAGTATTTTTTGGCTCCTTCAATGATTTAAAAATAAACCCGATAACCCTTATGTCTCCTGGCCATACTTTTAACATATTCACACCACTAATGCGGATACGATGAAGAGCGGCATTCAAACGAATCAATTGAATATAAAAGCAATAACAATGTATACCATATATGCTGTAAATATATCAAAACATATTTTTTAGAACTATATTTTGTAACTTGACAGTTTGTTCAAATTCACTTATTTTAGAATGAGTTTTCTTTTAGTTTTATAAGTCATAATAAATAGGAAGTAAATATAAAAAAAATATGTGAGTACTTGCCTTACTGTGCTAAAAAAATCCGCCAACCACAGCGCTGGACGCTAAGCGTCCAGTAAAAAATGTATATTTTAAATTAAAATGTTGCCAAATCTGCTAGGTTATTTTTTGTAATAAGCTATAAAAATCCTTTTATTGTGTATTAAAACGTCGAATAATCAAATAAAATATAAGTCCTGGTCACTCGCTATCCATCACAGGGAGGCAAGTGTTAAGGGAATATATAATATTTACTTGTATTTTAGAACATCCTGGGTCACATACGATGGCGAATAATTTGTCGAATATTGTTTTGACCCTTTAACTGTCTGAGTAGTAGTTTTTTAATTATTTTTAATATTTATATAGTTTAGTTCAATCCCACCACCATCCACGCTGTTATGGGGGACAAAGTAAATACCCATCCAGCGCGATCTACACTAGAAGATCGAAATCTTTTTGATTTTTTTTATGAGCGCGACGTCACGTAGTTGGGAAAAAGGAACTGCTCAAAGGGACTCCTTCTCCGGTGGCAACCAACAGGAGTGTGAAAAGAATAGTAATAACGATGGACTTAAGGTCCGACATCAAGGGACAAGGAAAATAACTCGTAGCGCAGTAATTATTTTCTTATAAAGTTGCTTAAGGCTTGAAGTTAAAACAGTCCAGCAAGTTGCCAGTACTTTCAAAGAAAATTTCTAATGCAATAAAACTATCCTTTTACGCTTTTATGTAAGGCTGAGTCAAGTTCCCTTTGAAAATTACTGACTCGATTATTAACGCAGTACCACAGAACGTGCTTTGCGGATTGATCCGAATGGCCGCAAAAATATTTACGAACCTGTGCAATGTGCGACTCAATAGAAATATTTGGAAACGTGGATAGATGATAAATAGGATTCCTCTCAAAAAATAAAGGCGAGAATAGAGATAGCGATAAGTGCCTTCATTCAAATGAAGCTTCTCTTTATAAACCGATAACTGGCTTGAAAAGAGATAGCGAAAAGTATCTTCATTAAAATGAAGCCTATCTTTACAAGCTGAGACCCGGCTTGGAAATAATAGCGAGAAGTGCCTTTATTAAAATGATGCTTCTCTATACAAGCCGAGACCAGGCTTGGAAAGAGATAGCGAGAAGTGCCTTCATTCAAATGAAGCTTCTCTTTATAAACAGATACCTAGCTTGGAAAGAGATAGCGAGAAGTGTCTTCATTAAAATGAAGTTTCTCTTTACAAGCCTAGGCTAAACGTTTCTAGCCTGAACATGTAAGAGCGTGTATGGAGAGATACCACGCCGGCCACGTCCACCACATTATCAGGTAATGTTCAACAGTTTAAATTTGACTGTAGTGTTTCAACTAGAGTCGATAGATGTGTGGTTTCGTTATATTTTGAAATCTTACAAATTTAATATATATCGCGAATATTAAACTTCATTCAAAAGGGCAGAAAATAAACGATGGTGGCAAAAAATTAAGGTGGTGTCTACGGAGAATCTTCTCCGTAGATAGCATCTAAACTTCTTTACCTCAAGCAAGCATATTTTTTTAATAGGCAATCTACTCAAACTAGAATGATTTGTGCCACCAAAGTAAAATCACTATGGCGGTATACAGTCAAGATGGCGGTATACAGTCATGTGACTACAATTCATCTGCTCAGCCAATTTTACGGTGGTTTGAAGGGGATCTTCATGAATAATATGGCTTAAGCGGTCGTCATCGAAGTCCACTGGTCGTCCGGAACGCTCCATGTCTTTCAGGTCGAAATTACCGTCTATGAAACGCAAAAACTATTGACGAGCTGTCCTTTCATTTATAGCATCTTCACCGTACACTTCGCAAATATCTCGAGGAGCTTTGGCAGCTTTATTCCCTCGATTAAATGCGAACAGAAGGAGTTATTCTTTCGAATGACGTATAACATTTACCATTTTATTTTACTTTTGGTGGTCATTTTTAAATTTGAAAAAAAAAAACGGACACAACTTATGTTAATACGAGTACATTAATTTTGAAATTGGTCAATTCTAGACAATTAAAAGTTTTAACTGATTTTTATTTCAATCTGCATTATTTCCAATTTTTTTCATTCCTTATACTAATCATACATTGTTTTTTCATTCCTTATACTAATCATACATTGTTTTTTCCACACATTATACACACCGCTCAAATCATTTTTATTTTACTTCAATACTTTTTTCGATATGTCTAATAAAGTGATTTTATTTATCAATATTTTTTCATGCATAATAATTTCGAAAAGAAGTTTAATTTTATTTAAATATAATTAATTTATTAGAAAAATAATAATATGCAATATTTCTAAAAAAAAAAACAAATAAAACACTTGTGTGAGAATATCGGTGTCTGATATCAAATATTGTAGTGTTGGGACAATATAAAGGTTGTAAACCGCAATTAGTTTACTCAGGGAGGGTTATACCACGGCTAATTGGGTTTTAACTTGACAAGTATTTTAGGCTTGGTTATATTCAATTTAATCTAGGTTTACAAAGTAAAAAAACTAATTAAGACGTTTATAAATTAACATTCACTTCTTTTTGCTGATTTTATGTTACAAAAGATCATTCCAAGGGCGCGTATACACATACTATTAATTTATTTCATAGTTAATACAGGTTTTATTTAAATGAGTGATTACAGTCAAATCTCGTTATTACGAAAACCGAAATAACGAAATTTTCAGTATAACGAATATTTTTCACAGTCCGGAATAAAATTACTTAACAGTGGTTTTAAAAGGATCACGAATGAAATAAAATTTCCAGTATAGAGAATTATTTTGAAATAAGTATACTAACTTCATACTTATTTGGAGATTAGCATCCCATGTAACATCGCAACTATACTTCGGTTTAGTTCGTCTTATTTCTGGCTCCATCAGAATGTCACAATTGTTTTTACATCCTTTGGAGCGAGTCTTGATCAGAGTGAATACTCAGTGAGTTAGTATTTTAATAATTGTCGCGGGGGTATGTTTAGTGTTGACGCACGCTTTCATGATTTTATGAACTTGAAAACTTCTTCATTCTTAAAAAGGATAAAAACAGCAAAAAAACGACGACGACTATGAAGGGAAAAAATGGAAATTTTGAGAAAAGTAAGTACGGAGCAAAAGAAAAAATCAATGGGTTTTATTGCAATTTTTTCCCTATTACTTTATATACTTACTATTTACGTATGCAGTTTTATACGTAAAATGTTTATATGTATTGCGATCAATTAATTAAATATACTAATATATGACGACCTCCGTGACCTGGTGGTAAGACACGACTGCCAATCCGGAGGTTGCGAGTTCAATCCCCGCTGGAACCCAGATTTTTTTAAATAGGTTTCCAGTCTGGTTTTCACTTAGGGCCTATTCAAACATCTTTCTGGCTGGTTGGAAGAGATTACCACATGGCAATAAACTCGCCAGGTTTAAAAAAAAATGTTTTTTCCAATTTCGTTATAACGAATTTTCAGTATAACTTAATAATTTAATAGGTTCGTAGAAATTCGTTAAAACGAGATTTGAGTGTATACTGTCAGAAAGAAGTACTCGTATTTGGTTGAGCATTTGGTAGAGTTTACGCGTAAATGAGATTATTTTGTGGCTGAGATTAAACTTTACCTGTCAGTTGCTATAGCTACAAGGTGGAGTATGGAAGCTGTGCAGCACAACACATCACTGGAAGTCCACATGTCACAGAGCTCTGCTCCCAGGATCCAGCCCTTGCTTATCTGAAAATAATCAAAATTGATGGTTATTAAAAAATGTTATTAATCAACAACTACACGCCAAAAACCTTCTGTATGCATTAAGAAAATATTGAACATTGAAACAATAAGAAATTTAAGATTAAGAGAAAAAACATATATTTGAACGGTCTTTGAAGAGAGAAGTTTCGTGTACTTAATTCCAAAGTTGTTTAAAGCATTAACTTAAGTCGGACAAAATATAAACAAATTTGGTTAAAGTGAGATTAAAAAATTTACTAGTACGAATTAACGAGAAATTTAGTACGAGATAACGTCAATACAAATTTGATCAAAATTATGCTATCGAGAAGTATTTCATGTGCAGTTCCATTTCCCTTGATTTTTATGGATATAAAAGTGTAACTTTGTGTCTAGAAATCAGTGAATGATCCGTTGTAAAATTAATGTTTCTAGTTTAAATTATTTTTTTTGGTGCTATGATTTTTTTTATACTTAACATATAACTTACTCTATACGAGTATATGTTATATATTGTATTATATATAGTTAAGGCATTAATACTGTGAAGGTTTAAAGACAAAGTATATATTTTTTAGTAAATTACTCTTTATTCCACTTTATATAACCTTACCGGTTTCAAGGGTTTCACCCCATCATCAGGGTCTTGTTTGCGCTTCCCTGATGATGAGGGGAAAACTTTGAAACCGGTAGGTATAAACCGTTATAAAAAGTGGAATAAACAGTGTTTGACTTAGTTAAGCCGGGGAAGTGCTTTGTAAAATTGCATAGAAAAATTTAAAGCATAAATAAATTTAAAAAATATATATTTTATATGAACATTGCACTATATGATCCTGAAATCACGAGCATTTAAGACTTCCATATTTACAAGAAGAGCTTAGTAAGAGTGTTTTATTTTCTGTCTTGGATTTTGAACAATAGTTAAATTTTTGGTGCATTGTGAAAATTATCTGGTATAGCAATGCATATAGAGTATGCTATAACCTGATAAGAAAAAAATATTCAAGTAGAATGTTTTATGTATAATTTCTTGAGGAATCTTGAGGTTTAGAAATATCAAGAGAATGAGTTCGGAAAGAATGACAAAGCAAATTTATACATTTATCTGAAATGAATCGTGTGTGAAGAAGAAGTAGCCATGTTCTTCAACATGTCCGCTTCTTCAATTCAGATATTTCGAGGGGTGCCACGATCTATTAATGAATAAATGAATAAATTAATGGTACTCTTGGTTATTAATGGTTCCTGATAGACGATGATAATAATTAACAAGAAAGAACACGAAGATTGCATTCGTTAATATAATATTTAGGGTAAAATGGATATTTTAAGTTAGATGAAGAAAGACGATTTAAAATGGTTTGGACATGCAATATTAACAGTAGAAAAAATGACAGTACATAATAGTGTGTTGGCGTCCACCTTGATCTATGGAAGTGAAACTTGGACTTGGTTCAAGAAGGATAATAGTAAGATTAATGCTGTGGAGATATGTGCACTAAGGAAAAATTGTGGAGTGTCAATGTTTGAAGGAATACATAAGAAATGAATGCGTGAGTAAAATTGATCGTTTAAGTAAGATTAAAAAAGGAGCTTTAGAATGGTTTGGATATGTGGAGAGAACGGCAATAAAATGATAACTAAGCGAGTACACAAGTCAGAAGTGCGAGGTGTACGTGAAAGATATAGACCAAGGAAAGTTTGGATTGAATCAAGTGGATTAGATTTTTAAAGAAGGTGTAGGAATACCTACCTAAATAAATAAATAAATAAATAATTGTCAAAATGAATAAGTGAATGGTTAAACACAATTAAATTAAATTAATTATTGTCAGATAGTAAACATACAGGGGCAATGACCGATGAAGAATTCAATGATTGTCACACACTATGAACAACAACAATATTTACTATTTACAACGTCTGCGAATTGGCTAGCCATCTCCAAATATAAATAATTAACCTACCGCCAGTTCATGCGCTAGAGCAAGGCAGATATGTATCGCGAATGTATTCACTCATTGGTATAAATTACTCGGACGCCGAGAAATAAACATATTATTATTGTCATTCATTCAACTGTCAAGACTTGTTATTTATTTTACCCGCTGTCCACTTATCGTTTTATATCCGCATTCCTGAGTCTATATTCATTGAATACAAATCAAGATCATCATGACTTATAGAGATAAGCAATCCGCTATATTGATGACTCTGAACGAGAAGTAACGCAGATCGACTAAAACGAAGATAGCGATGTCGATATCAAAATCATCAGCACGTTCTAATAGGACACACGCTACGTTGATAACGACCATCGTTACATTGGTGACCCCGAACGAAAACCGAACACGTACATCGACGAACTACACCATCGTTACATTGGTGACCCCGAACGAAAACCCAACACGTATTTCGACAACGACGTACCATCGCCACCATCGCTACATTGGTGAACCTGCACGAAAAAAAGAACATCGCTACACCGAAAAAAAGAACACCGCTACAAAAACTGAATACGTATTCCGACTAAATCGAATATCGCTAACTCGATAAACAGGAGGGGTAACCGCTACATTGACGACCCCGCACGAAAACTGAATACGTATCTCGACTATATCGAGTGTTGCTAACTCGATAAACACCGAACAAGTGCAACTCGACACCGCCATCATCAGCAGCAACGCAATGAGTATCATGAACAGTTTCGTCAACAAGATTTTCGAGTGCAACGCCGCCAACGCCAACCGCCTCGCCCACTACAACAAGATGAGCATCATCACCAGCAGAGAGATTCAGACCACCGTCAAGATTCTACTCCCCGGCGAACTGGCCAAGCACGCCGCCAGCAAGGACACCAGAGCCGTCACTCAGATACAACACAACATCTGATGTGGACGAGCCCGACGCCAGCTCATGTGAGGTCAGTCCTGGCGATCAGCCACACGATTTACAGGATTGCCTCCATCGACGAACTACTGACCGACAAAATGCTGGAGCAGACAAGCATCGCTACAACATCGATACAACCACGCTACAACCACGATACAACCACGCTACAACCACGCTACAACCACGCTGCAGCAACGAGCACCACAGACTCCACCATCATCAAGCCACCGCAGATCAACCTTCCACATCGGAAGCCATCTGCAACTTGATCTACATCATCACCATCATCATCAAGCCACCGCAGATCAACCTTCCACATCGGATGCCATCTGCAACTTGATCTACACCATCACCATCATCATCAAGCAACCGCAGATAAACCTTCCACATCGGACGCCATCTGCAACTTGATCTACACCATCACCACCATCATCAAGCAATTGCAGATCCACCTTCCACCGCGGACGCCATCTGCACCTTGATCCACACAACCAATCATCGACGATCAACGCAACGACCAACCAAGCACCGCAGACAATCCAAATCTAGTGAGAGACGACCAAACCTACCCCCCGTTCCCGCATCACCCATCTGAACGACAGACCTGGGAAAAAACGCCACGCGCTGCTGTTATCCACGTACCTACTTCACAACGGGAAACGGATAACCAGTCCAGGCGTCAGATGCACTGGAAACCTAACGTTCACGCAGGACACGCGCTCTCTGCGTTCACTAGGAAGGGAGCTATGTAGGAATACCTACCTAAATAAATAAATAAATAAATAATTGTCAAAATGAATAAGTGAATTGTTAAACACAATTAAATTAAATTAATTATTGTCAGATAGTAAACATACAGGGGCAATGACCGATGAAGAATTCAATGATTGTCACACACTATGAACAACAACAATATTTACTATTTACAACGTCTGCGAATTGGCTAGCCATCTCCAAATATAAATAATTAACCTACCGCCAGTTCATGCGCTAGAGCAAGGCAGATATGTATCGCGAATGTATTCACTCATTGGTATAAATTACTCGGACGCCGAGAAATAAACATATTATTATTGTCATTCATTCAACTGTCAAGACTTGTTATTTATTTTACCCGCTGTCCACTTATCGTTTTATATCCGCATTCCTGAGTCTATATTCATTGAATACAAATCAAGATCATCATGACTTATAGAGATAAGCAATCCGCTATATTGATGACTCTGAACGAGAAGTAACGCAGATCGACTAAAACGAAGATAGCGATGTCGATATCAAAATCATCAGCACGTTCTAATAGGACACACGCTACGTTGATAACGACCATCGTTACAAAGGTAAAGGAAATATAAGTATGAATAATATATTGTTTGATGAGATCTATGAATGTGAAAGAGGCCAAAGTTGTGTGCATGGATAGGAAACTTTAAAGATCTGTTCTCTCCATATACACGGTGTGATGATATATATGTATGAATGCAACAAAAGCATCTTTATGAAAAAAATCTCTAGGAAAAATATTTTTTTCTAGATTACGTTTTATTTATCTCGAATAACATCTTTATCTGCTATTTTCAGCAAACAAAAAAGTTGTTTATGCATTCTTATGTAATTCGCAAACAACTGTTTCCCCGTCTGTAAAATAACATCTAGCGGATAATATCCGAATTCACCGTGTTAAGAGAAAACTTTAATCCAACTGAGTCATTGATAGCTTGATGAAAATGAAGAAAAAGAAAAGGAATTTGTTTTGTTTTCTGCTTTTCCTGAAGAAAACGAGAAGCACCGAATCGTTTAAAAAAAAAAAAAGATTTAGAGATGTGCTATTTATTTTTACCTTCAAAGTTTCGAGTCCAAAATAAGAAACTACAGGAATCGACTTCCTTTGTTCTGGTCATAAGCACCTACATTGATAATTGGATTGAGTTAATTTTTTCTATGCTGTACCAGCGTTCAACTTTAAGAGTAGGCGAATACTAAAAGCACTGTCAAATAATTAAAATTTTATAATGTTTAGATAGATAGATTTTAACACGTTACAAAAACAATATACAAATTTGACATAATGACCCAAAGTAAACAGTAGAAACGGTATGTCAAGTCAGTAAACACTTTTATGGGTAAGTAATTTAACTCCAAATTTAGCCAAAACACGTCTAAATTTGATTATTTAAATTAATATCCATTATTATTTCGTTCGATATTATATAATATATGACAAAGTAATATTCAAAACTAACAAAACGTTATATTTTAAACGATCTTTGTTATAAATTTTGAATAAAGTAATTAAAACACTTATTTTTTATTTTGTATTCACCACCATTTTATTTGAGTTCACTACCACCGGTAGTGAACTTAAATAAAACAGTGGTGAATACAAAATAAAAATGAAATGTTTTATTTATTTTGTTAAAAAATTATGCACATTCTACCACAAGTGAAATAAACGTATTTTCTAAAATTCAACAAATAAGATCTTTGTTGTTTTTAGAAGATCAAAAGACGAAAGAAAAAAGCTTGATTAATAATATTATACAGTTAAAGAAAAAATCCGATTTTTTGTAGGTTACCATATGTAAGAAAAACAACTAAATTTAAAATTAAAAGCTTTAATAAAAAAAGATGCGTTCACTTTTACATAACATCTTTAACTGTCCCGCAGTTAATCAATATCTCGTCAAAAATGTTGAACGCCTCTCAGGCTATAGACTTAAGAAAAAACTGAAGCAGTGACTGCCTTTAAGCATTTCCAGCTCATCGTTCATCCTTCTTTACGACATCCTTTTCAGTCCATGCCGTCAACTCTGGAACCAGTTAGCGGCTGCTGTAAGACTTGCAGTCTCGTTTATTTGCTTCAAACAGTAACATAAATTATTATATCTATCCACAACGTCGAAATATGTTTCTCATAGATCATATTTTTTATCCTTTCCGTTTCTCCTTCTATTTTCCCAAACTTCGATGACATTAGCAAATATTTTGTTTAACTTTATTTGTTTATTACATACATACATACCATCACGTCGTCACCCTTTCGTGGTTGGCAGAGAAAAGAAATCGTCAGATTTTCCTACATTGTCACTCTCCATGTATTCTTCTAAGGCATGCATTTGTTTTTGATGCTTCAAAGCATGTATTGTTTTACAAAAATGACATTGTAACCTTTCTCCTAGTAATTCATACGAATTTGCATAATTCTTATCTGCTTGTTTGGAAGAGATTGCCGTATGAAAATTAACTCACCATTGAGATATGTGTATTTTACAATAGTGTCTAATAAATTAAGTTTTAAAAATATTTGATAACGTGCTCTTCGTGATGCTTTTGAAATTGCTGTATAATTTTATCTGAGTGGAGAAATTACATTTTATACAAAATCGGTTTGCTCAATGTGGGATCCAAACTGGCGGCCTTTTGATTCCACGACCAATCACCTCAATTATATAATTTCTTCTTCTTTATCTGTTGTAGTGAAAATTATTTCTGGGTGACAGAAAACGAGCTGTCTCTCCACTTTTTAAGCAGCCTTCCTAGCATGCGAGGGAGTTCTGCGGGGATCTCGTGTCGCTATGTATGAGATTCCGTATCCGTTCATCCTATACACACAGTTACGCAAGTACAGCCTTCTCTTCCCTGACGATACCCTCTGTATTAAAGGTCTGTCAAATGTGAGAGTTTCTGACTCAATCTCGAAGAGATTTCCTACAATGGCTCGTAATATTCTCACCTTTTTTTTTCCTTCAAATAGGTATTCGTACGAAAAAGATCCAATTTGGGGACGAAAAGATAAAATAAATTCTCTAAAATCTAATTTAAAAAAAAAACGCTAGAATTTTCCAGGTATTAATACAGAAGATAAATCAAAATTGGTGATTTACAAAAAGGTCGGTATTAAAGTTGAAAAGGAAACTTTCTTTACCGCCACTTTAAAAAGAAATAAAAATTTATCGCGCCATTTTATTCTCTAAAAATTTTGAGCGTTTCAAAAGTTTCTGCCACCCCCGGAGATGTTGGGCCATTATTCAAAAAGAAAAACACCAATAATTCCTGCCTTATCAGTTCGATCGGACTATCCAAAGTTGGACAAATCGATGACCCAAAGATATAATATATTGTATGCTGTGGAGTTTTATCTGAAAACGAGTGGACAATAAATAATACAGTTTATTGATAATGATTATTGTTGTCACGATGATTTATTTTTCGTAATATAAAAATTCCTGTTTTTTGGGTGAGTGGGATTTAGTTTAATCGGCGAGTAAAAATAGTGTGACCAAGTGATTTTGATCGATTGGGTTTAATCCTTTATGATCAAAGTCACGATGATAGAAACTATTTGTCGGCATTGTTCGATTAATCAGAACGGACAATGCTGAGCTTACGTTTGTTTATTCAGAAAAATCTGGTTATCTGAGAGATATAATCTGAAAAAACAAACATGAACATCAATGGCAAAATTCGACTTATGTCAGATCATGTTTGATATAGTAAGATATTATCGGAAAAAGGATAACTTAAGTTAAGAAAGAAATCTTGAGATAGTTTTGTCACATTGAGAGAATAAGCTGTGAAAAAATTACGAAATAAATAAATATATATCTGAAATAAATGGAGAGAGGAAAATATAGAGCGAGGAAAAAGTGAGAGAAGATAGTTGGAGAAAATTGAACTGTGGGTTAGGTAAGAAGTATGAGAAACAAGAGAGCCTGTTTGATAAGATGTATGGATGAAGATTTAGCGAGAACTAAGTGCATGAAAAGAAAAGTGTTTATGCCTTCTTTCACTGCCCCAAAAAGGCCATGTCGTAAGATTGTCTATGTGTCAGGCCGATTATGACTTGTAGTGTTTAAACCAGATAAAAAGATAGCTTGCATCGACTATGAGACGACTAGATGAGACAACTACAAACTATCCTGAGAGAATCTATTAGATATTTTTCCGCAATATTTCCCGAGATTTTGACAACTGATAAACCTGCAAAAAATATGACGTAATATGAAGCAGGAAGAGAAGCAAAGCGAAGCAATACCGGCGTGACTATTCGAATAAGTTATCTATCACTCAACACCAAAAATAAAATTTTATTACAATTTTTCAGGTTGGTTGGAAGAACCCTTTAATGATAAACCTGTCTAAATGTATATTGTAGATTGAAGTCTTTAGATAAATAAATAAGATGGTCAATAATATAATCCCATTCATATCAATATACATAAAGAGATCCCCTTAGAAAATAGCAAGTCGGGAAGGCCACCTAAAAGGTGAAGAGACAGCTGGTTCTCTACCTTCCAGGAATAATTTTCGCAACAAAACAGATCCAAGATCTACATCACGAAGAGAAAGGATATAAACTTTTATTCGCGCTCGAGTAGATTTCAGTTTTATAAGCAAAAGTCGTTCGAGCGAGTAGACAATGTTTTGAATATTTTATTTTCTCACTCACCCAGCTGAAACACTGAAAACGCTGAAATTCTCTGAAAAAATCGACTGAGCAAACTTGGTGTATAATTTGCTCATTTACTTACCTGGTGAAAATGCATATTTTGTTTATGAGCAGTGCAAAAGCTCGTAAGTCAAAATTTGAGATTTCTTGGTCAAATTATGTTGTTCATCAATAAAAAAAGCTTGTAAAAGCGTGCGGTGAACTTTATTTAAAAATGTATCGCATGGTTTGCACTTTCATTTCTCTTGCCGGCTTTATTTAGATATACACTTTACAGCTTTTGCACACACCGAACTTGGTGTGTGTGGGTGTTGTTAAGAGTCGACTACTCCCATTTCCCTAGTTTGAAGTCCACCATTAACGTCTTTGATTCAATTAACAGTTAGTTCACGTTGCACTTCTAAGATACAGACCCAGATTTACCATAAAGCTAAAGGGGCTATAATCCAGCGTTACCAAATTTGAAATGGCTATTATTTGAAAAAATCCTTGAAAACACATCCAAGAGTAGGTATATTCTCATTGGAAATACGGAAATAAAAATAGTTCTTATGACCCAATATCACGAGGATCTAAAGAGTGCGTTAAGGGATGAGTTTATACAATTTCGTAAAATAATTAAAAATACGTCGACAATAAAGAATTGAGTAAACGCGCGAATTTCTAAAAGATAGGAGCTGAATTCTAAGTACCTTTCCAAACGTTAGAATTGTTTTGATTTTTTTCTCAATATACTTGTAACTATGTACAATTATTGCCAGGGAGATATATCTTTTTTCCACATTATCACGAATTTATTATTAATTGATTTATTTATACATTATGACAAGAAATATTATAAGACACAATTCGTGAAAAAACAACAGGTTATTTGATGTGTACACAATTTTAATGGACCTGGGATTGTTACCTTTTATTTGTCGTGTTCCCAGTAAACTAGACTGTTGCCTGTATCTTACTAGGACATATAACATGGAAAAATAAATTATTATTTCTTTCCGATTGTCGATTATACAATACCCCATGCGTACTCTCATCAACTACATATTGAGTGACACTCAATTATATACGTACACGATATTACGCGAATCAAGCCCCTAAAACTTCATCACTCCAGATAGACTAAATGTGCCGCACATAATCACCAAAACCACATCCCATTCAAGAGTTTACACAGACTTTTGTTACAAGTCATTCCTCCTGCAAGCACAAGTACTCAAAATCTTGTCGCAATAACAACTACTCTGCAATTCTTTGCCTATTTTTTGCCCCTTTTTTGAATTCGGCACCCCATTGTATGTCATGGGAGCCCAATAGGCATATTGCCTTTGAGCAAAATATGTTCTAACTCTAGGGATGGTGAATATTTGATCAGTTGTCATGCGTGCCACGTGTCTGAGTTATCATTTTCTTGATGATTGTGCCAGATAATGGATTCAAAATGTAAGTTTGCTACGTTAAGGACTCGATACTCACAGAAAAGCTCCGCTGTGGGATACCAGGCAGGAAGTTTATTAATTATTTTTATAATCAATTTTGGGAAATCTGCAGTATGAGCTTCTGCGTTAATTAATGCAATGCAGTAAAAATAATAGACATTGTAAATTTCTTTCTTCATTTTGGATTAAAAATATATTTTGCATAATTAAAAAAACTTTCACGATAAAATGAATTTAAACCTTAATTTAGAAAAAAAAACAACGTATATTACTTCAAAAAAACGAAAGGTTAAAACATTCTAGACGTTGACATTTTATAATCGGAAAATATTTTAATGAAATTTTTTTTTTTAATTAAAAGTTAATCCTTGCCTTGAACCAAAGGTCAAATAAAAACCTTGTAATCTCAACATATGAAATAAATGAACGAAGTAATATTTACGCCACAAACACAGGTTTCCAATTAATGATCATTTTTATATCATATTTTCTGAAGGAGAAATCATTTGAAAAATTTATTTACCTTTGACGTTCCTAAGTCAGGCGGATTGTAATTAAAAAGAATGTCAAAAACACAACAATCTCTCTTCGGTGATTGAAAACTCTCCGATATTATCCTTTAACAAAAATAACACTGTCAAAGCGAAAGTTTTCCCCAGAATTATTATTTTTTTCCTCGTTTGTATTTTTCTTTTATCGTCGTCACAAAAATCACTTTGACACTTGTTCCTATATACTTTCGTAAGTCGCTACCTCTCGTTTCGTGACTCGGGCAGATGTCGCTAATTTGATCGAAGAATATCTTACATTGTTCTCTTCCGACATCTTGCCGACCTCATCACAAGATGGCGCCTTTCTGCAGAGATAACCGAGAAAATATATATTTATTTTGCCGAGATTTCCCTATTTCGTGGAATTTATATTTGACAGTACCACAACGAAATGTGTCGTAAGAGAGTTGATAAAACTAACATTTTATATATATATATTTCTCATATCAAAAGTTGTATTATTAACATTTAATGAACTTTCATCGTTAATAAACTTTTTTTATACTAAATGCGCGTCCCAAAAAATTTACCAAGAGATTTCCAGGGGTTTCGCCAATTTTCATCTACGTTATCATCACCATTATGCCATGCACCCTATTAGGGTTGGCAGACATAACAGATTCCCACTTCATTCTATCTAAACTAATATCAATCGCTTCTGCATCTCTTTCAGAATTTGATTCATTCGACAGTGCAACGTTTTGCTAGGTCTTTTCTAAACTACTCATCCACTATGAGCCGTCAGATTTGCTTCTCTTGAAATTCTCCAGTTAGTTAATATTATATATTGTATAGCCCACCATTCACTCTATTGTTTGTTGCTACTCTTTCAAATATATCACATCGCGCGGCCATCCGATGTGAAGATATGGTAATAGAAGTACGTGACAATCCCATGCAATGGCTAGTCAGGTCCATGGTCTAGAAATATTTTTGTTTGCTTAAGTACAAGAAATTATCTGATAGTAGAATATAGATTAAAGCTTTATTTTTACCAATTTATAGTTGCCCTTGATGGTTTTCTTCAAACAGCGATATGAAAAATATAAAATCTCTCTTCAAATACAAAATGTGTTTCTCCATAGCTCCTATTTTCTTGTCCGCCATCTTCCTCGTCATTTTTAAGTCTACAATGATATTTGAAAATATTTAGATGTAATGGGATTTTTAATGTTCGGTAGTTGTTTTCTTTTTTGAAAAAAAAAAAAGAGTTGTAGCCTATCACTCAGTAATTAGCACAAACCTCCGTAACTCTTGTCCAAACCTCCATAACTCTTGTCTGTTTGATTGGGAGAGATTGCTTCATAGAAATAAACTCACTATTTGTATATTTTACAATAAAGTGTTTAAATAAATGTAGTTTTAATTTTTTTTAGTAACCTGCTCTTCGTGTTGCTTTTGAAATTGCTGTAACTATGTGGATAAATTACATTATATACAAGGTCAATGTGGGATTCAAACAGGCAGCCTTTTGATTGCACGATCAATCACCCCAATTATACATTACAAATAAGGTTGGTCGTTTCGGAATTCGAAAGCTTTTCTAAAACCCAGTACAGACTTGGTTCAATATGGACTCCATCGGCCATTATCCCCATAGTTTAGCTTGTTTCTCGAGTAAGTTCGCATCGGTTCACCGAATGTGGTTTAGAACAAATAAATACTCCTTGAGCATTTTGTAGGGAGACAATTAGGTGACCTTCTCCAGGATTAATTCATTAATTGAAATCGTTAATGTGTTTACAGAGTGGCTGTTGTGTTACTTTTACAATACAAAAACTTTGACAGGAACAAAAAATATATACTTTGTTTAAGTTTTATCTACAATTAAAAAAAAGTACAAATATACTATCTCTATTGTTTAATATCCTCAACTATCCCGCCGCCCTCTCTTATCTCGCTCTTGGAAGTGTCGTATATTTTGACTGTTGTATTTTGTGTATTTAAGTTTTTTTTCCTCAAAATATAGTTATTTTTTAAATTTAAAAGTGTCTATTTTTTCCATAATCAATTTGTAATAATTATATCTGATTATACTTTTATATATTTTCATGTACACTGGTAGATAACACTCTCTTGTGGTAACACAATAACAAATAAATTAAGTAAGCCGAAGGATCTTTTTCAGTCTTTGATCCATTAAAGTTCCCTACTAAAATCGAAATTTTACTCGTGCAATATCTACTCTTTGTGATTTTGTACTTTGCGGACGTCTGTTATTTGGATATTATGGAGGAACAGCTGTACAAACTACAACGTTTTCAAAATGTTTGTCTAAGATTTATTTTTAACCTGAGAAAGAACGATCTCATCACCTCATACCAGAAGGAGCTGAACTGGTTGAACGTGAGAAACAGACGCCGTCCATGGTATACTTTAAGAAACGACTGATAAAGCTCTTAATTTCTAGTCAGTAATATTATGTGTTTCATTCCTGACTTTTCTCTCCACCATCCCTTTCCTTTGATTGATGATATCTCACTTTTATTATCTTTGTAAGATGAACAATCATTTGAATATTTTTGTGGCCAAGTAACTTCTTTTATTTACTTTTGTCTGGTTGGTTCTAAGAGATTGCCGCCTGGAAATAAATCCGCTAGACTGTTTTTAAAATTAAGTGTTCAATAAATAAATATTATTATTTTTTTTTAATATTTAATATTAACGATTATTAATGAGTTGATGTATTATTTTTTATCGTGTGCCCAATGCTGTACGCCGTAGTCCTCTGCTATGTTGTGTCTCGAACTCGGCGCACTACCTTTGACCATTACTCGCATTTCTGAGTCACGTTGAAAGAAGCGCTTAAAGAGGATCCTGTTTACTCACTTATTTGATCTTTCCATCTCATAGAACACCTTCCTCCTTTTCTTCTTCCTACAACATTCCCCATGGTCACCAACTTCTTTAGACTTTCATTATTTTTTTCTACATACATGCCCTAAGTATTTTAAGATTATTTTTCTGCGTGATTTCCAATTCTTGGGCGATAGAGAAATTAGTGTACCTTGCAAACCATGGGATACTGAGCATCCACTTTCAACACCACATCTCAAAGGCATCTACCATTTTTGTTTCCTTACTTCTTATCGTCCATGTTTCCACTTCATACATTGCTATAGAGAATTCTAGATTTAAGCAGACGGATTTTGGTTTTTCTCAGTATGGACCGGTTAGTTAGACTTATTTTTTTTTTGCTGCTTTTGCCGTTCTAATTCATTTTTGGATCTACGCTTCACACCTTTCCTTTCAAAATAGGAGCACTTAGGTAAATAAACTTAGTGACCTATTCGTAATCTCTCAGGGAGTTTTTTTTATCAGTGTTGAATTCACGACATGTTGTAGATATTACGACATCCTATGAGTTTATATAACTTTCCCTATATTGAGAAAAAAAATAAGAAAAAAAAAATAAAATTGAAATTTCATAAATAAATTAAAGCGATTGTTTTTTTTTAATATTACTCAAAAGTGCCATTAAAACTGAACTAAATTTGATTATTAAATTTATAATATTATGTTGTTTCATTGATCGATATTTAAGTATATATACGATAAATAGCTTATTTTTTAATAAACCTGATGTATTGTCGGTGTATTTATTATTTCCGACAAATTGCTTTCCTTGGATGCTTAAATTTTCCTGAGATATCGTCCGTGTAAATAATACATTTGGCAAAATGTTATATTTTTAATACATTTTAGATGTCGTCAGTATTACTAACAACAAACTGATGTAATTTTTATATTTCTGAGAAATTGTACGTGTGCGAAATATCTACAACAAATTGTAGTATTTTCAAAACATCTGAGATATCGTCAATCTGCTTATTATCTTCGACTAATTGCTTTTCTTTTGGTATTTCTGAGAAATTGTCAGTATACTTATAAAACGCATCGCAGTATTTTTAAAACATCTGAGATATCGTCAGTTTTCTTGTTCTCATCGATAAATTGCTCCTATTGATATTTCTAAGAAATCGTCCGTTTTATTAATATCTACAATAAATTGCCGTATTTTCAATAAATCTGAGATATCGTCGGTGCATTAATCCACGACGAATTGCTGTCATTGTGATATTTAAAAAAAATCGTCAGTGTACTTTTAATGTCTACAATAAATTGGCTTATTTCAATTATCCTGAGATATCGTCGATGTACGAGTATAAGTTATCTACGCCGAATTGCTGCCCTTTTAATATTTCTAATAAATCGTCCGTGTACTTAATCTATAACGAATCGCCTTATTTTCAATCATCATGAGATATCGTCGCTGTACTTATTATTTACGACAAATTGCTGTCCGTTTGATGTTTCTGAGTTATCGTCCGTATACTAAATATATTCTACAAATTGTTAGTTTTTAAACATTTTAGAGATATCGTCAAAATAAAACGACAAGTAACTTGGCTTTATTTTTATAATAATGAGTGATTATGATAAAAAAAGAAGTTTAAAAAAAAAGAGTAATATTTAAATATTCAATTTCACTGAGTTACGTGATAGCGCGATTTATCAAAGTTGAATTACGCGTGTCAACTTTGTTTTGAATTTTTTTAGTAAATTATTATTGTAGATGGAAAAAAAGCTTGTTCAGATGTTCCCTACGGAAAATTGACTCTCAAACATATTATTCACAATTGTATCAACTGAAGGTGGCAATTGATGAAAATAATCTTGAAATCGAAAACCAGAAAGGCTTTGTGTTTCAACAAAATAAAATGAAATCATATGTGTCGAAAGAATCGACCAAATTTATTGCAGTTGGATAGCGATTCCATGCGCTATATTTGCCAGATATTGTACTCGTGGATTGCCATTTATTCTAGTCTCTTCGAAACAAACGACAAATCAGAGTTTCAATTTTCGAAAGCTATCGAAAACCACTTTGAATGACAAAAACGATAAAAATCTTTACTGATCAAAATAAAAAAGGAGCTTTTTATAAGAGGGCGGAATTTATCGAGAAAAAATCAGTATAAAACATTTCATTAAGAAAAAAGATTACATTTTGAAATGTGAGTTTGATTCAACTATTACAAGAATACCACAAACATACTTGTCTCATTACACGGATGATTTATTCAATTACATTGTTGTATAAAGTGCAAAATATATTATCACAGTTCTAGACGAACATTAGTCATCTATCGCAAATTTCTAGATGCTAGTCTGTTTTCAATGTTCTTGCTAAGCTGATATATGGTAATAATAAATATTGTCATATTATTCTATTATTAGGATAAATGTGAGTGGGAATCCTGAAAGAGGACGACCGAGAAATACGTTTCCCGTTCCTGAAATACTGACGGGAGAATACGAAGAGGATGTCCAATAGAAATATAGATGTACGTTGTAGAGGAGGACATTGGAATGTTATACTTGAGAAAATGTAGGATAGTTCCTGTGACATTTGAAATGTCATGTCTCAAAAGGATGGGGTAAAACTGTTTTTTTTTACAAATCAAATAGTTTTTTATAAATCGAAAAATTGTTTTTCTCTAAACTGACGTTTTAATTCCTAATTTTCATTATACTGACTTTCTAATGTATTGATTTGTAACTATCTTCAAATAGGCCAAGATCCACTATGAATTAATATTAATTACGAACATTTAATTTTAGGTATCAAAAAATCGAAAATCCAATTATCGTATACCCCATCCCTAGCCAATGCAGACTAACGTAGTGACTTTTGACAATTGTCACCAAATATTATTTGATTTTAACAAACTGCCACATTTTTGCTAATTTGTAACAAGATGTATTAATTTGTAATTATTGTTAGTTTTATGTAATGTATTTACCTAAATAACTTTCTATTTATTAGAATCGAGGCTTATATTAAAGTTGATAAAATAATTAAAATTACCGAACGTCGTTACAAGGTTGTATTGGGGCAAATTTGTGAACTGCCACAGGGACCATGCTACAATTTCTCAAGTATAAGAGTGGCTAGGGATCTTACCCACAACAGGAAAATCTGCAGAGGATACCCACACTCCCACGTAGTAGGTTGGAATAATGAGCAACAATAAGAAGAGTACTAGTAATCTGGCGAGATAATTTTGCGATTTATGACAAATTTCAAAAATATAATTGTGAAAAATGTCTCCATTGTGTCGCAAAAGAGTCCATTCAGCGGGCCAGTCAGGGCCGGCTCCAGTCCATTGGGCAATGGAGGGTGTCGAGGGCGAAAACGGATTGGATTGAGGCCTTTACACTAAAGCCAGCTCCAGCCATTATTCGCCACAAAAGTGTGATTGATGGCTTCACTTAGCCTTACAGAAAATCAGATTTTTTTACCTCACACTATAATATATTAATGCTCGCTAGACATGATACTACGAGTATATTCCACACATTTTATATTTTGACATATTAAATTTTATTGTTTGATTGCATTAACACATCCCGTCGTAGGGAATTATTTGAGATATGCATTGACCGAGGATTTAATGAATACATTTTTTTTATTAGACAGTTTAGTGTTAAATATAGGTTATATAATATAGTTTAACCATATGGCAATCTTTTCCAAGCAATCAAATGAGATTTACGCAGATTAGTGACAGTTACTAGGTAAAAGGGTACACCATTATTTAAAAAAATAAAACAATAATACACTTAGCATTAATAACAAATGAAAAAAAAATTTGTAAATGTTAAATTGAGAAAGATAAAAGAAAATGAGAAAGAGTGAGAAAATAGGAGCTTTGGAAAAATACATTTCGTCATTGAAGATCGATGTTCTATTTTTAAGCCACTGTTTGAAGTCAGCCAATGAAGGTAAAAGTCTCATGGCAGCCGGTAACTGGTTCGAGAGTCTGACGGCATAGAGGAAAAATTTTAATGTTTCTCCAACATACATACATACATAATTTAGAAATCGCTTGTGATTTTCGTATCATGACTAGCAACCGTACAATCAATAAAAGTGTTCGATCAAAGTTCGTAACCATACTCGTATACGTATAGTGTAAATTACCCAGATCTATTCGAAATATTACAAATTTTGTCCGAAGCAAAAGAAAATTCTAAAAAAAAAACAGATATTGCCCAAACAGCACAATATTGTTGATAATAATTTAGATTTTGTCAAAGAATTTTTTAAATGGCATTTGACATTCATGTGAACAAACAAAAAGTGGGTATTTGACATTCATGTGAACAAACAAAAAAATGTCATTCTTGTTTCTTATCAGTCTTTTTTAGAGAAAACTGTCAAAACTATACAGGATCAATTTCTAATTGATACGTCTGTATCGTCTTCTCAATTTATAGACTCAATTATCAGAATGAATGGATGAAGAGGAAAAGAAGATATATACGAGTTTAGCAAGATTTATCGAGAATTCGCAAATACAGGGTGAGTTAAAATAACGTTGACAAAATTTATATTACATATATATAAAATTTTTCACTGCAGCTCGTCTCACGTATGTTACGATTATATCGCCCGTTTTTTTTTTATTGAAAACATATTTTTTTCTGTTATTATTTTATTTTCTGACGAAGACATCACCTTTTTATAACATTATGGTTCTCGGTGTCTGTAAAAATGAGGAGTTCATTGATCGTTGTTGTTGGGCCCCGTAGTCGAGGATCTCCTCGCCATTCCAACTTCAAGTGAGTTGGAAAACAAAGCTGTGCCGTGGAGATTGCGTTTATTCCTCCTATTCAAGGGAGTGATCTGTTATACACCAGCAAACTTACCGGCCACACCGGTGTACTGGATCCGATGGCATACCGAAGTGAGACGATCGGAGCACATCACCATGTTTTTTAAAGAATATACCATATATGACCAAAGTTCTAAGTATCCTTATGCCCACAAATATTAGGCGAAAAAAAATACCCGTGTCATTTGAGGGGAGTATAGCGCGGAGTTGGAATCGGCGACCTTCTGCACGAAAGTCCAGTGCGTTACCGCGTGACCATGCCTCATACTCGTACATCAAATTTGCCGCGCAGCCGGGATCCTCCATAATACGCATTCTGTAAAAGTTACTCATGTTCAATATTTATATTTTTACATTAATTAAAAAAAACTGAAAATAATTCCTCGGAGAAAAGTCATAGCAATCGAAGTTGTAATCGTTTTTTTTTTACCACTCTTTATATATCAGTCGTGACTTAAATCGGTAATTGTTGCCGAATCTTCACAATAAAAATAAGGCAAGTCTCGGATTTCATTTGGGAGACACTGATTGAAAAGGCGGCTCTGTCGTCGGGAGGTGAAGTCTATTTCTCCGATGGCATATCGAGAATGCTACCTTAAGAGCACGTGTGGAAAAAAGAAAAACATGCTTCTAAATATATATGAGAGCTCTTCACAGTGACGGAACGAAATAATGTTAAGTCCAGCAAATAAATTATATATTTAACATTTTATTAATACACGTTTAGGCAGTGTTTTAGATACCTCCGTAGTCATTGGTAAGATACCTATCATCCAGCCCGTGGGCTATGGGTTCGATTCCCGATGGGATCCAATTTACTTAAATAGGTTCCTGTTTGAGTTTAACTTAAGAGGTCTCTTTTACATCTCTCTGGATAGTTCAAAGGGATTTCCACATGACAATAAATACACCAGGTTGAATTGTAAACAACCAAAGTAAATAATAATAGCACGAACATTTTATTAACTTTCTTCTGTGACATCAGTTTTGTGGAGCACACTAGTGAATTTGCCTTAATGTTGGTTACGATAATTTACCAAGAAGCATTAGTACAAAGTTCTGAGTATTTTCAGGGGCAAAAGATTTCAATATTGTGTTTAATTATTTTAGTTGTATTCAGTACAACCTGGCGGTTTATTAACTAAACGGTAACCTGTTCAAATCAACCGTAAGTCCAAAGACGCCTTAAGTTAAAACCAGACTGAAATATTGAAAAATATCCGCAGTGAACCGAGCCCGCAACTCTTGGCTAGGAAGACAGGCGACTTGACAACTAGGCCACGGAGGTCATCCATGTATGGTTTCATAAAGAGTTTGAAATTGTTTAAGAGATTTCAAAATGTATAAAAATTAAATAGACCAAAACTTGTGTCAGGCGTCGAAATAGGTATTTTATTAACCCTTAAATATTATGCTCTTCTCTACCGGCTACATAGTTTTACTTTAAAAAATAATAATGGATTGCAATGGTATCTATACATTTATTAAAAATAATAAAGGATTGCAATGACATCTATACATTTATTAAAAATAATAAAGGATTGCAATGATATCTATACATTTATTAAAAATAATTAATGGATGCAATGATATCTATACATTTATTAAAAATAATAAAGGATTACAATGATATCTATACATTTATTAAAAAAAATACCAGTCGACTTAAAACACTCTCCCTCGTTGGCTAGCTTCAAACTGCGACATAAAAATAATGAAACTCTCTTCAATAACGAACTATATCCGCATAGATTCTATTTTTTGTTTTTTTCCCAGTATTTTGTGATGTTTGCAAATATTTTGCTATACTGGTAATTTTAAATGTATTTTTTGAAGTTTCCTTTTTTGAAATGCCGTTGTAAGCTTTCCCCTATCCACTAATCTGCGTGATCCTTTTATTTTTGGTCGGTCGTAAGGGATTGTCGTATGGTGTTTAAATAAATAAATACAGACGTCATACATAAAAAGGCATGCATACACATTTAAACATCATGAAAAGTGTATATAGTATTAATTTTAGGGTTGAATAAGTGTAGGAAAATCTTTGATGTTGAATTGCAATATGCACATTCAATCCCTCCATTTCAATGACTGATAATTTATTATTTTAATACTTTGTGTAATCTGTAATATAAATGTTAGATAAATGTTTACTTCAAACAGGTAAAACCTTGTCCAGTAAGGTGACTCATTATGATCACTAAAGAATCATTGCAATTTATTCCCAATAACGAAAATTATTTATGACTCAACCTCAACATGTAAATAAGGGATTTCTTCCACATTATAGTGAAAATCATTAAGCGAAAAAAAAATTATTTGAAGTAAATTTTTTTGAAACATCACTGACTTTTCTCAAAGTTGTTAGTAAGGATGGCCTTAAGGTTGGGACGAATTCTAAAGGATTCTAAGTAAACCACATGCGGAGGAGACTTCTCACAAAAAGTGAGATGGATGCTTTGGAGATTTTTACCTCAAGTCGGCAAAAAATAGCTTTTTATTTCTTTTCGGTTAGATATGTCTGCTCTTTCATCTTGTCGAAGGGTGACTTATCAAATAAACCGTGTATTTGGAGCCTTAAAGAAAATATTTCAGGTTTTTGCATTACCTACAATCATTATCCAATGTCTAGAATCGGAATAAATTCTCGAAAAAGTTGATATACTAGTATTTACGTAATTATATTTTTAAAAATAATTGATTTGTGTAGAAGCTATTTTCAGCGTATAAAGGGCAAGGAGGAGTGTGTGTTGAGGTATATAAGGGTGTCAATTGAAATATGTTAATGAAGTTTAGTATGCTGTTTTTATTCGCGGAATACGGCCCTAGGCCTTATGGGCCCTGGCCTGTTGTGTGCGGTAGTACGTATTTTGATATTTTTTTAAAAGTAAATTCCGAAAACATAGCATGTATTAGAAGGAATATTGCCTTGAATGAGTGGTTTAATGTTACAAAAAGAGTAAGATCAATTGAAAAATATTTTGAAATGGGGAAATGTAAAAATTCAGAGAATCATAAGAGCTGTATTGTAAATGAAAGTGTATTGATGTAGAAGAAAGAAAATATGTCGAGATAGAAAAGTTTGATGCTTTTTAAAATGGCGTGATAGTATGTATAGTATGCATGGATCGCAAATAAATAAATGAATAAAAAAAAGTCATGATTTGTAAAGTTCTATTTCGAAGTATTTAAGATTCATTTGCTGTGGCATTAATTGGTAAAATGTAACTTATAAGCGCGAGCAAATAAATTCGAAAAGAATCGGGTCTGAAAGATTGTTTAAAAATCTGGTAAGAGCCTATCATGAAAAATGAGACTCCTATTTAGCAAGCTAGTTATATATGTAGTGCTACCTCTGATGGTCGAACAGATATTTAGATTATTACGATATTATAACGTTGTAGTAAGAAAAAATCATTTAGTAAAATTCTCATGGTGGGACAGACATACGTGTCCTTGTTAATATCGCGTACCGAGAAGGACATATGCGCTCACATTACAGTCGAAACTCGGCTATAGAGCAAGCAATACATGGCACACATCACCTTTTGGTGACAATGATAACTAATAGGTCCTGAAGACAAAAACTGAAACTTTTTGCAAACGTCAACATCATAAGCCAAACCACGCAGTACAACAATCTGAAAGGTCTACTACCGCGTGGTGACCGAGACGACTATTAAATACTTTAATTTATCTCTCTTTTCCAAAATTTTTAACGAGCTCGTTCAACAGAAAGTATTGTTTGTTTACTGCCAGCGTGCTTCTTGTTTTTGATACTTGTTTTTTTTTGTGCCACGACTTTTATATTCTTAGATCTTCGAAAATATCCTGACTTACCATATTTTAACGCGAAGAGTTTGAAAAAAACAAATCAATCAGGCATTCACCGTAGCAACGATTGCAATTTTAAGGTTATGGTACGTATATCACACGTTGCAGAAACTACAAAAAGCTCAAGAAAATTTAGTATAATTAAAAACAATATTAGACATTGACAATTGCAGAAACTAGACATCCTAAAAGTGTCTTATAAGAAAGGCATTTCGACGGTCTATAAAAAGACATTTTGAATTAATTGTCAAAAAACGTTGTTTTTTTTTCTGAAAAACATTAAAAAAATGATAGTCATTTCAGAATTGACCTATAGTGGTAAATGAAAATATTCAACAATAAAATAGTGTCGATTTTACAAATAATGAAAGTGAAATTAGTTTTGGATCAATTTCATTATTTTGTGTGAATATGTATTTTAATAAAATACAAAACTGTTGCAAAAATGGATTTAATTAGGTTCGAATGGCTAGACGCCACCTTGAGAAAAAAACTTAGAGAGAATTTCCAGAATTTTCTCAGAAGGAGACATGTAAAGGAAAAAAAGTTGGGTGTATTCGATGAAAAAGTAATTGAAGAAAAACAAAGATGTCTCCGTTTTTTCTCTTAAGTAAAAAGCTATAGAAGCGAAAACCGAATTTCAATTTTGAGAAGCTAAAAAATACCATGACCTTACGCGTCTTCCTTTGGTTGTTTTTTAAAGGAAAATATTTATGATGAAAGTTATAGTAATCTTAACACTTGACAGAAAAAAATACTTATATTATTTGATGGGAGGAATACAGTTTTGAGATCGAACCGCAAACTTCCGCACTAAAGTTCAACCAGCTGCAAAGTGGCAAGGTAACATTTTTTGCATATTATAGTTTGATTTTTATTTTTGGTAAATTTATAGTGAATTAGCGCGATGACGATATAGAGATAACCAAATTGGAATCCTTGAAAAAAACTGGTAACGGTAGGAATCGAACCCCTAAAGCTTAAGTTAAAGGCGTGTTACAGACCGAAGTTGTTATTATACCAGTTATACAGGGTCTTTCAATAAGGACGCTCAGTTTTTAAATGTAAATAAAACAAGTTATGTGTGAGATATTTACTCAATTTTAAATTTATTTGAAAGAATATTTGATTACATTAAGTATGATATATAACGTCGTTCAAATGTTTGCCGCGGCTTTGCTTGGTGGCACGTATTCGGGAGGTCCAATTTTCTATGATTTTGTCGCATAAATCTGGCTTAATTTGCTGGATGGCGTTCGTTATGTTGACTTTGAGGGCATCAATTGTTTACGGTTTATACGCATAGACCAGCGATTTAAGATACATCCAAAGGAAGAAGTCTAAAGGCGTTAAATCGCACGATCTCGGTGACCAGTTCACGTCGCCGCCGCGCGAGATAACCATGCCCTGAAATCGCTCGTGCAGAATACCCATCGTGGCATGCAATGTGTGGCACGTAGCGCCGTTCTGTTGGAACCACATGTTGTCGGTATCCATATCATCCAGTTTAGGCCACAAGAAGTTGCTTATCATCGATCTGTAGCGCTCGCCGTTGACGGTTATGGCAATGCCAGTTACGTTTTGAAAGAAGTACGGACCGATGATTCCGACAGACCAAAATCCGCACCAAACAGTGACTTTCTCGGAATGCATTTGGTGCTGGTGTATCTCGTGTGGATTGGTTATTGTCCCAAATCCAACAATTTTGCTTGTTTACACATCCATTCATCCAAAAATGGGCCTCGTCGCTAAAGAGGATTTTTTTGGCGAAATTTGGGTCAACTTCCAACTGCTTCAGATCCCAATCAGCGAACATACGGCGTTGTCTATGGTTGTTGACTTTAAGATCCTGGGTCAATTGGATTTTATACGTGTGCAGACCTAAGTCTTGACGCAAAATTCGCCAAGTTGAAGTCGCAGAAAGGTCAAGTTCTTGTGAACGACGAGAAATTTGCTGCCTCGGGTTTTCCCGTATACTCTCACACACAGCAGCAATATTTTCAGCAGACCTTGCATGTCGGTGACGTGCGAGTGTTGGTTGATTATTTATCGAACCGGTTGACTCGAATTTGGTCACCAAATGTCGAATAATCAACTCGGCAGGATGGTTGTGGCGAGGATAAAAATCACGTAACGTACGGAACGTTTCTCGAACGGAGCACTGATTTTGAAAATAAAATTTGATAATTTGCACACGTTGTTCAACGCTATAACCTTTCATGGTGATTTGCCATACACTACCAAACAATTCACAACAAATTTGACAGACGTTGCTTAAACAATATTGCCGCTATAACCTAACAAATTTCGAGTGCCCCTATTGAAAGACCCTGTATTAACATCGGCTTAAATTTTAAATCTTCGGATTATAGTAATGGAAAAAATATTTTAATATTGACAATATTTTAGGAATCGCACTGAATCAATTACGGTTGTTTTTTTAAGTTTATGAAGTTTTCTACTCGTAACACATACTCGTATGTAGAAAATTTGGGTTCGAAGTGAGTAGTCATGCGATAAAGCGCTTGATTTTCGTTTGTAAGATAGTTGATTCGAACCTTGATCACTGCTACTTCGCTTGAATAACAAAGCCATTTATTTCTCTTAGTTTTCGAGAATAAAAGTTTGCACATGACTTTGGTCTTACGTATCCTTTTATCCATTGTTTAAAAAAAGTACCCAGACTGGTTAAAAAAAAGTTTGGTAAAAAAATTATTTATAATAAAAAAAAAATATTTGAAGCGAAATTGGTTTCTTTCGTACACTTTCGTTGTACACAATACAACCTGGCGGGATTATTGCCATGTTGCAATCTAAAAAATCAAAATGTAATCCTTTTAAAAAAAATCTGGGTTTCAGTGGGATTTGAGCCCACAACTTCCGGGCTGGGAGACAGGCGTCTTACCAACTAGGCCATGAACGTCGCCTGTTTATAATAATCACGATGATATTAATTGATTTATATTCGAGATTCTGTTACTCCACAAAACTCGCAGTTTTTTTTTGCGAAAATAAAACTGTAAAGGTTCATTAAATATGAGATTTGGGTAATTTTTAAGCAAATCAAGATTTAGGTCTTCCATATAGAGAAGGTTAGTTAAAAGTAAAACCATGTAGCCATATATCTATAAAAATGAAAATTAAAACCCACCATGCTCCGTGGCTTATGTCCGTTGTTTGAGAGATAATGAAGTGCTTTTGTTGAATATAAATTATCAAATTTCACGGGTGAAAAATACTCGTTTTGGAATAATCGAAAAAAATAACCATTTTCCTCGTGATGTAAATGCTGTGCTCGTAAATGCTTTGTTAGATTAAAGTTTATATCATCAAGACCAGCTTTTCATTTAATAAATACATAGTATTATTTCAAAACTTAATTATTGTACATTAAGACTTCGTTCATATTTATTCTTTCAAAAAGAGAAATAAAAACATGCTGGTGTGCTGCGACCTTCTAAATTCGGTGTGTCATCGGTTCCTGAACAGCGGCGTGGCCGGTAAGTTTGCTGGTGTACAACGGATCACTCAAAAAAAAAAAAAAAACCACGGCACAGCTTCATTTCCAACTGAATTGACATTGGAATATTGAGAGGATTTTCAACTACGAGGCCCAGAAAATACGATAATCTTGAAATGTGGTGCTTTTGAAGAATATACAGAGCCTCCTTTGTTGACAATGTCCGTCCTGATGACGTATTAAAACTGATGAATTATGAACGATAAGTGTTATCCATCATCAAAAGGAGAAAGTTAGGAGAGAACTTTGGATATATAATAAGAGGAAAAAATTATGAGATGCTTTCATTAATATTTGGAGAGAAAAAATTAGGGTAGGAATGAACGGGTAGATAAAGCATTTTTTGGATGAATGAGTAACGGGATGGGTTTTACTGTGGTACAGTAGCTTTGATCCACGTTGCTACCTTAAATATTAAGATAATCACCTGCTTCCGAAGATAAAAAGAACTTTAAAGAATAAGAAGAATTATTATTTTACTTCCTTAGACAACTCTCTCTCTCTCTCTCTTTGAATAATGGCCGTGAACTCCTATATATGAAGGAGTATAGATATATAGAAGGAGTATAGATATATAGATAAGACAACTCCTCAGAGACAAACATGATTCTAATTCGATTTCGTATACTCTGAGGTAGTTTAATAATTCAATCTTGGAACAGCATACCCTTCCACAGTGTGGGCACGCTCTTCCAAGCACCATCCGGCGACGGTGACATGCTTTTTCTTTGCCCGTTCTCGTCTCGCAATTTAAAAAAATGTCACCCCTTTAGTCATGGTGCCTCTCCACTGGTCGCGCTTCTGTGTTACTATAACCCAGCTTTGAGTATGTTTACCACACATCGCAAGACCGGACTTAACGCCATCCTTGCTCCTCTTCATTTGGTTATTTCGGCATCTTTTCCATAAGTTCAGAAAAGAGTATTCGCTTAACAATTTCGACATTCTGGCAATGTATACTGCCCTTAGTTACTGTCCAATTGTCATTGTTTTTACATATGTCTGATGTCTTAACCTCATCACGAATGCTTAGATTTGTGCGCTTATCCTGGCATTTTATATCAAGAACACGGCACAAGCATCTCTGATGAAACTTTCCAACATTTTGAAGTTTCTTCTATAGATGGTTGCGGTTTCCCATTTATACAGCAGAGATTTGCCATGTATATTTTTAATTTAGTTGCTTTGTTTACATCTCGATTGTCGGATATTCTTCTCCGTAGAAGAACAATAGTGGATATAAATAACTTATACAGCACAATTTAGTAATAACACTAACGATCTCTGTAGCCCAGTTGTAAATTCTTGACTTCCACATTGGGATCCATACAAAAAAAAAGGTAAAAGAGTTCGCCTGGTAACAATACTTGCACGCGCCGCGCGGTTAAGTTGCTAACACGTTCAATGACGAACCACGAGTTCCGTGTCTCACCACATATTCTAAAAACTCAAAGGCTCTATTACTGGGGCAGAAGCCAATAATGTCTTTCGGTCACGCTTTTCAATATATCTAGAAATTGAAGTAATAAGATATAACCTAAAGAGCACATGATATTTTTCATTCACGAAAATGAATTAAAAATATCAAGTGTTTTAATTTTAGTAGCCTTTTCATGAATGTTTTAATGATGAATAAAATTGCGATCACGAAAAAGAAAACAAATAATATTTTGTAACAAAAAATAGAAAAAATAACTATTTATTTCATTTAGAAAAATAAATACTTTGTCTAAGGGCAAATTAATGTAATTTTTCTATCTCGTATTTTTTTAGACGAGTTTTTCTAAAATCGAAAAGGTGATGATTTGTTTGCAAAGGATTCAAAGCGATGGTCCTAAGTAAATGAATACTTTTGTCAATAAATTGGAGAGAATTCTTTATTTTGCCACTTTTAGAAGGAAAAGGACTTAGAGCTTTATGCCAGTCATTTTAAAACTTGAAAGGATCTTATAAAAGGACATCACGGCCTTTAATATTTTCAGGTGTTCTTTGTGTTAAAAAATTATAAATTGCAATTTTCTTCACGTACGGTTCCTGATTCAAGTTAAAAAGAGAAATAGTAATCAAATGTTAATTTTGGGAAGGAAATTAAGTAGAAGTTCTTGGAGTGTCAGGCAATGGACCAGAGGCCTTTTATATCATCCCTGTGTTCCTGATGTAATGTATAAAGCGGTGATGATGACATGGCGTGTAGGGGAAGGAAATATAGTTAATAAACTATTTACTTTAACAAACATATACTAATCAAATGATATTGATTCAGCGAACTTGAAGATTCATAATCTTATTTGGGTTTTCAACTTGATGGATAAGTGTTAAACATGGATGTGGGAAAATACTAAAAAGAGGCAAATAAAAGCTCGAGGTATTTGAGTACTGAGAAAAGTGCGTGGGGTGAAAGTAATAATCTAATACTAAGTACTGATATAATAAGCAATATAAATAAGACCCCTCTAAGATAGTTTGGACATGTAGAGTGGCTGATAAAATAATAGTCTGAATCCGAGTTAAATAATCAAATTTTGAAAATAGTAATTAAACATGGGTATGGATGAGGCAAATTACGCGTTTAGCGATAGATCCTCTCTACCTACTCCAATTGAGATATAAGCGTAATGTGTAAGTACAATATGGAGATACAATGCATCAGAAGGTGTTTAATGGGCACGATTAACGTCCCTATTCCTTGTAGATTATCGCCATTTTGTATTAACAAACAAACACTTTTTGAATTTCTTCTATCCAGCAAACTTCATGAATAATACTTGATTTTCCTCAAAGGTATTGCGAGGAATAAGTCAGTAACACCCACTCCTTTAGTCACCGAGTATCCATTAGCATTTGTTTGAAGAGGTTTCCTAAATACCCACAGAGCTTCTATTATCTTGTGTCGCTATCTGGTCGTAATAATTGTCGGTGTCAATGACCTGATAAATTATTAATAAATACTTTCCTATTTTTTTCATTTTATTCAAATATAATTTCTTCTTTTTTTAATTAGTTCATTATTTAAAGTAACACATTTACAATTTAAGTCGTTTAAATAAAGATGCCAACTATATAACTTATACCAATAAAAAAAAACTTACCATTTTGTAGATACAGAGAATCATTTTAGTATAGTAGGCAAGGCTTGTGACGAAGTTTTTTGATTACACATTTAATAAATTAGGTTGGTGAAAAATTAACGATCGTTATACCAGTGCCCTTCGAATCAATTAAATTTGTTGTTTTGTTTAAATTTTTTAACTAAAATATTCTTTACTATTTAGGTAATAAAAATATGTGGTGGTTTCCTTCATATTTGTCTTAGCACTTTGAAAAAGGATGGACTGCAGCAGTCATTTCGTGATCATATATGGTACTTGTCATCTCACCAATAGTAAAAGTCGTTTATAAAATCCCTCAGTAAATGTTATCAGAGTGATCCCACCAAATATACATGACTTTTTACAATGGATGACCTTTGGGATTATTTTAGGAGTTTGGCCAGGAACAACGAACACCTTCTTTTGTTAAACATTTTACAATGGATGCCCTTTGGGATTATTTTAGGAGTTTGGCCAGGAACAACGAACACCTTCTTTCGTTAAACATTTTACAATGGATGACCTTTAGGATTATTTTAGGAGTTTGGCCAGGAACAACGAACACCTTCTTTTGTTAAACATTTTACAATGGATGACCTTTGGGATTATTTTAGGAGTTTGGCCAGGAACAACGAACACCTTCTTTTGTTAAACATTTTACAATGGATGACCTTTGGGATTATTTTAGGAGTTTGGCCAGGAACAACGAACACCTTCTTTTGTTAAACATTTTACAATGGATGACCTTTGGGATTATTTTAGGAGTTTGGCCAGGAACAACGAACACCTTCTTTCGTTAAACATTTTACAATGGATGACCTTAAGGATTATTTTAGGAGTTTGGCCAGGAACAACGAACACCTTCTTTTGTTAAACATTTTACAATGGATGACCTTTGGGATTATTTTAGGAGTTTGGCCAGGAACAACGAACACCTTCTTTCGTTAAACATTTTACAATGGATGACCTTTAGGATTATTTTAGGAGTTTGGCCAGGAACAACGAACACTTTCTTTTGTTAAACATTTTACAATGGATGACCTTTGGGATTATTTTAGGAGTTTGGCCAGGAACAACGAACACCTTCTTTTGTTAAACATTTTACAATGGATGACCTTTGGGATTATTTTAGGAGTTTGGCCAGGAACAACGAACACCTTCTTTTGTTAAACATTTTACAATGGATGACCTTTGGGATTATTTTAGGAGTTTGGCCAGGAACAACGAACACCTTCTTTCGTTAAACATTTTACAATGGATGACCTTTAGGATTATTTTAGGAGTTTGGCCAGGAACAACGAACACCTTCTTTTGTTAAACATTTTACAATGGATGACCTTTGGGATTATTTTAGGAGTTTGGCCAGGAACAACGAACACCTTCTTTCGTTAAACATTTTACAATGGATGACCTTTGGGATTATTTTAGGAGTTTGGCCAGGAACAACGAACACCTTCTTTCGTTAAACATTTTACAATGGATGACCTTTGGGATTATTTTAGGAGTTTGGCCAGGAACAACGAACACCTTTCGTTAAACATTTTTGAAGAGAAGGCATGACTTATCACCGATCACCAGATGTTGAAGAAAAAGATTTCACGCGTTTTGCTGAAGCAATTAGTTCAATATGCGGATTCGGCAGGCCTTGTTTTCATCGGAGAGATCATGAGAAACCCACTCAGACATTTTTCATATATTACTGAGCTTTTTGAGGTACCTGACGATCGTAGAATGGTCGATATTGAATTATTAGAAACCAGACGGACAACCTCTTCCTTCCCTTTAAGGTTGTGTTGCCGGATTTTAAACGAGTGAACCATTTTCAAACTTGACTTTCACGGATGTTCCTACACCAAAGGGTTCGTTGAGATCGTGAAATGACTGTGCATCCTTTTTCAAAATGAAAAAGCACAATATCACAAATATGAAGATCGACACGTATTTTACTAGTTAAAAAGCCAAGAATATAAAAGTCAAAAGTTTTGAACAAAAGTACAATTTTGACAGACTCGAAGAGCACCGGTAAAACAACCGTTAAATGAAAAGGTGAAATAATCGACATGAAAAAAATAATCAACTTTGAAGCACACAGATTCGTGACGTACACTCGATGAGAAAGTGTAAGCAATATACGAGTAACTATCGCTATTTTTTAACATTATTTTGTATCGTTCTTTTTAACACACGTTTGTTAAGAAAATTAATTTTATTTTGTGATGAAAATATAAAACCTGCGCGAAATATTCATTTAAAAAAAACATTCCCTGAAAAGAATAAACGAATTGAATTTAAATAATTTACTACTTTGAAATAGAGACAATTCGTACGAAAATAGCTTTTAGAGAAAAATATACCGTATATTGAGGATTTTATATTAAGCATTTCTGCGCTTAAAAAATTAAATTACCTCATTTCCAGCACATAATTGAATTTATATTATCTTCTTCGACTCTACTTCTAACAGTTTATTTATATTTTTACAACACTACGAAATATATTTACATTCCCTTTTGTTGAGTTGGATGTCTGGTTTGCATATATGACGTAACAGAACACGCCTTTTTAGTGGAACAATTTTTAAAACGTACCTTTAAAATATTTTTATGCGACAAATATTTTACGTTTCATTGTATGGTGATCATTTTATTTATCTTACTTTTGTATGTGTTGAAAAATCGAAATTCATTAATGAAGTGATAAGGGATAAATGTGAACTTAAGGCCACTGAACTGTTGATTTGGCCACTGAAAATTTGCTGGATGGCGTTCGTTATGTTGACTTTGAGGGCATCAATTGTTTACGGTTTATACGCATAGACCAGCGATTTAAGATACATCCAAAGGAAGAAGTCTAAAGGCGTTAAATCGCACGATCTCGGTGACCAGTTCACGTCGCCGCCGCGCGAGATAACCATGCCCTGAAATCGCTCGTGCAGAATACCCATCGTGGCATGCAATGTGTGGCACGTAGCGCCGTTCTGTTGGAACCACATGTTGTCGGTATCCATATCATCCAGTTTAGGCCACAAGAAGTTGCTTATCATCGATCTGTAGCGCTCGCCGTTGACGGTTATGGCAATGCCAGTTACGTTTTGAAAGAAGTACGGACCGATGATTCCGACAGACCAAAATCCGCACCAAACAGTGACTTTCTCGGAATGCATTTGGTGCTGGTGTATCTCGTGTGGATTGGTTATTGTCCCAAATCCAACAATTTTGCTTGTTTACACATCCATTCATCCAAAAATGGGCCTCGTCGCTAAAGAGGATTTTTTTGGCGAAATTTGGGTCAACTTCCAACTGCTTCAGATCCCAATCAGCGAACATACGGCGTTGTCTATGGTTGTTGACTTTAAGATCCTGGGTCAATTGGATTTTATACGTGTGCAGACCTAAGTCTTGACGCAAAATTCGCCAAGTTGAAGTCGCAGAAAGGTCAAGTTCTTGTGAACGACGAGAAATTTGCTGCCTCGGGTTTTCCCGTATACTCTCACACACAGCAGCAATATTTTCAGCAGACCTTGCATGTCGGTGACGTGCGAGTGTTGGTTGATTATTTATCGAACCGGTTGACTCGAATTTGGTCACCAAATGTCGAATAATCAACTCGGCAGGATGGTTGTGGCGAGGATAAAAATCACGTAACGTACGGAACGTTTCTCGAACGGAGCACTGATTTTGAAAATAAAATTTGATAATTTGCACACGTTGTTCAACGCTATAACCTTTCATGGTGATTTGCCATACACTACCAAACAATTCACAACAAATTTGACAGACGTTGCTTAAACAATATTGCCGCTATAACCTAACAAATTTCGAGTGCCCCTATTGAAAGACCCTGTATTAACATCGGCTTAAATTTTAAATCTTCGGATTATAGTAATGGAAAAAATATTTTAATATTGACAATATTTTAGGAATCGCACTGAATCAATTACGGTTGTTTTTTTAAGTTTATGAAGTTTTCTACTCGTAACACATACTCGTATGTAGAAAATTTGGGTTCGAAGTGAGTAGTCATGCGATAAAGCGCTTGATTTTCGTTTGTAAGATAGTTGATTCGAACCTTGATCACTGCTACTTCGCTTGAATAACAAAGCCATTTATTTCTCTTAGTTTTCGAGAATAAAAGTTTGCACATGACTTTGGTCTTACGTATCCTTTTATCCATTGTTTAAAAAAAGTACCCAGACTGGTTAAAAAAAAGTTTGGTAAAAAAATTATTTATAATAAAAAAAAAATATTTGAAGCGAAATTGGTTTCTTTCGTACACTTTCGTTGTACACAATACAACCTGGCGGGATTATTGCCATGTTGCAATCTAAAAAATCAAAATGTAATCCTTTTAAAAAAAATCTGGGTTTCAGTGGGATTTGAGCCCACAACTTCCGGGCTGGGAGACAGGCGTCTTACCAACTAGGCCATGAACGTCGCCTGTTTATAATAATCACGATGATATTAATTGATTTATATTCGAGATTCTGTTACTCCACAAAACTCGCAGTTTTTTTTTGCGAAAATAAAACTGTAAAGGTTCATTAAATATGAGATTTGGGTAATTTTTAAGCAAATCAAGATTTAGGTCTTCCATATAGAGAAGGTTAGTTAAAAGTAAAACCATGTAGCCATATATCTATAAAAATGAAAATTAAAACCCACCATGCTCCGTGGCTTATGTCCGTTGTTTGAGAGATAATGAAGTGCTTTTGTTGAATATAAATTATCAAATTTCACGGGTGAAAAATACTCGTTTTGGAATAATCGAAAAAAATAACTATTTTCCTCGTGATGTAAATGCTGTGCTCGTAAATGCTTTGTTAGATTAAAGTTTATATCATCAAGACCAGCTTTTCATTTAATAAATACATAGTATTATTTCAAAACTTAATTATTGTACATTAAGACTTCGTTCATATTTATTACAATACAATGGATGACCTTTGGGATTATTTTAGGAGTTTGGCCAGGAACAACGAACACCTTCTTTCGTTAAACATTTTACAATGGATGACCTTTGGGATTATTTTAGGAGTTTGGCCAGGAACAACGAACACCTTTCGTTAAACATTTTTGAAGAGAAGGCATGACTTATCACCGATCACCAGATGTTGAAGAAAAAGATTTCACGCGTTTTGCTGAAGCAATTAGTTCAATATGCGGATTCGGCAGGCCTTGTTTTCATCGGAGAGATCATGAGAAACCCACTCAGACATTTTTCATATATTACTGAGCTTTTTGAGGTACCTGACGATCGTAGAATGGTCGATATTGAATTATTAGAAACCAGACGGACAACCTCTTCCTTCCCTTTAAGGTTGTGTTGCCGGATTTTAAACGAGTGAACCATTTTCAAACTTGACTTTCACGGATGTTCCTACACCAAAGGGTTCGTTGAGATCGTGAAATGACTGTGCATCCTTTTTCAAAATGAAAAAGCACAATATCACAAATATGAAGATCGACACGTATTTTACTAGTTAAAAAGCCAAGAATATAAAAGTCAAAAGTTTTGAACAAAAGTACAATTTTGACAGACTCGAAGAGCACCGGTAAAACAACCGTTAAATGAAAAGGTGAAATAATCGACATGAAAAAAATAATCAACTTTGAAGCACACAGATTCGTGACGTACACTCGATGAGAAAGTGTAAGCAATATACGAGTAACTATCGCTATTTTTTAACATTATTTTGTATCGTTCTTTTTAACACACGTTTGTTAAGAAAATTAATTTTATTTTGTGATGAAAATATAAAACCTGCGCGAAATATTCATTTAAAAAAAACATTCCCTGAAAAGAATAAACGAATTGAATTTAAATAATTTACTACTTTGAAATAGAGACAATTCGTACGAAAATAGCTTTTAGAGAAAAATATACCGTATATTGAGGATTTTATATTAAGCATTTCTGCGCTTAAAAAATTAAATTACCTCATTTCCAGCACATAATTGAATTTATATTATCTTCTTCGACTCTACTTCTAACAGTTTATTTATATTTTTACAACACTACGAAATATATTTACATTCCCTTTTGTTGAGTTGGATGTCTGGTTTGCATATATGACGTAACAGAACACGCCTTTTTAGTGGAACAATTTTTAAAACGTACCTTTAAAATATTTTTATGCGACAAATATTTTACGTTTCATTGTATGGTGATCATTTTATTTATCTTACTTTTGTATGTGTTGAAAAATCGAAATTCATTAATGAAGTGATAAGGGATAAATGTGAACTTAAGGCCACTGAACTGTTGATTAAGATGAAGAATATCACTCACAAACGATTTGGGCATGTTGAATGAATTGATTCAGAAAGACTAACGAAACATATGTGAGAAGAAAACGTGATAGAGGAAGATCAAGCAAAGTATGGTTGGATCACGTCATTGATATATTGAATGAAGTGAACGTAGAAAATCAGAAGGAATTGTATGAGAAGGTGTATGGACATGAAAGAGGCGAAAAATATGTGCTGTGATGGAAAAGTCAGGGGCTCTGCCTACCCCGATAGGGCTTGATATTATGTATATACGCATTATTTAGGGATGCGCTTAGTTAGGGATTCAGTGGTTATAAATCTGAAGGCTCAGTTACTGGGGTCGGAAACAATATTGATTCTCTGTCACGCTTTTCAATTAGTCCTTATCACCCATTCGGATATGTTAAAGTGAAACCGTACGAAAGAAAGAAAATAAAAATGGGTGCCTTTTTACTATTGGAATTTTTCTTTTAATTTCCACATATCCCCACACTTCAACAGATCGAACCACAACACTCTCATTTTAGTAAAAGGAAAAGTGTGGCGTTCTGCCCGGTCTGCATTTCTTGTTATAGAACGTGTGCCTTCTGAAGACGGGCATTGCGATTAACCTGATATGTAGAATTTTCAATTAAATATTATAATATATTGTAGTGCACAATTACGTCTAGCAACTGTGATAATCTTTTATATCTTATTATCACTAAGGCCCAACACGTTTCCGGATTGAACAATTTTATAATATATTGTAGTTTACAATTACGTCTAGCAACTGTGATAATCTTTAATATCTTATTGTCACTAAGGTCCAACACGTTTCCGGCATGAACAATATTATAATATATTGTAGTGTACAATTACGTCTAGCAACTGTGATAATCTTTAATATCTTATTATCATTAAGGTCCAACACGTTTCCGGCTTGAATAATATAATAATATATTGTAGTGTACAATTACGTCTAGCAACTGTGATAATCTTTAATATCTTATTATCACTAAGGTCCAACACGTTTCCGGCTTGAACAATATAATAATATATTGTAGTGTACAATTACGTCTAGCAACTGTGATAATCTTTAATATCTTATTATCACTAAGGTCCAACACGCTTCCGGCTTGAACAATATTATTATATATTGTAGTGTACAATTACGTCTAGCAACTGTGATAATCTTTAATATCTTATTGTCACTAAAGTCCAACACGTTTCCGGCTTGAATAATATAATAATATATTGTAGTGTACAATTACGTCTAGCAACTGTGATAATCTTTAATATCTTATTATCATTAAGGTCCAACACGTTTCCGGCTTGAATAATATAATAATATATTGTAGTGTACAATTACGTCTAGCAACTGTGATAATCTTTAATATCTTATTATCACTAAGGTCCAACACGTTTCCGGCTTGAACAATATAATAATAAATTGTAGTGTACAATTACGTCTAGCAACTGTGATAATCTTTAATATCTTATTATCATTAAGGTCCAACACGTTTCCGGCTTGAATAATATAATAATATATTGTAGTGTACAATTACGTCTAGCAACTGTGATAATCTTTAATATCTTATTATCATTAAGGTCCAACACGTTTCCGGCTTGAATAATATAATAATATATTGTAGTGTACAATTACGTCTAGCAACTGTGATAATCTTTAATATCTTATTATCACTAAGGTCCAACACGTTTCCGGCTTGAACAATATAATAATATATTGTAGTGTAAAATTACGTCTAGCAACTGTGATAATCTTTAATATCTTATTATCATTAAGGTCCAACACGTTTCCGGCTTGAATAATATAATAATATATTGTAGTGTACAATTACGTCTAGCAACTGTGATAATCTTTAATATCTTATTATCACTAAGGTCCAACACGTTTCCGGCTTGAACAATATAATAATATATTGTAGTGTACAATTACGTCTAGCAACTGTGATAATCTTTAATATCTTATTATCATTAAGGTCCAACACGTTTCCGGCTTGAATAATATAATAATATATTGAAGTGTACAATTGCGTCTAGCAACTGTGATAATCTTTAATATCTTATTATCACTAAGGTCCAACACGTTTCCGGCTTGAACAATATAATAATATATTGTAGTGTACAATTACGTCTAGCAACTGTGATAATCTTTAATATCTTATTATCACTAAGGTCCAACACGCTTCCGGCTTGAACAATATTATAATATATTGTAGTGTACAATTACGTCTAGCAACTGTGATAATCTTTAATATCTTATTGTCACTAAGGTCCAACACGTTTCCGGCTTGAACAACTTAGAGCATGTATTTATTTATTTATTTATTTATTTTACACATGACAAGAAATATACATACTCGTAATTTGCGAAAAAACAACTGATCTGGGTTTGTTGCCTTACATTTGTCGTGTCCCCAGTAAACAAGGATTTTTTTGCCTGTATCTCACTGAGGACATATAGCATGAAAAAATAAATTAATAATTTTTCCGAGTTTTTATTTTCTAAAACTCCGTTGCACATTCTCATTAACCTGACAAACAGTGACACTCAATCATATAGTATATGTAAACGTCACGCGAAATCAAATTCCTCGCACTTCATCACTCAAGACAGACCAAAAACATTGGATATAGGTACTCGTATATTACGCCAGACACGGTCAGGCGATGTTACAGTTGAAATTTTATACCTCTACCTTTAGTAGTATGTTAACTAGAACTGATAGAAGACATGTTGTTTCGTTATATTTTAAAACTTTTAGATCGCGCAGTTAATTAAAGGGTTTTACGGTCTCGTTAACATTGATGATCCCCGTTAACATTGATGATCCCCGTTAACATTGATGATCCCCGTTAACATTGACGACTCCCGTAGAAATATGCCTGTTTTCTAGCTCATGGATTGCAGATTCGTTTATCGTTCCAATTTCCATTTTCTTTAAGGGTTCAATTATGTTTCTTGAATCTTAGAAAAGTTGTTTGTTTCACTTTGTGGTGTCATGTTTACAAATTTTTAATAAAATAAATCAAATTTTTCATTTTGTATTCAACACCGTTTCGAATTCACTGCCGGTTTCAAAGACCTCCGCGTTCCTCGTTAGATGAAATTGAACAGTTCAACTTCACCTGACGAGGAAGACGGAGTTTCTATTCTGGTTTCCATTTTGCACCTCTACAATTTCTTTCTGGTTGTTTAAAGAGCTTACAATTTGGCAATAAACTTGCGAAGTTGCACTGTCTACCGTGAATGTGTAATACAACATAATAAAACATTTTGTAGTTAGCTGGAAGATATTACTACATGGCAATACATCCCCTCTATATTATTATAAACAACAAAAGTAAATTTAATAAAATAATACAAAAACTGTGACAGAAGTTTCAATCGGTCTTAATCTTAATTGAAGGCACGGTCTAAACCACGCCTTACTAAAACATGAAAGTTATTTCACGACTTAAAATGGTAATGTCATAACAGTTAAATTTCAGAACTTACATTTTCAATAAATTGTATTGTATATTTTGCTCGACCGCGCGGCAGTTGGTAACTAGTAACACTTGTTTAAAATTCAATCTTATCAAACTTAAATGATAAATTCCAATATTTCCGGAACGTTTACTGCTTTCAAAGGTCACATTTAAGTTCAACTTAATTTTATTTGTCTTCTTAAAAATCTTATTCTGCCGCCTTGAGTTGGCTAAACTTACATTTTAGCGACATTACTATGGGTTAATGTACAATTTCGGAATCTGTTAAAATGAAGTATTTAAACTTTTCTCTCATTACTACAAACCGACATTTTTTGCGGGTTGCCTGTTGAGAAAAAATAATTTCTTTTTATGGAATTACCTTTTTTCCATTTTCTCGAGTAATCAGACTCGTTGTTAAAGAAAAAGATTTTTTTAAATATGAAGAAATTTTTTTTTTAATTCTTTTAATGGATTAAACTTTCTTCAATTATGGTATTAAGTAAATGATCTGTGAAAGACTTACAAATCAAAAGTAGACGTCTGAAATTAGTGAAAGACAGGTAATTGGTGGACAGAGGAAATACTGAACGAAGAGAGTTGATTTTTTAAACTGTAATTCGAGTATCCTCGACGACTTCCGTCGTCTAATTAGACGCCGGTTTTGTAATTTGAGGTTGTGGATTTCCGTTGTAATTCAATTTTTTTAAAAGTAATTGCATCTTGGTTTTGATTTAAGGCTTCTTTTATATATTTCTGTATCTTCTGTATACAATACAGTATTTTAACAGTTGGGTTTCGTTCCCATCACCACCCATGCTGTTATGGAGGAAAACATAAAATCCCATCTAGTGTGATCTACACTAGTAGATCCAAATCTGCTTTATTTTTCCCAATTATAAAAATAATCCAACGCAAATTTGATTTATTTTGAAATATTTATAGAAATAATGCAACTCTAATTAGGAAATATTGTAAATAAAACAATAGAGGGTAAAGTAATAAGAATGAAAAATAGAAGACCATGTAGCGACCGTGCGTGCGGTCACTGAACCCATTGAGGCGACCCTTGCCCGCGCGGTCATTGAACTCGCAAGTGGCGAGTGCGAGACGGCGCCGAGCGAAGGTCGCCCGCGCGGTCATTGAACTCACTAGTAGCGAAGAGCGAGACACCGATATATATCTTGCCTCTCCTGCAGACCGTAGTATGAAATGTATATAGAACGTGCAACAATAAACATGTGTCCAGCGGAAGCGAGACAGCGACATGTTCTGCGCCGTTCTATACATTATAAATACAGACGCTTACAATAAACTTTCTCTTTGCTTATTCCGATCTCGAAGACTTTTATTCAAACAACCAACATCCTTATATGCGAAACACAAGTCCCTAAAAACATATATAAATACAAGTGGAGGTGATTGAGACATAAAGTGTGTGTGTGGATTAAAAAGTTTGTTATTCCTATTTACCCCAAAAATCACATGGCTTGCTCATAAGTTCTTTATTCAATCAATGTCTATGCAGACTTCGTTGGTGACAAACGATCTTTACTACTCACGACCCAACACTGAAAATCAAAACGGAAGTTTATAAAGCTATAATCTGACGTATGGATGTGAATACAATATCTGACGTATGGATGTGAATCATGGCTTCTCTACAGACGAAACATTTTAGTACTTTTAAAATGTCAGCAGTGGAACCTCAAGCAAATAATGAATATTCGATGGTACCGTCGAGTATCAAACAAAGTTTTGGCGGAACAAACACATGTATCATCTAGAATCTGGTGTCACATGGTCACTTGCATTGGTCTGGACATGTAGCTTGCATGTCTATCTCCAGACTCTCAAGAATTATCCTATTTGGTGAATTGATGGAGGGTAGAAGAAAGTACAGCGGGCAGTGCAAGAGATACACAATATAAGGACGGATGACACATTCAAAAACATAAATTCTCAGCACATTTTAGAGCAAACAGCAGCAGATTGAGCCAAATGGCGTAGAACTGTAGTTGGTTATTAGGGGTCCAATAGAGAAAGAAACTGCAGACCAGCTGTATGCACTGAAGTTCCATGCGCTATATGCAACAGAAGATGTCTATCACAATTTGGCTTCCATATTTATCTCCTATACAACGACAAGCACCTTAATCCTCCCTCTTAATTTTTTATTTAAAAGAATACTTACGGTTAATTAATCAAGATTTTTACATAACACGTATCATTTATAAATATTATCAAGGATTAAAATTTCAGTTACCAGTGTTTATTTCATTTATAGTTCCGTCATGTCAGCAGGCCAGGGAAAATATTACAAATTATGTACAATATATGGAAACAAATAATACTCTCATTCCTCATTCAATTCAGCTACCATCCTTCTATACTCAGACTAGTGTTTAACAAAATATGCCCAAATTCGAGTAAGTTATCGGATTGTTCTCTCGGCACTGTCTTACTACTGTGTTAAAAGAAGTCGATGTTACTTCTAAATGTAGTTACGCTGAACTAAGCTGGTCTTCTAAGAGCATTTCATTATATTCGTAGCGGGTAATGGGTGTTACATTTATTTATGTACGCATAAAGTCTTAGACAAATAGGTTCCCAAACTTATTTGACCCATTACCTCCTTTTCAGCAAAAAAAAAATACACAAGGCCCCCCTGGAAATTTAACTTTTTTAAATGAAATAAAACAGAAATATATAGTGAATATTTTTTTATGTACATATCCATAGTGTTATAAATAAGATACGCTGATACTTAAATTGTTGAAGTATTTACTAAATAATCTTAATGAGAAGGATGAACCTGATGTACTTATTAATGTTTTGCAGTTTGTTATTTGCAATAAAATTTCAGCAAAAAATTTATTCAATTATGAGAGTTTTTTTTTAATTCAAAAAAGTATTTTGAAAATAAAATAGTTTGGAAAGAAATTATAAAGGTATTTATTAAAATAAAAGGTATTTATTAAAATAAGCAAGTAGCCCCCTACTTCCCCTATAGCCCCCTCAGTTCCCTCCAGTACCACCAGGGGGGCCGATGGGCCCATTTTGGGAACCTTTGTTTTAGACATTTTAAAGTTCCATCATGTACATTTAAATATTTTGAAAATAGCTAAGTTAAAACTACTGTCAGTTCTAAAATGTAAATTCTAGGATGTATCGAAACTAAAAAAAAAAGGAATGTGCTTATATTAATTTTATAATACTTTTGTAAGAATTATTATCTCTAATTTACGAGTGGTACGAGCACTTCAAGTCCGATTAATAATTTTTAAGAATGTTCACTCGGCAAAATATCCTCACTTGTAAAAGTTCATGAAAATTTGAAGAGGGTCAATGGCAGTGAAAAAATAAGTCGTGAGAAAAATTTGAACTTAAAAATAACAGTTTGCTCCCTGATGATTATCATTCATCAAGTTGATTTGATTTTAAACGAAATCGTTTAAAATTGAGTCAATGCTGGGGATAAAAATATAATCCTCACCCCTACAGGGACTCCTTAAGGGGTTGGGATCTGTCATCTCGCGAAAGGCAAGTATACTTTTCGGCATCTCACTAGAACCATCCATCAAAAGTGACGTCGCTCCGGCCTAACAAGTTGTCACTTCCAATTTTTGCTTCTTCGTACGTTTGAATATCATTTTTGGATGATATTCAAATGAATAAAATTTGAGACATTATGCGTTAGGAGAAAGAGCAAACAAGAGTGTTTTCAAGCTCACTTTAAATACGAGAACATATTTTTCTACATACAGTGTGACGTCAGCGGGCGTGGTCTAACGGTTAATGCTGTATATTGTAAAACACTTTAATTATATATAGTACCACCTGGCTAGCTTTTTGCTGTCAACGTCTTCCAATCTACGAGAAAGATGTACATATTTATTAAGTTCATAATCGTATTAACTGCATTTTTATATAATTAACGTGTACATGAGTGCAGGGGAGTTCGCTGCTTTTGGTAGGGATGTATCTCGATTCGGAAGCTGTTATGAGGCAAGCCCTTATTTTTTGACGGTTTGGTCTCTTAAATTTATTTTCTTTTCTACCGTCTTAACATAACATATATGTGTAATTAAGTTCAAATCCACTATTATTGACAGATTATCGTATACAGTGTGACTGGTTTCTTCTATTACTATATATACAGCGTGACTGGTTTCTTCTATTATATACAGTGTGACTGGTTTCTTCTAATATATATAGTGTGACTGGTTTCTTCTATTATATACAGTGTGACTGGTTTCTTCTATTATATACAGCGTGACTGGTTTCTTCTATTATATACAGTGTGACTGGTTTCTTCTAATATATATAGTGTGACTGGTTTTTTCTATTATATACAGTGTGACTGGTTTCTTCTATTATATACATTATGACTGGTTTCTTCTATTATATACAGTGTGACTGGTTTCTTCTATCATATACATTGTAACAGGTACCTATATTGCGTTTTTTAATCATGAAGTAATATAGTTTTTTAAATTTATAAAATGTAGCTCTCATAAACTCCACTAAATAAATTACTGGGGAATGATATCTTAAGTAATATCTAAAACCAGAATGCAAATAATAAATAAGCATCAGATATTTTAAAATGGGTATTTTGCCTTTGGTGTTTAGGTCTAGGCCTTTGGTGTTTGGGTCTAGAGTCCTTTAATGTTTGAGGTTTTTGGCAAGCGTACCCTAGATATGCCATTTTAACAGAGATAGTCGAGAAAGAGTCTTACTAAATGGGAAAGCATTTTAAAAACCTTAGGTTGGTTCCTTCGTGGTTGGTAAAACGCCTGTTTTCCCGTTCAAATTCAATCTAATTTAGAAAGGGTTCTAGTTTGGTTTTTAGTTAAGGCTTTTTTTAACATTTTTCTGGTTGATTGGAAGATACCACACCAGGTTATGTTGTTAACAACAAAAATGTAATACTACATTGACAACAACCTCCTTAGAATAAGGAACGTCAGAAAAGTCTTACAGAACGGGTCTATTTCAATTCTAGTTCTATATTTTATTATTCTAGATGACCGGAGCAGAATTTTGGTTATGGAACCAAAAGAGAAATCACATCTTGGTTACTCTAAGTAAAAAAATATTATTATTGCATAATTATATTTTGCATAATTTAATGAAATGGAAAACCTTAGTTTAAAAACGTTTAACCTCATGTTTGTTAAATTATTCTCTTCTGTTTTTTTATCACAGTCTGATATGTGACGTTGACGACCGTGCCCTGATTGGCAAGATACTTGTATACCATCCAGAGGGTTCGAGTTCGATTGCCGTTGGAACCATAAATTAAAAAAAAAAGGATTCTAGTCTGGTTTTCCCTTAAGGCGTCTTCAACATTTTTATTATTAGTTGAAAGAGATTGCCACATGGCAAAAAGCCCGCCAAGTTGTACTGTATACAATGAAAGCGTGATACAATATAATACGTAGGGTATATAATCATGACACTTTTATTTCATTCGCTGACCATACTTGACCACATAATTAAAACAAGAATGATAAAAAATCGTCAAAATATTATAGCTGTATGTTATAGTTGACAAGTTGTAGTTATTTACTATTGGAAGGAAAATGCGAACAAAAGGATGAAAAAATTCTGAAAGAAAATCTTACGTGGCGTTACATGGTGTTATTTATCTGAGAAAACTTTCCGAACAGCAGGATAATGAGGGTTGGGAGAGACCGGGAGGAAGATCTGATCGTTTCTTTTTCAACCCTCCGATGCAGAGCCTTTTAAACTATGGCCTTGGGTCGAACGAAAAAAAGGTATTTTCATCTTATTTCATAAAAACAAGAATTTATATAGAAATGAGCAATGCCAATAGAAATACAATGTTTAGAAAGTGACATATCAACGAAAATAATACAGTTCAGCCCCCTCGAGTATTTTTCATCATTAGATTATATTGGTATAATATCTTAAAGGTTTCACCGGCATTATGATATAGCCGGTTTCAGGAGGTGAGTGTTTTAAGATGATTTTTTAATTTTATTTGTTTTTCTTTATGGACTGATCAGATTTTTAAAATTGTTATTAACACCATACGTGGATCTCATTTAAAAACAAACCATTTCATCCTTGTCCCCTACTGAACGAATGGAGGGGAAAATCAATCCTTACTGGGTGGCACCTTAGCTGTAGAAGAATTGCCCCCTGTTTCTGAAATGCTCTGGAAAACCTAAACATGTCTTAATAGGTTCGGTACAGTAATTAAGAAACCAAATACATCATATAAAATGGGTTACGTCATGGATTGACTCTTTGTACTCGTATTTGCGGTGAGGAGCAATCCACGTGTGGCGGTCGCACACGCGGTCAATGACCGATGAAATGACCTTTGCATTCCTTAGCAATGCAAAACAAACAAGTACGAAGTCCACGTGCCGGCCATTCAACTCATAGCCGACGCGGAGCGCATTCCATACTAGAGCGAGAACGCACCACATCTGTCTCGCCAGTTCCGTAAATAAATTATCACCTACATACGACATTAATCGTTTTGCGGATGTGGAAACGAGACGGCGAGATATCTAGCTCGCATTCCCGCACACACGCGGGAATAGTATAAATACCTACGTTACCAATAAAATTTCTCTTTTCCGCATTGCGATCTAACGAGTTTTATTTATCAACAAATCATCATCATCTCTTACTCTAGGACACATATCCTTAACAAGCACCACTTGGAGTGTTCGAAAAGCCGGTGTCTTGCACTAAAGAGAAATTGATTCATGGAACACCCAGTGCTGTCCAGGTGGCAGAATTCTAGGTAGAAGCAGTACACTGCCTTTGACACGAAGAGAAGAAAAATAATTTAGTATAGACTTATCAGTTTTGAGATTAGACGTCTTAGGAGTGTGATGGGTGTCAGGTGGTATGACCATATAACGGATGAGGTGGTTCGTCTTCAGAAAAAATAGCAGCCTATAACCTTATTAGTAAAATGAAAGGCGCTGAATGAGGTTGGGTTACGTTTTGTGAATACTGCGACGTAGTTGATAAAAAATTATTTTGCTATTAGCAAATCAACTACAGGGCTAAAGCCAATAAATAACGATCCCGTTGGACGGAGTGTGATGTAAAAGAAACAGGTATCTTGTGGGCGGCCTAGCATAGTTGTCTTTCTGTGATTGTAGGGAAATCCAGACCATGGATCATATCGTTGCTTACGGTGAAATGCAGAAGAAGAAGAATCGCTGTTTTATTGCCCGCGAGAGATTAGATAAATCGGACGTCCATCCTACCGGTATTGCGATAAGGTTATTCACAACCATGGCCTAACTTGAACATGGAGTGCCAGGTTGTGGATGGATCTGGTTTGAGTAGTGATGATGATACCGTAAGCACTTTTGAGCTGATGTAATACTCTAATAATAATAATAAAAATACAATTTATATAGCGACTCTTCTCAAGGGTGCTCTCGATTAACATTACACACAAAAATTATAATTATTGTCGAAAAATTGCGATAAATTTGGACCTATTTTATTCGGACAGTTCCGATATTTTTGGTGTAAATCGTGTCATGTAAGCAATGACATCAAATAAGGAAAACTAGGCAAGAAAGAGTTCTTTAATTCTTACAAAAAATAAAGTCACACGGAAGTTCACACTATGCTTATAGTGACCAATCTATGTAATCTTGTGATAAAGAAGTTATACATTACTATAGAATCAAGTACATGGTTGGCCTATAAGGATAAAGAAGTTATACATTACTATAGAATCAAGTACATGGTTGGCCTATAAGGATAAAGAAGTTATACATTACTATAGAATCAAGTACATGGTTGGCCTACAAGGATAAAAAAGTTATACATTACTATAGAATCAAGTACATGGTTGGCCTATAAGGATAAAGAAGTTATATATTACTACAGAATCAAGTACATGGTTGGCTTACAAGGATAAAGAAGTTATACATTACTATAGCATCAAGTACATGGTTGGCCTTCAAGGATAAAGAAGTTATACATTACTACAGAATCAAGTACATGGTTGGCCTACAAGGATAAAGAAGTTAGACATTACTATAGAATCAAGTACATGGTTGGCCTTCAAGAATAAAGAAGTTATACATTACTACAGAATCAAGTACATGGTTGGCCTACAAGGATAAAGAAGTTATACATTACTATAGAATCAAGTACATGGTTGGCCTACAAGGATAAAAAAGTTATACATTACTATAGAATCAAGTACATGGTTGGCCTATAAGGATAAAGAAGTTATATATAACTACAGAATCAAGTACATGGTTGGCTTACAAGGATAAAGAAGTTATACATTACTATAGCATCAAGTACATGGTTGGCCTTCAAGGATAAAGAAGTTATACATTACTACAGAATCAAGTACATGGTTGGCCTACAAGGATAAATAAGTTAGACATTACTATAGAATCAAGTACATGGTTGGCCTTCAAGAATAAAGAAGTTATACATTACTACAGAATCAAGTACATGGTTGGCCTACAAGGATAAAGAAGTTATACATTACTATAGAATCAAGTACATGGTTGGCCTACAAGGAACGACACCTTAAATCTCATTAGTTGATCGGAAAGAAGAAAATATATGATTTGATTATGTGGTCAGCATTGACCGCGGATGAAATAAATAAATATTAACGTGTGCAGTTAAAAATATTCAATTTTTATTGTTTTCGGACCAGTTTTAGAAGCCTTTAAGTTTAATTTAATTTACACGGAGTGAAATCGATCCGTTAGTTATTAGTTTCATTTGTAAAATTAATCAACATTTCAGTGAAACTGATAAGGTTTAGTAAATCGAATTCATTACCACTGTGTAATAATCACGTTGTAAAATTAATCAACATTTTTGTGAAATTGATAAGGTTTAGTAAATCGAATTCATTGCCGCTGTGTAATAATGACGTTGAAAGTTTTAGATAAGCGGACTGAAAAACAATAAAAGGAGGATGGAAAATCATCAACTTCAAACCAACAACACCACTACTGCGGCACGTGAAGAGAAACTTGCTGCAGTATTATCACAATATAGAATGGGAGAGTGAAACGCTCGGCTTGCTCATGAATAGAAGAAAAACAAAACTCATACTCATTGACCGTTTTAACGTGGCAACAAGAAATAATGAACTGCAGGACTTGAAACATATGTATGAATTTGTTAACTGGGACTTCTCATGAGCGTATAGAAATGATCGAGGAATAGTGAGAAAATTTAAGACATTTTATTTTTCATTTTTATCGTAATATATCGATATCGTAATATTTTAAATTTTTTTCTCAACGTTGATAATCCCTGCAATAGACGAAAAAAACAACGTGCTATTAAACTCAAATTTGCCATATCATATTGTAAGTAATTTTTTCGCTTTTGCATTTTCTCCGAAAATTAGAAATTCTTACAATAACATATGAAGCGTTTGTTTTCTTGTAAGGAATAAAAAGGAGGGTAAAATAATGTGAAAAAATATATCTTACTAAAAAGAAGATTTCTCGGATTCATGGATAAAACGGTGAAGGGAAAATGAAAATATTTACCAACATATTTAACTAAAAAAAGTCTTGTGATAAATTGTGGAACACACATGAGTAAATGAATATTGAGTTAATTAATGTATGTTAGAAGAATGAATGAGGAATGATTCACAAAGAAATGTATTCAAATTTGAAATTAATTTGATTGGAAAATATGTCATAATAAATTCTGACTCATCGTGTATCACAATTTAAAGTAGATAAATCGAGAGAGTTAGAAAGAGGTTATAAAGCGTAGAATTGAATTTAGGAATACAAAATTTATTTAGTTTTCTCATTAATTTAAAATACTTCATTAAATTTATTATTTTGTAACGTTTCTGATTGAAAAAAAAAGTTTCTAATTACATAAAAAAAATACACAGTTTCAAATAGTTGTTAAAGATTCATTTAGTTACGGGATTCATTGACCATTTTAAAAGTGTATCCATTTAGAAACTATACAAAATGAACTGTTTGCTATTGAAGGCCAAATGGGGCACTATAACGATAAAATTGCGAAACTGTTGTGTTACAGAAGATCTCTTCAAATAATTTATTAGTCCTTTTCCTAACTAAACTCTCCCACATGCCAGCAAATCTAACCCAATTAAATCCCTTAATTTATAGTTTATCCTTGATGTTGGTTGATTTTTTGATTTCTCAATTTCCTTTCTATTCTTTTTATAGAAATATATTTTGTAGGTTTAAGTTTGAGTGCGATAATTATCGAGTTTGATAAGTAAATTATTATTATGATGTAAAGAAAAAGATCTTAGAATGAATATTGTGAATTTTAAAGTCATGATAATGATAGAAAAGTGTTAAAGGAAAAGAAAATAATATAAGGGAGTGATGAAATATTAGAGCGATTTGAAGAATTTTGATATTTAGGTTGTATTTTTTTAGATGATGGAAGATTTATGAAAGATATCGAACGATAGAAACAAATTCAGAAGAGCACTGAAACAACTTTGATGAATGGGTGTGAAACGAGGAGGGAGAAAGACTGAAAAGAGTTGAAAAAATACTATAGAAATGCGTGTACTTTGAAGAATACGCGGGATGACAATGAAGTGATTAGAGAAGAATTTAAGGCGGACGTGTTGAACAAGATAAAGAAGAGCAGTCTCAGATGCTTTGGCCATGTAAAACGAATGAATGAAGGAAGACTTAAAAAAACAATATATAGTGAAATGTGAATGGAAGACGTGGTAGAGGAAAAAATAGGAAGGTATGGTTGAAGCAAATAAATGATATTTTGAAAACAGGAAAATTAAGATGGAATATAAACCGTAGGAGCTGTATGATAATGTGTATAGATGTGAAAGAGGTGAAATATGTGTGTCGAGATGGGAAAGTGTAACGCTCAGTCCTCTTTGCCTATCCCAGCAGATAAGCGCTGATATTGTAAGTATGTATGTATTGTTTTCCTAGTGCTTAAAAGCTGGTCACCATAAATTTTTGGCAGCAAGTGTTGCGAAACGATATTATATGGTGTCCCTAAAATGTAAACACTCCTTTAAACTGTGCCGTTTACTTGAACTTACTGCAAGAGTTTGTCATACTACGCATTTATGAGGAGTTTAAGAATGAGATTTTTTTAAAATTTCCAGCAATATGGTGCTTTCAAACTACCATTGTGATGTGAGGACGTATTTTGAGGAAAATTTGCTGAACTAATGGACTGGACGTACATATGTGTGGCATTGAATATCCACCACGCTCCCCAGACCTTAAGCTAATGGACTTTTTTATGACGGTTCATCAAAAATAAAATTCATGGCACAAAACTGACAAAAGTTAATGAATTGAGAGCAGTCATTGAAGGGAATACGCCTAAATACCTAAACAAACTATTCATGGGGCTTGTAATCTTATCTTGAAATCTTGTTATATCCACGTTATCAGCAGTACATGGACTTGAATGGCTAACGATTTGAGCGTTTGAAGTGATTAAAAAATCTACACGAATGTTCTTTAATTTGGAGTTTTAACTTTAGATAAACTTTAATAAATACTAAAATTATAATAATAAAAAGGATGTATAAATATTCTTTGGAACCTTCTGTATTTAGGTCATTAGTACACTCTTGGGTCAAGATAATCATGAAACAAGATGTGCAAAACAATCGTATACCACAAGCTCTTAGATTTCAGTCTGAGTTTGCAACACTTCTTCAATAATCGTGATACGAAAATCCCGCTTGCTCTCTCTTGGGCTGCAGAATCCGTAAACCAGAGATAAAGTGGAGCACGACATGAATGGTCACTTAGCCTAAGTGCCAACGTGGCGATACAATCTGTGCCATAACCGTTTACCGGCCATCTTCTTCCCCATACTCTTTTATTGCTCACACAGCTTGGGACCAAACTCCGATGATGTCGGGATAAAGCCACTTCCCTCGGCATCATCATTTCGTTTCTTTAATAGTTTTGTTTGTTACTCTCGTTTAATGGAATCAATGTTAAATTAGAGAGAAAATTCATGAAAAATTGCTGAGCTATACACGGGAAATTTTATTATTTGAAATCATAAGTATGGTTTTGTTCAATTAGTTAAATGACTATCTAGTATAGTTATAGGAAGAAAATAATATATGCTAAACCATATTTATTGGAAAATCGTTTTGACTCGTTACCTAGCATCAATTAGATTTTTTTTGCTTTTAACATTATATTAAATTGTAATTTGTTTAGCCCAACACTATACAACAACATATTAAAATGTATTTAAATCTCCACTGTGTTAAGACCTAAACTATGAATAAGAGAATATTAAATTATTACTTAGCAATAATAAAAAAAATATAAAAACTCAAAATTTCTAATTAGGTGTATAACGAGTTTCATTCCTGATATTTCTTTCCTTTTCCTTTGATTAATGATATCTCACTTTTACTATGTATATGTTCATAAATATTCTTTTAATTGATGATATCTCACTTTTACTATGTATATATTCATACATTTTCTTTTAATTGATGATATCTCACTTTAACTATGTATATGTTCATAAATTTTCTTTTAATTGATGATATCTCACTTTTACTATGTATATGTTCATACATTTTCTTTTAATTGATGATATCTCACTTTAACTATGTATATGTTCATAAATTTTCTTTTAATTGATGATATCTCACTTTTACTATGTATATGTTCATAAATTTTCTTTTAATTGATGATATCTCACTTTTACTATGTATATATTCATAAATTTTCTTTTAATTGATGATATCTCACTTTAACTATGTATATGTTCATAAATTTTCTTTTAATTGATGATATCGCACTTTTACTATGCATATGTTCATAAATTTTCTTTTAATTGATGATATCTCACTTTTACTATGTATATATTCATAAATTTTCTTTTAATTGATGATATCTCACTTTAACTATGTATATGTTCATAAATTTTCTTTTAATTGATGATATCGCACTTTTACTATGCATATGTTCATAAATTTTCTTTTAAATGATGATATCTCACTTTTACTATGTATATATTCATAAATTTTCTTTTAATTGATGATATCTCACTTTTACTATGTATATGTTCATAAATTTTCTTTTAATTGATGATATCTCACTTTTACTATGTATATATTCATAAATTTTCTTTTAATTGATGATATCTCACTTTAACTATGTATATGTTCATAAATTTTCTTTTAATTGATGATATCGCACTTTTACTATGCATATGTTCATAAATTTTCTTTTAATTGATGATATCTCACTTTTACTATGTATATATTCATAAATTTTCTTTTAATTGATGATATCTCACTTTAACTATGTATATGTTCATAAATTTTCTTTTAATTGATGATATCGCACTTTTACTATGCATATGTTCATAAATTTTCTTTTAAATGATGATATCTCACTTTTACTATGTATATATTCATAAATTTTCTTTTAATTGATGATACCTCACTTTAACTATGTATATGTTCATAAATTTTCCTTTAATTGACGATATCTCACTTTTACTATGTATATGTTTATAAATTTTTTTTAATTGATGACATCTTACTTTTACTATGTATATGTTTATAAATTTTCCTTCAATTGATGATATCTCACTTTTACTATGTATATGTTTATAAATTTTCCTTTGATTGATGATATCACAGTTATAATGTGTATATGTTCATAAATATGAATAATCATTTAAATATTTTTTGCGATCATGTAACTTCTTTTATTTACTTTTGTTAGGTTGGTTGGAAGATGTTCCACCTGGCAACAAAGTCACTAGATAGTTTTTACAATTAAGTGTTAAATAAATAAATAATAAATGAGAAACAGTTTGGACTCACTCAGCCAAGCATTAATTAAAATACCCCTATGTTTTGAATATATTATTAAATAACAAACAATTTAGTATCTTAACCCAGCATTAATTTAAATAACCCTACGTTAGCCTGTTTAATGAAAAATAGTTTGGACTCTACTCCTAGAATTCATTAAAAATATTTATGTTTTAACAACGAAAAACAGTTCAGATTAAATATAACATTAATTCATAAAATGTTAAGTAATATTTCCAGGTATTCATACTATCGTCAGACACAAAAGGTATTCTTGAAGATTTTATTCAAGGGTTTTTTTTATAATTGAGGTGTAATCTCACTAGCATTAAGCATATCGAATGTATAAATAATATTTTTTTTCACCATAGCCAAAATGTGAAGTATTTAGCTTGTATTGTGATTAGTTAATAAATCCCTAATTGATTGTGAAATGTGAAGTATTTAGTTTGTATTGTGATAAGTTAATAAATCCCTAATTGATTGTGAAATGTGAAGTATTTAGTTTGTATTGTGATTAGTTAATAAATCCCTAATTGATTGTGAAATGTGAAGTATTTAGCTTGTATTGTGATTAGTTAATAAATCCCTAATTGATTGTGAAATGTGAAGTATTTAGTTTGTATTGTGATTAGTTAATAAATCCCTAATTGATTGTGAAATGTGAAGTATTTAGCTTGTATTGTGATTAGTTAATAAATCCCTAATTGATTGTGAAATGTGAAGTATTAAGTTTGTATTGTGATTAGTTAATAAATCCCTAATTGATTGTGAAATGTGAAGTATTAAGTTTGTATTGTGATTAGTTAATAAATCCCTAATTGATTGTGAAATGTGAAGTATTTAGCTTGTATTGTGATTAGTTAATAAATCCCTAATTGATTGTGAATGTTTCGAGGAAAATTATTTTATCAAATATTAGCTCTTAAATTTTTCAAAAAAAAAAGTATTTTATATGTATTTATTTTTTCAAGAATGTTTATGATATGTGCACTTATGAAAAAAAAAAACACTTTCCTAATTATAAATTTCCAAAAACATACAATATGACGCATTTCACACATTATTTGTTACAATTATTTTTCATCTGTTATCAAAGTGATATTTTATCTTATTAAATATATCAAATATAAGAAACAAATATACGAGTATCAAAACAAAATTAAAATAATTAACAAAACACAAAACGAATTTAAGTTGTAAAAAAGCAAGAATTGTTGTTTATAGTTAAGGCATTAACGTTGTGGAGGTTTAAAGACATTGTAATTTATTTTTAACAAACACTGTTTATTCCACTTTTTTATGACGGTATAACCCTACCGGTTTCAAGGCTTTCACCTCATCTTCAGGGGAGCGCAAACAAGACTAAATGCTGTTCGAACTGGTACCGATATAGACACTTCAACGGTTGGAGGCGGGAGGGGTGAGGGGAAGGCTAGGTATTATTTCGGCCAAGAGCGGGGAGATTTTGGGGAAATAACTATTCAACAGATGCTCTGATCGGTATATTGACTTAGAAATTTCTAGGGCCTCCAATCTGTCCAATCTATTTCCGTTGTCGCTAATATGTAAGAATTTGGCATCATTGATAGAAAAAGTATGATTCTCACGGTGACAATGATTAGCCATTTCAGAATAAATTAGAGGATTTGTTAAGGCAGATTGGTGTTCACGAAATCTCTTTTCAAAAGATCTTCCTGTCTTTCCTATATAGAAATTATCACAGTCAGCACATAAAAGTTTATACACACCGCTGTTGTTAAGTATTCCATTTTTGCCTTTCCCATTAAATAAGAGTTTCCGGAGATTAAAGTTAGTGTAAAAAGCTGGCTTTATGTGACTTGGAATATTTTTGGTTATTTCATTTGATATATTTTATGTGTATGAATCTGTCAGTGCATAACGATTATGTGTATGAATCTGTCAGTGCATTTGGATCGAAAAAGAAAAAAACTCTGGATAAAAAACTAAATAAATTAAAATGTGACCAGATTAACGGAATACCTAACATTAACACAAGCGACAAAAGTCAAGATTTAAAATTCGCAGAAAAAGTGTTTAACCTATCGAACCATAAATTTAGGGATGAAGAACTGGACCTTTTGTCAAAAGGGCTCAAATATTCCCTAATTCAAAAAAATGTTCCCAACCAAATAGAGCAGCTCGCTGTGGACGCTGTTGCACTACTTCGTAATGAGGACAAAAATGTGCAATACAAGTGTGCAGCCGACATCAAGAAATCCATCGCCATGTGTCAAGTGAATAACATCGCCCGGAAGGAACTAGCCACGGCCATGAACATCAAAAAGACTTTGAAAGATAATAATTTAACATTAACCAAGGCAGACAAAGGTGAATCAATAGTTATATTTCATAGAAAGGATTATGAAGAAAAAGTCCTAGAATTTCTGAATAACAATAAATTTCAAGTAATAAAAACCAGCCCTTTAAATTCTCTGCAGACTAAAGTAAAATCCGTCCTTAAAAATTGTAGCTCCATCATGAACCAAAATTTTAAAAAGAATTTGTGTATAATGAATCCACAAATACCGCAATTATATGGCTTAGCCAAATTACACAAAAACAATATACCTATAAGACCTGTAGTCTCATATAACCAGGCACCAACCTATAAAATATGTAAGTTTGTCAAAGAACAGTTTTATAATCTAACCCAATTTAAAGCTGAATACTCAATCAAAAACTCATTGGAATTAATTGATAAATTAAAAAACATAGAAATGCCTCATAATGCAAAACTGGTATCCTTTGATGTCACTAACCTATATCCAAGCATACCAGGTTGGAGATCCTTAGAGCTCGCAAAAAACATCATAAATGACAAAAGTAAGGACCTTGTTAAAAATTCAGAATTGATTTCACTAATGGACTTATGCATCAAACAAAATTATTTTAACTTCAACAATAAAATATATAAACAAACGAATGGTTTAGCTATTGGCTCGCCGTTGTCTCCCCTTCTCAGTGAAATATTTATGAACTATTTTGAAAAATGTATCTTTAGGAGTAAGTTTAAGCTAACCAAAAATGTTTTGTGCTGGTTTAGGTATGCAGATGACATTCTTTGTGTTTGGACGGGTACCGATAGACAATTACACCATTTTCTTAAATATTTAAATTCTATAGAAAGTTTTATAAAATTTACATTAGAAACAGAACAGGACGGAAAATTAAATTTCTTGGACCTAACATTATCTCGGAAAAAAGGCACATTTGACTTTGATATATATAGGAAAAATACTTATTCAGACTCCATAATTCCAGCAACTTCTAACCATCCTAATAATCATAAATTCGCCGCCTTTAACTGTATGCTTCATAGATTGCTCAGTGTCCCATTAACCGACGACAATTTTAAAAAGGAATTAATAACCATAAAAAAAATTGCTACAAATAATGGCTATCCTGGAAGCCTCATTGATTCACTTTTAAAAAACAAAACAAAAAAGAAACTTATAAAAGATTATATATTTAACGACACCTATAAGCATACCTATAAATGGAGCAAAGTCCTATTTATAAAAAATATATCAAATGAAATAACCAAAAATATTCCAAGTCACATAAAGCCAGCTTTTTACACTAACTTTAATCTCCGGAAACTCTTATTTAATGGGAAAGGCAAAAATGGAATACTTAACAACAGCGGTGTGTATAAACTTTTATGTGCTGACTGTGATAATTTCTATATAGGAAAGACAGGAAGATCTTTTGAAAAGAGATTTCGTGAACACCAATCTGCCTTAACAAATCCTCTAATTTATTCTGAAATGGCTAATCATTGTCACCGTGAGAATCATACTTTTTCTATCAATGATGCCAAATTCTTACATATTAGCGACAACGGAAATAGATTGGACAGATTGGAGGCCCTAGAAATTTCTAAGTCAATATACCGATCAGAGCATCTGTTGAATAGTTATTTCCCCAAAATCTCCCCGCTCTTGGCCGAAATAATACCTAGCCTTCCCCTCACCCCTCCCGCCTCCAACCGTTGAAGTGTCTATATCGGTACCAGTTCGAACAGCATTTAGTCTTGTTTGCGCTCCCCTGAAGATGAGGTGAAAGCCTTGAAACCGGTAGGGTTATACCGTCATAAAAAAGTGGAATAAACAGTGTTTGTTAAAAATAAATTACAAAGCAAGAATTATTGAATTTGAAACGTATACAGAAAACTACGTTGCTTTCAGAACTTGAAAAGTAATTATTTTCTTTAATTATCATTATCGTCAGCCCGGTTAACTTCATTATTTGATTCAACTCGTCCACTTATTTCTATCACGTTCCAGGCACTATTATAATGTCATCCGACCATCTTGCTAGGGGTCTTCCCATACTTTTTTCCCTGTCTTTGATCGCCACTTCAACACGTTCTGTATCCACCTGCCATCGGTACATCTGACAATGTACCCTGCCGAGATGTACCTCTGGATGAATCCTTACAGTGACATCTATGACATTGGTCTACTGCCTTATCAATTTAAATGTCTTCATTGAATTTTTTTCTCTCCATGGTTCGCAGTGTCATCTTGAACTTATGAATTATTTGTAAAATAAAAAGTACGGGCTTAACTAATTGTGTAAAAATATTTGTTCATACTAATAACATTTCTCAAGAACTAAGTGAATTCATGAAAATGAGATGGTAAAGCCCAATGAAAAATAAATATTGAATGAAAAATAGTTTAGAAACCCCGATTATTAAACTAAGTTCCATTCTCACGTTTGGTGAAACATATCCAACTAACGTAAATCGATCAACAGCTATTTGAACTAGCCTTAACTCAAAGTTGGCCGAAGTACAAGACTTAGCGTTGTAGAACTTATAAACAAGTATGGCAACTGGTGATGCAGTGTAATTTGATGTAACAACTTGATGTTAACAAGTTGCAATGTGCTTTACGTGACTGCAGGTGCTGGATGCACAAACACTTAGCGATCTCAATGCGACTTGGAAAAGAGCCAATGGTATGAAAATACTTGGATAAATTGTCACAGTTTAGGCTTATCCATATGTGAAATAGCTAATTTATTGTTCGGAAAGGGAAATAAGTATTTTCGGTCACCAAGTATTTTTAAGCAGGATCAAAATGCAGGATCTCTTCTGCAACAAAGATTTCAATCTCATATAACGTATGTGGATTTTGCGTGTCAAAATATTTCCCGAACTTTTCTATGGTATTGAAGCATTGACACTTATTCAGTTCAGCTTTTGAAATGTGCTGCTATTGAAGAATGCTGAGAATCTCATAGGTTGATAGAGTTTGTAACGATGACATCTTGAAACGAATGAAAAAATTGCGAAGATCCACCGTTAAAAAAGAGACAATTAGAGTACTTTGGACATATAGTGCAAGGAGAAGTTTGCAGGTTTAAAGGTTTGCAAGTTGCAATATTTTGGTTACATAGTGAGGCACACAAGATACATTGTGATACATCTGACCACCCGAAGAAAAATAAATAGTGTACAAAGTAAAGGAAGACGTCGTATATCTTGGTTTAACAACAAGAGGTAATGTTTCGAATGCAGTTCTACTAAGTTTGTTCTGAACTACAGTACACCAAAAATTCCAAGTGGTACAAAGATCATTAGAACGAGAGAATGAGAGAAGGGAAAAAAACCGAAGGTTCGGAGAAAAGAGTAACGCACCGACACTGATAAATATGTTATAGGTGATAAAGTGGGCGGGCTATTTGATGATGATGAGATAATATGATAAACGCTGGAACTACCACACGATAATAAGGAAATTCTGGACGGTAGGGAATACCAAGCTGAAGAGAAAAATAAGAAACCGAGGAATATCAAGAACCAGATGGTATAGTGTTAGTGGCAAGAAGAGCATGAACACGAAAAACAGATGATAAGGCGGGAGAGAAAACTGTGTGAAGAAGTCTTTGTTCACTATTGGACGATTTTTTTTGGCTTAGGTCGTAAAACTCAGTTTTACGACCAGTTGAGAATATCGGGTTCGTTCCCGATGCTACCGAAAAAAGGTATCAGTTAAATAATGGTAAACAACACACTCGCACAAGTTAGACGTGCGCGAGTGTTGTTACCTCTTTGCGTCAGTATTATCATTACGTACGGGAACGAACAGCGAGATATGGACCTCGAATGGTCCTAAGCCCGACGGGACGGTTAATGGGGCTGAAGAATAAGAACTAATGAATGACTGCTGAACCAAGAAAGACTGAGGATGATAAGTATTGTATAGTATTACACTTTCATTATATAGAGTTTAACCTAGGAATCTCGAGCAACCTACCAGAAAAAAAATGCAAAATAGGTCGAAATTGAACTCCTAACTATGCGCTTTTTGGAAAAAAAGTGGATAGCAACGGGAATCAAACCCGCAACCTCCGAATGACAGGTATATTACCAACTTAGATACAAAGGTCGTTATACTCCTATATATGGTATACGGCATATAAACATTATAGGGTTTTAAAACATTATAGGGTTTTTACTTGCCCTATGTGACTTTATACATAAACATTGATAAATATTATTTATTTAACAAGGTGAAACAAAGCGATAAATCCAGTACTTATAGAGCCTTATAATTTAAAGCCAGGTCCAGGCATATTATGTGTAATACCTGCAAATTATGATGGTTCTATGTTATCCCAGCTCAGACATGCTTGAGGAGGGGAGAATGGCGTACGTTAAATAATATGACATGCAGTCACAAGATATGCAAATCGAGTGCAGATCCCTAGGGAGCGTACGGGTGCTTCATTTAATCAAATACATGCATGGTCGCCTCATTTCATCAAACCAAATAGTCCCAAGGAGACGAGTTTAGTATAAAAATAAAATAAAGATAACATACTCGTATGCTCTGAAATTTTCAATTTTACAGACTTTTTCATTACTGAAAAATACTTTAAAATTGTGAATTTCAGTAACAAAGTATTTTTATCTGTAATAAAATAATAAACAATATTAATGGAAGCATGTTTTCGACTAATTATGTAAACAAGTGAAAAGTGGATAGGAAAAATGAGTTTAACGATCCGAGTAAATGAAGTGTACTGAGAAAATTATGTGGTGTGTCAATATATGACAAAATAAGAAATGTAATAATAAATAAATATAGGTTTATTGATAGTAACATAGTATGCTCATTAATAGCATGGTTTATTGATAGCAACATCGTTTGTTCTAAAATTATTTTGACACGAGCCGAGCGAGTAAATGAAGTCTACTAAGAAGAATGTGTTGTGTGTCAATATATGACAAAATAAGAAATGTAATAATAAATTATATATATTTATTGATAGCAACATAGTATGTTTATCGATCGCATGGTTTATTTATAGCAACAAAGTTTGTTCTAAAATTATTTTCGACACGAGCCGAGCGAGTCAATGAAGAGTACGGAGAACAATATGTGGTGTATCAATATATGACAAATTAAGAAATGTAATAATAAATAAATATAGGTTTATTGATAGCAACATGGTATGTTCATCGATAATATGGTTTATTGATAGCAACATAGTTTATTCTAAAATTACACATATATTTTAAGGAAATGGAAATCAAATACATTTAAGAGTGAAGCTATCCAAATGCCTGGGTTCATCTCATAACATCCTCCCAATCGAGATACACCTCACCAATAGAGGGCGAGTACGGTTGTGAGAAAACGAGTTGTTTTTCAGCACACACCCTGTTTTCTAGCCAACACTAATTATTAAGGGTGAATGTGTTAAGTAGAGGGAAAAAGAGTACGTTGACGTGGTTTGTATTTGTTGAAAGGATGAGTGACGATGAACTGAGTACAAGAAATATAATGTAAGCATAAATGGTATTTGTGGTGCAAGATGAGCGATTATAGTATGGCTGGAAAAAAATAATAAAATTATGAAAGGAGAAATAAAGAGTAAGATAAATTGTATGAGAGGTGCATGGATGTCGAAGAGATGAAGGAAGTATGCCCTGATAAGGAAGTTTGACGCTTTAAACTCGCTGCCTATCCCAATAGGACAATGGTGTGATGGTATGTATGTGTATGTTTTCGAGGGATAGTAAGAAAGATAAATATATTTAATGGCGTGTGAGAGAAGGTACAAGTTTTTTGACCTGAAAAAGTATTTTTTCTTTTAATAATTTCGTCCTATTACAACGTTTCAACAATATTTTCAACTCACTGGTCTTACTATAACCCACATGGGCAATAGTAAGACAAATGTGTTGAAAATGTTGTCTGTGATACTGTACATTTTCGCATTTTATCCACAGAAGTATATTTTTGTCCCGAATCCAACATCCCTTAATTTACCCCGTAAGCAACCTTCCTGAAGGTGTTGTTAGAGCGGTAAGATGTAAGAATGCCTTCGGGAAGTAAAAACGATAAAAACATGTCAGGTTTGTTACAGTTTTACACGGTTAAAAAGTACAGGAAACTTTGAAATTTGAAAATATGAAGATGGATGTGCCATTTTCTCTTCTCAGAGGATATAACATATGTATGTTATAACTGCATGATTTTTGTACCGTAATTTTTTTTATTGAGAGTCATAACTATCATAATCATTGCCGTTCTCTTCTCTTTTCAGGAAAGGGTTGTATCTTCACTAGCGCAGATCTCAACGTATCTTGATCTCTGGCCAACTCTTTTCAAACTCAATCACTCTTTATACAATTATTCTACCTGCTTCTTTTTTTTCTTCTGAGGTTAAGAGAGCTATCTAACGTGTAGCAATAGGAAACAGTCAATCGGACACTAAAACATATACACTCGAACTGGACAGTATCGAAATCTGCTAAGATGATAGTCCATAATAGTCTTTTAGAATTGTTCTATGCGTTCACATAAAATAATACATGTTGAGACAATGTACGACAGAATAAGGAATTAAGTGATAAGATATGGTTTGGAACTTATCAATCTTACTTCTTCATCTTACGCAATACATCAGTGATGAGTAAGATGAAGAAGATCACTCTGAGATGGTTGGGGCACGTGAAACTAATGGATGAAGAAATCCTAATAAAAAAATATACAGTTCAAATGTATGTGGGAGGGCAGGTACGAGTAGAGGAATACCAAGGAAGGAACGATTGGTCAAGTAAATCATGTTTTAAAAGTAGAAAATAAAAAGTAATAGAAATTGTAGGAGCTGTAAGAGGAGTATGGATGTGAAAGAGGTGAAATATATGTGTCGAGATAGGAAAATCTAGATGTAATCCGTTATTAAACAAATATGTCCCAAATCCAAAAATTGAAAAAAAATCAAGCATTTAGAATTATTCACTTTAATCTTTACAAATGACATTTAAAATCTGAGATAGAATATTAATCACCCTAAAGAGATATAAAAAAAAAAGATTCACGTACCTATTTGGAAAAAAATAATGTTCGCAAAGTTTCAAAAAAGACAAACTGCAAAAAAAAAACATTCTACCCTGTTATTTTATCCTTGTTATGTTTGTAGCAAGTCTTTTGCGCCAATTTCCGTGGCGATTGCTTTAAAACGTTTTTTAACGATGAAAGGAAGAACCTTTATGATAGGGGAAAAGAACGAAAACGTGCCTCAAGTAACTATACAGGTTAGATTAAAAAAAAAGAAGTGTTGTCTTCATGACATGAAACTAATTGGTGGGCTATATGGTAAAACTTGATCATTGCTTACTTTATTATTTAATATATTGTAATACCAAATATATTATTTGAAAAAAAAAATCATTTTACCGTTTTTTGGATCGGTGAGATATCCGAAGACGAATTAGAATGACAAAATAAGCTATGGACATGTCTGACAAAAATATGAATTAACCAATCTACATGCACAAGGACCAAAATCTCTTTAATTAAGACTCTAGTACTCTCAATAGCACTGTATGGAGGGGAAATATGAACGATGAGAAGGAAGTAATAAAATATTCGAGATGTGCTGTTGAAGGTAGATTATTCGTATACCATGAACCGCAAGGCACACTAACGCCTCTATAACCCAACAATTGAAGATTACCGAAAGTCTTTTAACAACACGCAGAAAAATAATACTAACGCACTTTGGGCATGTTGCCAGAAAAAAAAATATGAAAGTCTACAGAAGCTGTTGATCACGGAAATGGTTAAGGAAAAGAGAGCAAGATGAAGGTGTCCTATGAGATTGACAGCATCCTCTTGATGCGCGGCATTGAATATGGCCTAGAACCGGGAAAGATGGAGACAGGTGGTGCGCCGAGTTCAAGAGATAGCAGAGGATTACGACTCTCGGCATTAAATACCCAATGAATGAAACGATGGTGAGGCACCCTCCCCCCCCAAATGCCATGTTTCTGACGATGGCTGAAGAAGGAGGACATGTTATAAAACTTGATGTTCAGATTTAACGAGATCCCTGAAAGCTGTTTGTTCAAGTAAACAACTATTTTAGAAAAATAGTAAAGTATTAAGCAAAGTCTTTGGTTCTAGGGCAGATATGATAATATTAAAAAAAAAAGTTTTCCGCAGCAGTTTACATAACTCTTCACTGAAATTTTAATAATCGCAATACCATGTTTTTTTTGTATTACGAGTATATACTTTGTTATGTTATGTACTTGTTAGTTGACAAAGACTCGTGAATGTTTCAAGTAAAATTTCTAGTTGCTTGTTTTTACTTTATAGGGTTGTGTTTTAAATTTACTTAGATATAATGACCTCCGTGGCCTACTTGATTATCCGCCTGTAATGTAGCCTGGAGCCTTTAATTCACAATGTAACCCAAAAAAAAAAAAAATCTTGTCAATTTTTCACTCAAATCTCGTAAAAAAATTCTGGTTGGTTGGAGGAGAAGGTACTCCTTTGATAATTTGAAATGAAGGTCTTGCATCTATGAATGGTAAAAAAAAAACTCAGACAGAATAAGAAACAAAGAAGAAAGTCTAAAACCATAGATTGTTAGATGGGGCAGGCCGTAAAAACTTTATTGGTGGAATCGGTGTTCAATGAATGAATGGATGAGATCTGGATTTTTAGCTTTCAGGATACCCCATAGAAAGTCGATAACTAGATCGCCTTCTAAAGGGAAGGAGTGATAGCTCCGCACCCCAGGAATGTAGAAAAAATAAATCCAGAATCTATGGTATTGCAAGAAGACGATAAATAAATTTTAATGTTAATCTATTTCCAAGTTAACAGTTTTTGCTTTAATTAAAATAATAATAAAAAAGTTTTATAATGATGATTCCGATGTCCATGCAAATGCCAGTTTATATTTATTTATTGGCATGTAACTTCTCAACCTATTCAGAACGGTAATGCGGATATATTTAAGAGTATAGTCGGAAGCAGCGGCAGCTGGTCCCGAGGTGCGCTGGTACGCTGAGCACCAACGCACCTCGAGACGCTGAGCGAATATGAAATATCACTGTCTCACGGTTTACTGTATATCTCTGTCTGCCCTATAGGAATCTGCGTTTCCGTCCGGTGCGTATTGGAGATCGTTCCGGTAGTATTGGGAAACTTGACGGTCAATTTGAAAGGAATATTTTTAATTTTTTTTTTAGAATTTTCACTTAAATAAAAATACTCCTACTATTTGTCAGTATTCTTATACCTACATATTTAATCTATACAAATATTTAACATTTTTGGAAGTCATGTTTGCGAATTTATAATTTAATTATTGCGAACTACTTCTCCGGTTCAGCGCACCAACGCACCTCCAGAGCAGCCGCCGCTGGTCGATAGATAAAATAATTTTTCAGTTAATCGAGCTTTCGGGCTTAGAATCACTATAGGAGGCACGGAACTCGTAGTTTGTCATCGTACATGTTGACAATAGTACTGCATGTGAAGACGCAATAACACTAGCCCACCTTAATATCGCGTGAATATTGTTACCAGATGAACTCTACCAGACTGGATTTGAAAAAATATGTTTTTTCTATGGAACATCGGAAACTTGATACCTCCGGGCGATTGTCGAGCGTTTTACCAATAAGGCTACGTTGGTCGTTTATAAAAAATAAAATACAGTATAAAAAATCTAAGTGATAATATTTTGAAGCGCTGTCAGCCATTTGTGTAAATGAAAGATACACTTTTACCCCTAAGCTCTTAAAGCTTAAGGGTAAAAATGTGTAAATATTTTTTTGAAAAATGTCTTAACCCAATTTATATTTGAAAATCTTAAAACAAGTTTCGGGAATAAAACCTAGGAACAAGTGAATCGGATTAGGTAAAATAGGTTGAATAATGTCCTATTGGTTGTAATAAGAGTTTTTATGTAAATGTTTGTTCTATGCTTTGGTGATGCAATGTGTTTTTTATTTGAATATCTGTTCCATGGTTTGATGAAGCAATGTGTTATTTTATTTGAATTATCATTCCATGTTTAGGAGATGCAATGTGTTTTTCCTGGCAATGTTGATTCTGTGCTAAGGTGATGCAATGTGTTTTTTTTCCATTTGAATATTCATTTCATGCTTTGGTGATGCAATGTGTTTTTTTATTGGAATATTTGTTCTATGATTAGATGATGCAATTTTTTTTAATTTGAATTATCATTCTATGCTTAGGCGATGTAATGTTTTTCTTCCTTTGAATGTTGATTCTATGATTAGGTGATGCCATGTGTTTTTTTTTCATTTGAATGTTCATTCTTTACTTTGATGATGTTATATGTTTTCTTTATTTGAATGTTCAATCTATGCCAAGGTGATGCAATGTGTTTAAATTATTCACAAATATTATTTTGTTATCAAAATCGCTCAAAATCAATAATAAAGAAAAGTCATCATATAATGATGTAGAATACGTCCATAAAATCCCGGGGTAGTTTTTAACCACTGTATCAAGATAGCGATAAAAATATACATCAATGTCATAACTTCTAACTCAATGGATAAACGAGCATAAAAATATCCCAAATTATACGTGAACTTCACTTAGAAATAAATTTAGTATAAAGTATACTTTTAGCCTTCTTCAAGTTAAGTAATACACAAAATAAAAGTATTTTTTACCAAGTTTAATATCCAGGTTTATTTTATTAAAAAAGAAGCAGAAATAACACCACACAATTTATACAGTGAATGAAATGTCGAATGTCGACCGATAACACTAGAGAGGTAATTGATTTGGGAGGAAATTTGAGAAAGAAAAAGAAATTTCCCATAGGGATGAAAGAAAGTAACCTAAGCAGAAAATATAGAACAATTGAAATCCACAGTTGGGCAGCTTTATCGTATGTAGAAAAGTTAAAATCATTCAATGTGAATTTATTTAAACTAGTCTCATAGATTAATACTTACGATTAAGGGTCTTTGAAACAGATGTGTAAATATGTTTTTTCAATTAAAACGTTTTCAAATGCGATCAGTTTGAGTGTGTGGGTCAGTGATCAATGAAATGAGTGTAAAAGGGACAATTACAAAGGATCTAAAGGGCGAAAATCTGCGAATTGACGAAAACCGTGACATACAAAATTATAAATTTTATAAAAAAATACTTTGTTATTCCAATAATCACATTAATTACAGCGACGTTTGTTTCTACCTCCTACATTAAGGTTCTCTTCAGGCGGAGTGATCCTGGTTTATAACGAGAGCAATGTAATGTTACTCTCGTAACAACCTGGGATGATTCTATCTCAAAAGACCTTTGAGATAGGAAGTAGAAGCATATGTCTTGGGGATTTATATAAATAATGAAATAAAAATGGAATAAATGGAGTTTTACAACGTCGAAGCCAAAAGGTTTGATAAAACGAAGAAAATAAAAGCTCATGAGACTGAAAGAGGTGATGACAGATGAAAATGCGATTAAGAGCAAGGTTTCGTGTTTATGGGTTTGGACCAACGAGTGAATATTCACCCTAAAGTTTTAATTCTCGAAGAAAAAATATTACCGCTTCAGAAGTAATTGTTTTACATAAAATAATAAAATAAGTATATTTTCTACGAATTGAAAAACAAAACAATAGGTTTTTCTAATGTACTTAATAATTAATTGTAAGTTTTCCTAATGTAACATACTTAATATCTAATGCACTTAATAATAATTTATTACTTTAAAAATGGAATTTTTAAGTAATTAAAAATAAACATGACTGAATTTAATGGAAAACGGGGAAGAGGTATACCGAAAACGGGGAAGAGGTATACCGAAAACGGGGAAGAGGTATACCGAAAAAAGAGTGAAAGGAGATAGTTGGAGACATTTTAACTGATGAAAAGGTAAGGTCTGTGAGAAAGAGGAGAGGGGGAGAGTTGTATGCACGGATAGAAAGGCGTAGGAATCTGTCTTGTCTACCTAACCCAAAGGGGTTAGGTAGACAAGACAGATTCCTACGTAACATATCTAATGTGGTGGTATGGTATTTATGTTTGCTTTTAATTAATCAATAAGAAACATTTTGCTTTGTTTCAATATTAAAAGATTATATTTTATTTACAAACCATATAATATTTCTTTCTAAAAATACCTCGAAATTAGTGAATTAGTTCTATCGACTGATAACTCCGTTTTAAAATGATTAAAAATATATTGAACTTCATACGAATTAATTAAAGCTTTTTTGAATGCATTGTATGTTATCTAAATACTTTTTTACTACAAAATTGATATTTGGAGCTGTCAGAAATTATTTAATTTCAGGCGGAAATTATGAAATTTAAAACAATATTAGAATTTTCGATTAAAATACAAGTAATTTGGAAAGTGAACAGAGACACTTTTGAACAAAATTTTCAATGAGTCTTTGAACCCTTAATCCAAGTTAAACAACTGAAAACACAAAGGATTAAACGACAAGAATATTTTGTTTTAATACGTTTTGTAATCCGTCGTGAGATGATGGAATTTTATTATAAACTTTTATTAATTGTTTTTAAAAGTTTTACTTAGTTGGACAACTTGTTAATTAATGCTAATTAAAATTTAATAAAATACTTTTGAAACTGTTGTACAACTGGAAATTCACGTAATACGTTTAAAATATACTCAAAAGCATCGAATAGGGCAACGTACCGATAGGATCAGGCATTACTGTAGGTTATTGAAAACTATTCGCTTTTATTGATCGAGCCGCGTGATGGGAACCTCGTTTATTTGCCCCTATTCCCGTTTCATACGGTATTAATTTCGGCCCAATCAACAATTACGGAATATCCGTTTGGTATTTTACGGAAAAAGCGGGATCAAAGGGTTGATAAGGTGGATTAAACGAATTTTTTATACAATAAAAAGGTTGTGTATGTAGCAAAAAATAAATAAAGCACAAAATAGGGTTTGTGTATTACGAGGGTTTGCGTATAAGGCAGAATTTATAACTTTAAAGAAAGAATGCGAGTATCGCGTACTCTCCTGTTACAAAAAAAAATTCCCACTTTATGAAACACTGCTAAGACCTGTTGAATTGAATGATCATTACCCTTGACGAGTACAACAGAGGGCACCATACAATGTGGGGAACCTGGGTACTTGACGTTAGTGACACCAAAGACGTCTATTTAGGTCAATTTGTAATAGGCATACCCTATTGCGTATAAGGCAAGGAGTTTCGAGTATTTGTATATTATCTGCGTCTTCTTTCTCCATCGAGTCTAATAATGATTTTCGTCTAGGGTATGTATCTGATTTATCTATGGGGCCAAATGAAGTATCTCTATATAGCAAAGTAATTAGGAAGTACATTATTATTTCTGTCGGTTATATAACATGAATAATGTATTTTCATTAATCTTCTTGGAAAAATGCCACGATGAACTGATTGGAAGCATATAATTTACCTAATCAATGGTTTCAGATAAAGATTTTGTTAATTAACATAAACTTTAAGTAACGTGATGTGTATTTATTTATTTAACACTTTTATTGCAAATACAATCTGGCGGGTTTATTGCCAGGCAACAATCTCTTCCAACCAACCAGACAAAAGTAAATGAAGCAAGTTACATGGTTGCATACATCATTCAAATGACTATCCATCCCCACGAAATCCATAAACACATACGTTAGCAAATGCCCACGAACCCCATAAAAGACGGAGAATATTTTTCATATAAAGTGAGATATCATCAATCAAAAGAAAAGGAAGGAATGGTGGAGAGGAAAGGAAAAGAAAAATCAGAAATGAAACACGTTATTTTACTGACTAGAAATTAAGAGATTTTTCAGTCGCTTCTTAAAGTATGCCAAGGACAGAGCGAGCCTTATATTGGTTTGTAACTGATTCCAGAGTCTCACTGCATGGACAGTAAAGGACGACGTAAAAAAGAGGAGCGGTGAACTGGAAAGGCCAATAAACAATCTATGTTTGAGCGTAGCGCTAATCGATGATTGGAAAGACGCTGTTTGTGTATCTACTGTTTGAAAATATGCTGTAATACGCATAATAAGTTACCGCAGACAAATACAGGTGATGGAGGAATCAAAAGTGTTTAGAAAAAGCCACTACTTGCATCATTCGACATAAATTATATAACATAGAATGTTGACAATGCTTTACTTGGTAATTGAATGATCATTACTCTGACGAGTACCTATATAATATAAGGCACAATACGAAGTGAGGGATCAGGGTACTTGACGTTGATGCCAACGGAGAAGACAATGTAAGCAAATTTGTGATAGGCATGTTGTGTTGCATATAATGCAAGGAGCTTAGTGCTTACAGATTATCTACATCTTCTTTCTCCATTGAGTCCCTGATAACTGGCAACATTTCTATGCCATTTGGCTATATCTACTGTTTTTTGCTCCCAGTTGTGCTGAGCATCAATGCTTTTATGCCTCTCATAAAGTAGGTTCTTAAATATCTTACACTTGCCGCTGTAAGAAAACCTGCGCTAACATACGCCTAAGAGATCTGGATACATACAAAGCGGGACGAAAGAGTTCTCGATACCTTAGAGAGAAAGTTTGTCTTCGAAAAAATCTAATCTTAATTAAAACTGTTATTAATTAAGCTACGTTATACGTATCGAAGTTGTGTTCTCACATTGATTTTAAAATTAAGAAAACTTACTTCAGAAAAATTACACCTTTAAGATTTCAGCACATTTTTTAAAATTTTATTTGTCAAATTCAGTTCGTTTATTTTTACAAATTCATTAAAATTAAGATTTTTAACTGATTTTGTGAAGCGCAACATTTTTTATGTACTTGAGAATAATCCCTTATGTGAAATGATGTTTTTTCGGCACTTGATAAAAAAATATAGGTAAAGCGTATGGTGTCGATGTAGTAAGCGATACAAACATTCTATCATGCCATTTCCCTGTTGGGGTAGGTAAAGAGAACAGAGCACCAGACTTTCCTATCATGCCACACATCCTTAGCCTCCTCTACATCCATACACCTTCTCATATAACTTTTACGATTTATCTGACTTTCTATGTGCTCTTGTTTCAAAATATCATTCACTTAATCAAACAATACTTTCCTCTCATACGCATTCCACCACTGCATATCTGTTTTGAAAGTCTTTCCTTTTCATTCATCCCACATGTCCAAACCGCCCACTTCTTCGTCTTATTCAACACAACAGCATCAGTAAGCGATCGTTGTGTCAAATCTAGTATAAGACTCCATAATTGTGATAAGATACTCGAAGGTAATGTCCGCTCTGGAAGGCCGATTACCACTGATGACGTCTAAATCATGGCCTTGATCGAGAATAATCATCGTTCTACAATATCAGAGATTGTTGAGGTACTGAAAACATCGAAAACTATGGTTCACGAAAATTTTATGCAATTTTACGTTTGAATTTGACCTATAAATACAAAGTTATTTTCTGCACAACTCATTTATCTTATAAAATTACACCGTCAACCCTCCGCCCCCCATCTTTGTAGTACATAACATATACCTATATTATAATATATAAAATATTTATATTTATGCATATATCTCTATTCTTTCTCTCTGCACATATACACGCGTGTTACATATAAAAATATATGTATTTTAATATGTAACATATATGTATTTTATAACATGTAAAATATCTACCTTTTCCTCTTTAATACCATGTTTTCCTCCATCACTCAAAATATCCTAACAAAATATCCCACGTCCGTCTCACAATGTCTGATGAAGGAGTAAGGTGTCCCAAAGTTTGAACGATACTCCGAGCAAGAATTATCTACAGTGCCGCACAACTCAATATAATTACTAAATGTTTCCAACTTCTTTAACGAAGTTCTCTAAAAAACGTTTAAATAAAAATAAAAAAAACTTTTATAGCATATATTTTTCTACAGAAACACCATAAATAAAATCGGAAAACCGAGACGAAAACCAATTAGCTACAGTGTTACCCTTCCAAAAAAACTGTACGGGATTTCCTTTTATTTAAAAAGCGTGACGAATTATCAAGAAAGGCCAAATTCATATTTTCAATTTTTCCCCACTCGTTGCGCAAACATTAAATCAGGGTACGCCCATTGGGAATGTGAACCCTCAAACAGAGATGATGAATTTCGGAAATTGGATTTCCTCTATTTATTTCTGGCAACACTGATGGTCTTACAATATGGCGACGATTATTTGGGTTAATTTGAACCTTGATTCAAAATGGTATAGATGATTGACGGATACTTAAAATCCGGATTAAAGTAATATTTTGTTCAAACCTAGGCAAACTTTACCGATTTTCTGAGAAATTGATCTACACGAATTAAAAAAAAGTAGAAAACATAAAAACTGGAATTAGTATAAAACTATACACTACAAAACTAGACACTATAAAACTATACACTATAAAACTATAAAAAATGATCACTTAAGAGCGTTATGATTCTTATAAATCTGTAGGGTACCCACGTCCCTAAAATATTGTCAACATGCAGGGCCAACGACCGATGAATCAACCTCTGGATATCTACAATTGTCACATACCAGAAACGTCAACACTGTTTACACGCAAATAAAATACATCGATTCAGGAATGCGGACGAAAGTGAGAGTGAATAATCGATAAATAATAAACAGAAATGAATGGTCAAGCGAATAATAACAAGTGCTCTTTATTCAACGATAAGTAGGTATATATAGAATTTCAGAACGGGACGCGTGACTGCGTCCGCGGTATATCTCGATCTCACTCCTGCGCGTGCTGAGGTGGTCGGAAGCGCTGCGGATACTACAGTGGGTAGGATATTTATTGTCGAAACGGCGAGACGGCGTGATATGTTCTCTTTCTACCTTGGAATGCGATGTAAATATTATTTGCGTGTAAACAGTGTTGACGTTTCTGGTATGTGACAATTGTAGATATCCAGAGGTTGATTCATCGGTCGTTGACTCTGCATGTTGACAATATTTTAGGGACGTGGGTACCCTACAAATCTATTGGGATATGCGTTATTTATTTATTTTGAGCTAACATACGATGACCTCCGTAGCGTAAAATATGATGCCTCTCTTCCAGCCTGGGGGTTTGCAGGTTCGATTGCCGTTAAACTTCAGACTTTAAAAAAATAATTTCAGTATGGTTTTCACTTATGGCTTCTTTAACATATTTCTTGTTCGTTGAAAGATATTAACCACTTGGAAATTAACCCGCTAGGTTGTACATTCTACAACGGAAGTGTAATACAATAAATCAGCTGTCTGAGAATAGAAGCTCAGTTCAATGAATTAGATGGCATTTTTTTGTAAGTAAAGCAATCAATATCTTTAGACATACTATTACGAGTGTATGAATATGTAAGACACGCTATCACGTTTGAGAGAGGGGCAAATACTCGTAAGTGACGGGTTCGATTTAAGATGGGTTTTAATTGATTTAAAAAAAGAGTGCCAGTCCGGTTTTTACTCAAAGCTTCATCAACATTTTTCTGGTTCGTAGGAAGAGATTTCTATAAGACATGGTAACACATACCCCACCTTGTAAATGTTGTTTTAAAAGGAAATAAAAATATATTAATTCTTGTTTGAAAAAATATGTAATTGATATTTCAAGGTTCAACCCGCAATTTCCTCCAACGTTACCGTGCGTTGTGTTTTCGTTCATATCAAATTGCCAAGAATGTGATAAAATTTGTATAAAAACAAAGAATAATTCTGTTTTTTATTCACCTTTGGACGTCATTTTATCCAGGGCTGTTAACAGAGATTGTGCCGCATCAATACACTAAAAAGTAGTTGGTTATTGGAAGTATAAGAAAATATTAATTTAAAGGACGATGTGCTTAGATATCACAATGGTAAGTGAGAGAAATATTTCGAGCAATTATTAAGCTCACTTGCTATATAAAATGTACCTTTACACAGCTCACAACATACAAGTATTACGATAATTTTTAAACTGAACTTTTCATTGATAATGTAGATAATACAGTTTCGGAGGTCATCCAAAGATGGCAGGATAACATCAACCAAGATAATATATCCAAGACATAATCTGAACCTGACTCCGGAGATGTCTTGCACAGATCACGATGTAGATTGTAGATAGTAATCATTCAACCTCCCACTCATAGTTGAATCAAAATTTACGAGATAAGAGTTGATTATACATTTGCTCTCTTTCTGTCTTTGTATGTTTTTGAACGTGAGTTTCTTCAGTGTTACCACAATACGTTGATAGTCAGATTCACAACCCTTGCCAGGGTATATCTTTACATCATTGAACACAAATAATCGCCATCTCGAGTTGAAGAATATAGTAAATTAGGCTTCGACATCTGTCTCTCGGAGAGTTCTAAGTATACATACTTTGGATATGTTGTTCGAACCATGCGTTCATCATTGATAATTTGTGTTCAATGCAAAACTGTAGGTTTTTTCACATTCATAATTTCGAGTTCCCATTCCATGGAGACCAACAATGTTTCTCAGTGAGTCTAAATGGAGTAAGTTCGAAAGCTACTATCTCTTTTCAATAAGCTCTCTGTCCCTACTTCAAAGATGAAAACGCGGTCTTATACTCGTATATATAGTAGCATGCCTTAAGATATTTATTTGATAACAAAACAGTTTGTTCAAAAAATAATATCTGCAATCTCATTGGGCTATGATTCTGATCTTAAGTGACTTACTTATTGCAATACATTTTTGTTGTAAACAGAATATTCTGCCTGGTTATCGCAGGTAGTAATCCGTTCCAACCAACCAGAAATATATAAAATCACAATGGAACGCTTTAAAGAAAGGGTTACCAAAGGAAATCAAACCCGCAACCCTTTAATTTAAAGATAGTATTTTACAAATAAGTAATTTTTTTCATGTGTTGTATCTGGTCTTCATAATGTTGGTGATCACTCTTCAGAATATATCTATTTTTGGCGATATGAAACAGCTCAAATGCGCGGTTACATGTCAATTCATGTTGCGTAACTAAGATAAGATTTTTAAACCGATTTTACGCCAACCCTTGATTTTTACATCAAAATTAATTATTGATATTTTATGCTCTCAATATTTGCTTCATACGGATATAAAATACAATAAAATTTAAGTACTAACAATTTCAAAGTAATTGCTTGAATCAATGTTATATTTATAAATTATGTACATAAGTTCGAAATGTGTAGTTTATTACAAAGTATTACCAAAATTCAAACAAGTAGACTGACGTTACAGTGGAACACATATATAAGAGTTGATGGGAAAAAAAGTTACATTATTAAATAATTTCATCAATGCATCAATCGAAGATTATTAATGAAAAAAACTGATATTATTCTAACGAGCAATACTAAAAATTAAAATAATTATTAAAAACAGAAAAGCTTATGAATCTTAAGCACGCAGAAAAGTACTAAGCTTTGGTATAATCAGACTATGTGATATTTTTTGTAATTGAATATTTAGTATTGGACAATCCCTTGAATTTGATGCCTGGGCGCACCACACACTGCACACACGGGCTGTGAGACTCTGATTTCATTCCCCGTTCTGAGTCGTAATGGGGGTTCTGAATAATTCATAGAATGATATTTCCCTTCGAAATTACCAAATTCCTCCGCCACCACATTTTTGATTACTACAACTACGGAATTGAATGTGCCATTCGTTGTTTGCCTATTTGAGACGAATAAATTTCGATCAGAAAATCATTATTTGCTGTTCTTAAATGTTAAATATTCAGACCAATTTAATACACTATTCAAGTCATTTGAATAAAATGATTTTATTTTATTCCAAAGAACTTGAATAATATATGTATGATAAATCCCGTTATATTTTTTGCAAAGTATATTGCACTTTAATATACAATTTAATTTGTGTAATTCCTGTGTAAACATTGTAGGGTTGTTACTGATATCTGTAAGAATTGTAATAAAATGTTCTTTATGCGTGGCCTTCACAATGATCACTATAGACGATCGGTCAGCTCATGCACACAGAGAGTGCGCGGTATACATGGTATCTAGCAAGTCTTGATGGCATACACGGGCGAATTAAGGGACTTACGATGACCAATGGGCCGCACATAAGGAAATAGTACCCATAACCTCTATGTCTTTCCCTCATATGTGAAATAGTACCCATAACCTCTCTGCCTTTCCCTCATATGTGATAAATGCGCGGTCTTAGATATACGTATATAACATATTTTAACATTTAAGGGAACTATGAAATCTCTGATGTAAATAAAATTAAATTAAGAATATAAATAGATATACGTGTATATTATATTTTAACATTTAAGGAAACTATGAAATCTCTGATGTAAATAAAATTAAATTAAGAATATAAATAGATATACGTGTATATCATATTTTAACATTTAAGGAAACTATGAAATCTCTGATGTAAATAAAATTGAATTAAGAATATAAATAGGTATACGTGTATATCATATTTTAACATTTAAGGACACTATGAAATCTCTGATGTAAATAAAATTAAATAAAGAATATAAATGGATACACTTGTATATCATATTTAAACATTTAAGGAAACTATGAAATCTCTGATGTAAATAAAATAAAATTAAGAATATAAATAGATACACCTGTATATCATATTTTAACATTTAAGGAAACTATGAAATCTCTGATGTAAATAAAATTAAATAAAGAATATAAATAGATATACGTGTATATCATATTTAAACATTTAAGGAAACAATGAAATCTCTGATGTAAATAAAATAAAATTAAGAATATAAATAGATATACGTGTATATCATATTTGAACATTTAAGGAAACTATGAAATCTCTGATGTAAATAAAATTAAATTAAGAATATAAATAGATATACGTGTATATCATATTTGAACATTTAAGGAAACTATGAAATCTCTGATGTAAATAAAGTAAAATTAAGAATATAAATAGATATACGTGTATATCATATTTTAACATTGAAGGAAACTATGAAATCTCTGATGTAAATAAAATTAAATTAAGAATATAAATAAGGTTTTGAAATAACATGAAAAAAAAGTATAATGATGAATTCATCTATGATTCACATTTCTCTCATAATAAAATATCGAACTACCAATTTATTACTCAAATAACTAAAAATAAAACTAATTTCCCCAATTTCCGTATAACCTCGATTTCTTTCTTTCCTCTTTACGTTCATTTTCTTATCCCAAAAACAGCCTTTTAATTAAAAAGGAATTTTCAGCGAAAAATATATTTCGCGGAAAAAAAGAAACAATTTTTACTTTTCCTCGCACACACTTTGAACGCAGCAAGGAATCCCACATTCATAAATCTTGTGGAAAAATAAACGTAATAAGGAAATTAAATTATGATTAACGAGACAAAATATGGTCTAAGTAATGATACTGGTATGGTAATTCTATGGTTTTAATAGGGTTTTGAGGGTTTACCCACAATTTTTCTTTCACTTTTCAGACTCATTATTATCAGACAGGGGCGGCACACTCGAAGATTTTATATCGGGTTTTATATCATTATATTTTTATATCATTACAAAGACTCTACCGATGGTCGTTTGGTGAATAACTATTTATATTTCTTCAACTTACTAATGTACATATATATCATCACGCCGTGACCCTTGTGGGGTAGGCAGAGAGAACTGATCGTCAAACTTTCCTATTGCTCACAACTTTTACTTCCTCAACATTTATACATCACGTCATGCCAAATCTTATACTCGTATTATTTATACTTCTCACTTAATCTTCTTTATAAATTTGGTCACGCCACGTTTTTCTTGGTCAACTTCTTTTACCCTTGTACCTTGCACTTCTGACTTGTATACTCATTCTTTCATAATTCATTTTCTCTGCATGTCTAAATAATCTTTATCTTACTGAAAAGCTCCATTCTTCATCTATACTTAAAAAGCCCCTTTATCCATACATTAATTTCTGAAGTCTATATTCCGCCTTCTTTCAAATATTGACACTCCAAAAATTTTCCTTAGAACACGTTTCTCAACTGTAATAATATTATTCTTTATCTTTCTTCAGTCAAGTCTAAGTTTTACTTCCATACATTAAGGGCACCAACACACCATTATGTATTATCAATTTTGCAACTGTTGATATTGTGCAGTTGTTGTATATATCATGCAAGTCCTTCATTTACCTTGTTTATTGTCGCTACCCTTATTTCAATGCCCCTTTCAACTCGCTCATCACACGTAAACATACATTCCAGATAACATAACTCATCAACTCTCTCCAGTTTTTCTGAGTCCACACATCTCATACACTTTTTACCACACTTCTTTCTCTAACCATAACATTTGATTTCGCTACAATTATTTTCAAACCTTTTACTTACTTACTAAGGTAATAATAATATAATCTTCGTTGTGACCTGAATACTAAGGAATGTGACCCAGAAAGTGTATTCATGTGGTTTTCTTGACCAAAATAATACAGTGGTTCCCATTGCCTTCTGCACCGCAATATATGTTAAAGGAATTGTATATACTATATGTTAGATATATCGTGAGCTCTGCTGTCAATACAAAGTATTTTGGAGTGTTGTACTAGTTCTCAGATGAAATACACTTCAGGATGTTTAGCAGAAATATTGTTACTCTCAGCTACTTGAAACCAAAGACGAAGAGTTCGAGATGTCAGCATTAAAATATAATAGCACTGTTTAGAGACAAAACTCTCGTCAAGAACGAAAGGTAACGTCAGATGTTTTTGAAATGTGTTGTTATGTCAATAAAATGACGTTGGGGTGAGTTTGGTTACTAGATAATGATGTAAAGGTAAAATTTATGTAACATTATGTAAACAATCTCCGTGATCTTATTAATATAAAGGTAATACTCTTACTTTGGAGAGGAGAACAACTTTGAGATCGTTTTCATCTTCATCGAATAATTAATTGTTACGAATTGGTCCATTAAGTAAGAGATTTATGAAAGGGATTTTGCCGTTGCTGGTTCTTTGTCGTGGAATGGTCTGCATCTAAGTATCCGAGATATTGGTGATGTGTGCAGCTTTAGGAAGCACTTGAAAATACGTTTTTTGGGAGGTCGTATAAAAAGTATGTTTATATATGAACATTACACATATACATTAAACTCCACCTAAATCCAAATTAATATCACATATCGGAAGACCTACAACGGTTTATCTGTAGTTCGCCTACCTTGGTAAGTTTTCTGCGGTTTTCTTACCAAACACAATATGTTTTCCTGAACACATACAGGGGGAAGTAATAATGGTTGTTGCCATCACTTTCCTATCCTTGCACTCAACTTATTATTATTTCTTTATAATATTTTGAAAACATCGATAATAGTGCCTTTAATTCCTGAACTACAGCTCCTCTGAGGAGAATCCGTTCTCTAAACGGAGCTACATTAATTGTCCTTTTTAATTAAGAATTTTCAGAAGGCTTAAAGCTTTTTCTATTTGAGAAATCCTCAACGTAATCTTGAATGGTGTCAGCATTATGAGAAGATAAATTATCATGGATATCTTCGGCACATGAGGTCGAAGCCTAGATGCGATGTTTCTTCTCGGTATGGCCCTGTTATCAAGTGAGCAATATTTCAGCCGAGTAAGACGAACGGCACGTTTACTCAGTTAATGGTTTGCAATTTTGTTTAGATTTATTTTATTTGGATTTTAAAATTTCGAGATGACAAAGTGTAGAGAGAATGTGAAACTAAATGATGTAAAGAAAGACGTAATTTTTTTTAATACTTTTAAAACCGTATAAATATTATATTACTAAACGATTGACCTGTGCCATTCACAGTTTCAGAGTTTTTTTTAATGTTTCCGAACTGTTTTAAAACTGTTTTGTTGTAAAACTGTGCTTAACTACGAACAAACGAAAAACTTACGTATGTTATGTTACATATGTATTTGCAAACACGATGTGATAAAATGCCATTCATATACACAGACACTGGATATGAGTACAATGTAGTATATAACACAAACTTACAAGACATTCACGGAGTTAACTATTTACATACTACTGCTATAAACACATTTTATATCAATTCCCCAAATAAAACACTGCATTAAACACAACAATACTACCTTGACATCTGACAGCTGACAGCTGAATGTCAAAACTATAAAATCTTCAAATGCGATTATTATTTATTCAGTAGGATGTGGATAAAAATAAGTGGTTTCAATTTCATAATTTAATAATCATAGCACACGCCTCATTTCATTTACATGAGAACAAAATAGTTTGACACATGTTATCACTAATCAAAATAGTTCGACACATGTTATCACTAATCAAAACTATCTAAATTATTATCGACAATAATACTCGTAGGCTATTAGGGTTCTGTCTGTTTTTAGATTTTACTTTTTTTTCACTTTGAACGAATTTTAGAGCGTTCCGGTTAGATCTGGGTACTTATTATAATTATAAAGGGTTTTATAATTGAATTAATCCAATAGGGCTGGATATTATTATAGTAATGGTTGTGACTACAGTAACTATTTTGCCGTTGTTGGTCCTGTGATGATGTGCCTCAGGTGTTAGAGATATAGGTGGCGTGTGTCGCTTTGGAAAGTATTTGAAAACAACCCTTTTTTTCAAGGTTTTATTAAAATTGATGATTATGTATGAACACTTTATACATACACTACACTCCACTTAAAGCTAAACGTTTTACTATCACATATTGGAAGATCTGCAAAGATTTATTTGTAGTTCGTCTTTTAAGTCATTTTGCGGTTACCTAACCTAATTTTTCTCGTTAAGCCGACTTAGGCCCGATTTTATAATAATAACACTAAATATTAAGGTTTAACTATTTTACTGGAGAAATTTGTAATTAAAGTAAAATTTCGTAAAAAATGGCGTAGCTTCTTTAACTATGGGAGTCCGACTTTGAATACAAATAACGAAATATTAAGGTTTGAAATTAGTATTAACTGTCAAGATAGGACAATGAATTTGGGCTGTAGTTATAGACTGTCGAAATATGAGCTGAAAATGTTATATTATTTGTCGACTTGAAACATTTTTACTGCCTTAAAAGTTCAACTCAGCTCTTGACATTTGCAGTCTCAAGTTGATTAAAAGTAAAAAACTTTAGCTGGAAGCATTTAAAATGATTGAAATTGAAATTTTTATAAGATGAACATATTCCTGAATTGTAATTCAAAATTGTTGATGGAACGATTTAATAATTGCATTAAGTTTTATTTTAACTAGTCAGCAGCTATGGTTTGATGACAAGCAAACACTTTCGGTCATATTTAGCTTTAAAACGTAATTTTTTTCTTAATACATGTTTTTTTCCTGTTATTTATATAGCTGTTTTACATAAATATTTTACAGCGATAAAATAATCTGTAAAGAGAATAGTTGCAGTTAATTGAATAAACCCGATCGTCATGGAATTTAATACTTTTATGCCCGATCTATCAGTCAAAGTTTTTATTGAAATTACTTTATTGAGAAGCTTTCATATCTCAGTTTGTTTCTCGTATCACTTTTTTTTTTTTTTTTAATATTTAGGCTCTAATATACTATATGGCATACAAAAAATCGCTACCATTTATACTACAATACATTAGATAACACATATTGTGTGCTAACAGGCTCGCAATATGAACCTGCATATTTACTGAAGTACAACAAAAATCAAAACAATGCACGTACAGGTGTTATTTATAAAAAAAATATGGACTATTTTCGTCTTATTGATAGTTCCACTCCAATAATAAAAAAATCTTAAATACGCAGATGCAGGTTAGTTGATCCTTGAATATCCAGGGCTAGACACAACACAATTTTACATTCAATTTAATATGGATTTAATTCAACAAGGCTGAATACTGAAAATATGATTATTCTTTTTATACAAGATAATAATTGATGGATGATAAAAATTTAAATGCTTACAATAAAAACTATGGCATGTGACGTTTAGCCAAAACATGCTCTTTCAATGTCAATTCAAAATATGCTCTTTCAATTGTCAATAAACAGTTTGAATGTGTTTTAAATAAATGTTTATGAAAGTCTACGGGTTGTCCTTTATTTTTGTAAATTCTGTGACTTCTTTTGTCACTTTTCGAAATTTAGATAAAAACCAAGACCGCGTATAAAAGTGCTGCACTGATTGGATGATTGTTAGAGACAGAATGCGAATAACTGTCGTAAAAGGTTAAAGTTAACCGTTAGAGTGCTGAGAGTCTATATATAGACGTTTTATAGAATTGAAAACATATCCAGCAGTAAATCGATCACAATAATTTGTCGACAACTTTCATTTTATGTTTCTTTTCAATTGTGTTGGAAAAATATTCAGTTTGGTAATTTGATACAAATTTTTAATTTTATTTTGATTTGCTGTAGTTTTCAATGTTTTTCTTCGCCGCAAATATTTCCTTGTCGTAAGTACTACGTGAAATAAAAACAAAGTTGAATTGAATAGATAACATAGAAAAGTGATAAGACTCACCTCATACACAGCACCAAGAGGCATCACCAGACACGCCACCATGAGATCAGCCACGGCTAGTGAGGCCACCAGGTAGTTGGCCACATTCTGAAGGTTCCTTTCCAAGATGATAGCAGCTATTACGAACACGTTACCTGGAATCAAATAAATGGTGTCAAAATTAATATTGTTCGACCTTTTGGGCGATTCGAAGAACTTATTATAATTCATTATGCCGTATACCTGATAGGGAAGACCGAGAGGACACATATTTCGCCTCTCCCACATCCATACAGCGCCTATGATTTCTCTTTCTTGCCAAATTACATTCACTTGATCCAACTATACTTTCCTTGGTCTTTCTATACCACGCCTTCCATTAAAATATGCACTGTTTATTTGTTTTCTTAGTATTTCTTCATTAAATACTTCCACTCGCCCAAACCATCTCAAAGTAGTTTTCTTCATCTCGCTCAATACATCAGCTTAAATATCACATTCGCTTCTAATAACTTCATTCCGTATTCTGTCATACATTGTTACCCCATGTATTCTACTAAGTGTATGCACTTTCACAGCATTTATTTAGCTTTTTCAGTCTTTTTCCACGTCTACGTATCACTTCCATACATCAAAGTAGTTACTAAAATACTCTTGTGGACATCATTTTATCAGATTTGAATACTGTTCGGTTCGAGTATAAATGTGTTTAGTACCCTTTTGACTTTGTTGCCTATTGCTACACGCCGTTCGATATTCCTTGTAATACTTCCATCATGTGAGAAAATACTACCTTAATATCAGAAGTCTTTCTCTAATCTTTCATTTCTCACCCCATCTCTCCGAAATCGTCTAAGGGTGTGTTTCTTGATAAATAATTTCCCTTGGTTTGTTTAAAGGTATGAATGCTATCTTTGGTTTCTCTATACTGATTTCTTGGAAAGAAAAAATGTCTTTGGAAATTTTATCCGAATTGGATTGCGTTGAGAAAAAAATTGTTAAAAAAATCCAAGTGAAATTTAATTTGATTTTCGGCTTCTACGAGTATTATACTTCCTTATTTACGGCGTTGTCTTCTACAAAAGTTGTGAAATAGAATTATTTTTTCGAATATTAACACCATAAATCTATATTTATATTTTGACCTTCTTCTACTCGTACTAAGCAACCAATCGGTGTTTTTTTCTGAATTTCCTTGATTTTTTGGCTATGTAACATACATTAATATTAACTGTCCTTTTTCACCATAATTACTACCACCATTTAACTATGCCCCTATTGACATAGGTAGAGAAAATATACATCAACCGTATTATTTTCTAGCACACACATTTCGCTTCTGCCAAGTTCATACACGTTGTCATATATACTTTCCTATTGTAAAGGCTTTCCAATTTTCTTTCTTTCCAGATAAATTTGGTCATATAAGTTTTCTTGGTCTTTCCAAATTTCTTATATCTTCTTTAGTGTGACATAGATTATTTTTGTTAATTTTTTACCAGTTATTCTTCTAATTCAACTTAATCAATGAAATTTTCCTACGTGCATTGTGTTTCTACATATTCTACGCAACGTTCTCATTTCTACCGCATTTATCTCACTTTCATATTTTTACCACGCCCAACTTTTGCTTACACATCTTTATGTCGGGACCAATATTCCATTATGAACAATCAGATGTGCTTCTCTTGAAATGTTACGGTTGTTGGTTAACACATTATATAATCTACCATTTACTATATTATCGGCTGTTTCTTTTCTTTCTATACCGTACTTCTCGTCGCCATTTAATGAGAACATGATCCCAAGATATAAAATATCTTCGACTTGCTCTATGCTTCGTTTTTCACTTACGTTTCCCACTCACTCTTATTTCCTCTCTCAAAAACTTTACATTGTTACTATTCGACAGTTATACTCAGGTCATTTGATATATTTCATACACTGCTCTTTAAAGTTATAGCAATAATTCATATAATTATTAAATGCCAATTTACATATAGCATCGTTCAGAAAACAAACTCTTCTCAAGGATATTTCAACTCGATATTTTCGACAATTAATGTCTATTTCATAGCGTTATTCGAAATAATGTTTTAAGTTATGGTGATTTTATGTAAATGCATTAAATAATGTTTTACAAAAAATGGAAGTTGAAAAATATGTAACGCGACGATTCTTAATCCAAATACCTCTATCATGAATTTAAACACCAATATTTTGGAGTCTTGTTTGTGCTCCTCAGATGATGAGGGGAAAACCTTGAAATCGGTAGGGTTATATCGTTACATAAAGTGGAATAAATAGTGTATATCTAAATAAATTTGAATGTTGTTAAATCTCCACAGTTTTAATGCCTTAATTGTAAATAATATACCTATATTATGGAAAAAAACTTATGTCAAAGATTTTTACTCGTAATTTTTAGACAATTATTTGAATTTTGGTATTTGGGAAGTATGTTCTTAAATGAAGAAAATTAGAAAGAGATAAAAGATGATGAGATGCGATAGAAAAAAAATCAAGGGACACCATGGGACATATACACAAACAAAGTGATATCAAGATCTGCCAACATAATGGTTCACATCAGCGTACTTACTGACATCAGTGATGTATGGAAGTGAAACAGGGACGTCAAAATAAATGAAAGGAGCCGAATAAAGCGGTGTTAATGCGTGTACTAAGAATAATATTTGGTGTCTCAATGTATGACTGAATAAGACTTGTAATTATTAAGGATACATGTGATTAAACAATAAACGCATTAAGAAGAGTGAAGAATAAGAAGTTATGGGGTGGGGGGGGGGTAGGAGGGGTTGGATATATTCAAAAGACTGACTGTATTAATTTATAAAACAAGAGTGCGGGAGGGTCGTGGTAGACGACGACAGATGGGAGTATGGTTGGACCGAATGAATTAAATTTTGAAAAAAAAACGGAAAGATTAGGAATAAAAGAAACACAAAGTACTGATACAATAAAATATGTATGGATGTGAAAGAGGAGAAGAAAGAAAAAAAATATAATATATAAATAAATAAATTAAAAGTTTCGAGCTCTGGCAACTCTGACTTTCCTAACAGGGAAATGGCGTTGGCATGGTACGTATTTTAATATAAAAAAAAATTGAATTATTTCTGATGAGAAGAAAGAAGCATTATTAGATATTATTCCAAAAAAATAAGATTTAATAATCTTCGCCTTTGAAACTTGTCGCCTTCAATTTCATATTTCTGAGCAAAAAAAAAATTATCCCGACACGTAACAGGGGAAAATGAAAATGGAAAATGAAACATCGCAAAAGAATAATTATTATTTATGTTTTATATCTAAATGAGAAAAATCCAATTTCTTAAGGTTTCCCTGCTTAACGAACCGAAATGTTGGCTTACAAAGGGAGAAACTTAATATAGATTTTGTACCATTATGCTTCTATTCTCAGAAAGGTAGCCCACAGTGCTGTAGGGGTTGTCAAATTTAGAAAATTGCTGAACAAAAACATCCGATATGTACATTTTTTATACCTTGATACGTCAATGTTTAAGTCACTAAACGATTTAAATTAACAAGTTAACAAAAAAATATTCATAATTTTTATTAGATATTTAAGTGAGTCATATATCTGAATCGTTATTTAAGCATTTAGGTATTCACTCTTTGACTAGATGCGTGGTCTAGTCGCAAGTCATCAGTGGCTTCCACCAGAATATTACATATTTATTTATCGACGATTTCAAAATATGGGTGTCAGTTTGATTGAAAGAGTTTATTAATACTTGAAAATATGTGTGCGCCAGTGATGTGCAGAGGAGCTACATATAATTTTACCGCGATTATCCATATATGAGTGGCAGTATTTAATATCCTTACTCTAGTAATGTGCTAACTCCAGTGTCCTTAAACCCAAAAGCTCGTAAAATGTCTTAATTTCAGGATGCTTTAAATAGCAAATTAGATATTTCAACACTTTTGAATATATTGTGTTTGTTTATGCAATGTCTTCTTTCTTTCTCCAATATGTATTGAAAATTCAGTTTAAAAGTCTCTAATCCAACATTTTCTAATATCATACATTCAAATATTGAGACCTGAAAAGAGAAGATGATTTTTTATTGTTAAAATGAAAAAGACACATAAAAAAGTCAACATATTAAATACTTTTTATTGAAAGTTTTTAAAATTTTGTATAGTATTGCATTATACAATATTATACTTTCATCATATGTGAGGTACAACTTGGTAGGTTTATTGCCGTATGCCATTTTTCCAACTAACTAGATAACTATTAAAGATCTCTTTAGTAAAACCAGACTAGAACCTTTTTTGAATAAATTTGGTGCCATCAGGAATCGAACCCGCAATTCTAAGGCTGGACGACAATCCTATTACTAGGCCATTGATACCATATGAATTGTTATCCATCCGATGTCTACTGTGAATTAATAAAAAACATATGGACAATATTTATTAAGGAGTGGCATATCGAATTATGTTAGATTTTTCCATAGTTGTTTAGCGATTCAATGATGTCACGGGTGAATTATCAAATAGAAAAAATATTGAATCCATGCATTTTTAAGGCTAGTATAAAAATAATTGGGAAATTTCTTATAAAAATAATCTCAATCTCATATAAAAATATTTGTGAATCGATAAATAAAAAGCATTGCCATTTATTTAAAAAGATAATTGTCTTTTTTAACATAAATCAATCAAATAACAGATAAATTAGAGCAAGTTGAGAAAATTGTGTGCCTTGGAAACACGTTCCCATCGGATAGCAGCGTGAAGTGCGATATTGAAAGAATATAGTAGTAACAGTAGGCTACATATAGGGTCTTTCAAATTGAGCGTTTTTTTTAATTCTTGGATAAAACACAGATGGCGTCGCGAACTTGCCTGAGTCTTATGACATTTGAGAAGTGTAATGTATGGCATTTATAAAAATGGAGTCGTATACAATACAACAACGCGTTCAAATTGAGAATTATTGTGTCTATTGTAATCTCCGGAAACGGTGATGTTGGCCACCAAGATCATGTGATCTGACACCGTTGGACTATTTTCTTTGGGGTTACGTGAAAATCCAGGTATATAAGAATGACCCCCGATCAATTCCTGAGCTGAAGGACGAAATTATTCACGTAATTGGTGAGTTAGAACCGCAATTATGCCAAAATACTCGTATTGTCGAAAATTTTGACAAAAGAGTAGACATCTGTGGAGCTGCAAAAGGTGGACATTTGGCGGATATTGTTTATTGTGTTTAAATGTCATACATATACTTCAATGACCAATAACAAGTTTTTTGAAATCAAAGCAAATTGTGTGTTTTATTCAAGAGTTAAAGAAAACCGATCAATTTGAAAGACCCTATAGGATGAATGGTGGATTATATAACGTGTTTACCGATCGGAGCAATTGAGAGAAGCAAAATTAGTTGCTCACATAATATTTTTGTCACATCCAAGTAAAACTCGAATGTGACAAAAAAGTGATGAAAGTAAAAAATAATACGATAGAAATGAGAGCGTTGCGTATAATGTATAGAAAAAATATAACACATCGATCAATAAGGCCCGGGACTAACTACTTAAACAACATTCGTTTGCCAAAATTCTTTTTTATTCATCAACATAGTCTCCTTCAAGAGCGATACATTCATTCCAACGCTTTCCTAACTTTTCTATGCCAGCCGTGTAGAACGATTTATCTTTGGTTTCAAAATAGGCGTTAGTTTGGGCAATCACTTCTTCATTGGAGCCAAATCTCTTTCCCTGGAGCATCTTTTTGAGGTTTGTGAACAGCCAATAGTCGCTGGGGGTCAAATATGGAGAATACGGTGGGTGCGAAAGCAATTCGAAGTTCAACTCATGCAATTTGGCCATCGTTACCATCGACTTGTGACACGGTACATTGTCCTGATGAAAGAGAACTTTTTTCTTCTTCATATGGGGCCATTTTTTTGTAATTTCTGCCTTCGAACGCTCCAATAACGCTATGTAATATTTGACATTGATGGTTTTTCCCTTTTCAAGTTGATCGATGAATATTATACCATGCACATCCCAAAATACGGAGGCCATAACCTTCCCGGCCGACTGTTGAATTTTTGGTTACTTCGGACGACTTTCAACGGCTGCTCTCCACTCAGCTGAGTGCCGATTTGATTCCGGAGTATAGTGGTGGATCCGAATTTCATCCATTGTCACATACCGATGCAAAAACTCCTGTTTATTTCGCGCAAACAGTGCCGAACAGCACTCTGAATCATCGATGCGTTGTTGTTTCTGTTCCATTGTGAGCAAACGCGGCACCCATTTCGAAAAAAGCTTTTTCATGTCCAAATGTTCATGCAAAATAGTGTAAACACTACCAAATTATATCTTTAGGATGTCAGCTATCTCACGCAACTTTACTTTGCGATTTCACATCACGATTTTGAGTTTTTTTTTATGTTTTCTGGTGTAATAACCTCATTTGGACGACCAGAGTGTTCAGCATCATTTGTGTCTGTACGATCGCGTTTGAAATCAGCATACCACCGACAAATTGTTGTTTTCAACGGAGCAGAGCCCGGATAACGCTTTTCAAGCCATTGCTGAGTTTAAACGGTATTTTTTCCCATTAAAAAGCAATGTTTTATCAACACACGAAATTCGTTTTTTCCCATTGTTTTGAAAATAGCGTCACTAAAACCACTGTAACTCAATGTCGGAATGTCATGAAATGTATTATATGATAGAATAAAAATGAGAACATTAAGGAAGAATGCGGATTAAAAGATGATGCAGTATTTATGATCAATATGGGTTGAGATGCATTGAGATGGTTGGGCCACGTAGAAAGAATTAATTATGAAAGATTCATAAAAATAATCTATACCAGTAGTACATAAGGTACAAAAAGTTAAGGAAGATCTTAAAAATGTGGCACAACTAATCGAATCAAATTATGCAAAAGAGGAGAGTGGAAACCTTTATATTATGAAAGTATGCCAAAGTGTATGGGCGTGGCAGACATAAAATATCTGTGTCAAGATAGAACGAAGCGGACTTCTGTTCTCTCTGCTTATCCCAAAAGGGACATGGTATGGTGGTGATGATGACGGTGATAATTGACAGTCTGAAAATAAATATCTATTCGAATTTGTTGAAATGTTATTTATTTTGGTGAATGGTAAATTTTTAATCAATATGAGAGAAATATTTGACGGCTTTGAGTAAAGTTTAGTTAAAAAAACTATTGAATAACTGATATATTCAAAGCCTTTATTATTTTTCTTTTGGCAACTTAGAGATTTCACAGCTTGTACCGTCTTTTTAAGCTCATATTACGTAGATTTTCTGACTTTACTTTAAATTGAGCCCTGTTTAACAATTTTCTGAGGTAAAAATAAGGATTTTTCGCAAAGATTATTTAACCACAACTCACAAAATAATCAAAGAAATATCCGGATTTTCAAATTTAAAAATATTTGTTTAAAACTAGGACAGCTTTCAAAACCGAGTCTAATGAATCTTAAAATGAGATGGTTGTTTAATAATAAATTGGTCTGGTATCAAGAATTATTTTCTTATGTTTATAGAAATCTTATAATTTCTCTATAAAATTTTCAAACTTTTTTGTATTGGAAACGAAAAAAATCCTTAAATAAATTATTTAGATTTACGACCAAAATTAAGCATACGAGTATTTAAGTACGTTTGAAAATGAAGAAAAAAAACATGATTTCTTATAAAAACTTGTAAATGCGTGTTTTTTTGTAAAAAAATTAAAATGGATAAAAAACTATTTCATACACATTTGTATGTTTGAATTTGAACGCTGTTGTAGGAACAAATAGGGCTTTTAAAATTTCGCCAGGAGTTATCACGTCACAAGTTAAGGCCATACTATCCGACGTGAAAAATTATTTGAATCCACTAAATTTGATTTTGAAAAACTTGACAACATTAAATAATGGAGTGCCACAATTTTACTACTCATTCGTTGTGTATAGTACAACTGGTAAGTTTTTTTTATCATTTGATAATTTATTTAACACTTTTATTGCAAATACAAACTGGAGGGCTTATTGCTAGGTGGCAATCTCTTCCAGCCAACCAGACAAAAGTAAATGAAGCTAGTTACATGGTCCCATAAATTATTCACATGACTATCCATCCCAACGAAATCCATGAACACATACCCATTTCATGTAAAATGAGATATCATCAATCAAAGGAAAAGGTGGAGAGGAAAGGAAAAAAAATCAGGAATGAAACACGTTATATTACTGACTAGAAATTTAGAGTTTTTTCAGTCGCTTCTTCAAGTATGTCAAGGACGGAGCGAGTCTAACATTGTTTTGTAACTGATTCCAGAGTCTCACTGCATGGATAGTAAAGTGCGACGTAAAAAAAATGAGCGGTGAAATGGAAAGGCCAACAATATCTAAGAAATAACGTGAACTTTTCGTCCATACGTAAAAATCAGACTAGAAATAGTTTTAAACAAATCTGGGAACCAACGGGAATTGAAGTCGTAAGTTTTGGGCTGGATGACAGGCATCTTACCAACAACCAAAATTAAATTCCACAATATCAATAGAAACACAGATAAAAAATCATCATTGTTTCAGACAATTCCTTCTGATGAGAGAACTTTGAATGGTTGATTACATTTTATTTACATATTTACATGACATTCAATTAAAATAATTATTATGAGTAACCATTTTGTATTTCAATTGAACAATCTCAAGTTACGGTTACTTTTTTAAATATAAATTTGTATATATGTATAGTTTTTGGCAAATGTTTGTGTTATAGATTACTTTATTAAATAACGAAAAATAAAAAAAGCCGCAAGTACTATGAATCTGGTTTTGTTGCCTGTCATTTTTCGTGGCCTCGGTAAAGTAGGACTTTGCTTGTGTCTTATTGGGGGTTTATGAATATGAAAATATGTAGATTGATACTTTTAGAGATTGTGGATCATTGATTGATTCCTTAGTCGAAATTTCTCATTAACTTGATAAGTTGTGAGACCTAAATACAAATATACGACAGGCAATTCTTCGTGACCGAGTATGATTGATAACTATCTTGTGGATGGAAGATGCTTGTGTATGCATTGGTTTATTATATGGCAGTTGTTGCACTTCATTAAGCACAGTCTTGACATACTAAAATCAGAGTTCTGATGATAAGTTATTTGTCCCTATATTATCATTATCAGAAGTAGATTTTGTGTTTTATCAGGAATCGAGCCTCTAACTCCCGCGTCGGAAGTCAAGCATATTACCAACTAGATCATAACGGTTGTCCAATACAAAAACAAAGCTTAATAATTGACATGTTCAAACGCATACATAAGTTGAAAATATAATTTTATACAGATGAGTACATACTATATAGTACAAACATACTTTGTCTCTATTTTGCTGTCGTGATAGGCAGTGATAACAAAGTGTAGAACTTTTCTATTAATATATGATATACTTCTTTTGCTTCCATCACATCCATACATACTTCATACAGTTTTATCTATTTCTTTTACTTCTTATATTCCGTTGCGTTATTTTATTCATTTAATACAACTATACTTAGTCATCCTGTATCACGACTCCATGTAATGGGTGTAAATAATTTTTTATTTAGACAAATTCGTTTTTCACTATCTATCCGTTAAACATGTCTAAACTATCTCAACGTTCTCTTTTCACCATAATCAACACATCAGTTTTTAGGTTACATTCATTCTTCATAATCACTTTTCTTAATTTGTCATTCATAGACAAAATACATATTGTTCTCATTTTCATCGTCTTTTTCAATTATTTTTCTACATATACGTTTTATTTTCCTACATCAATGTTGGCAGTTATACGCTGTTGTGAACCATAATTTATATTGGTATTGCTTGATGTGATTTAATTTTTTTTTATCTAGGATTATAGAAAATTTTACTAAATATAAATAATAATGATCAAAAATGCAATTGACGTATAGATTAAATTTTGCTCCTTTTTAAGAGGCATTGAATTTTATAAGTAGCAGAATACATTTACAAAAGATCGTTAGGACCAGATGAGTCGAACAATGAGATGAGATTCTTTTGTATTTGTGACTGCTCTTATAAAACATTTCGATGTCCTTTATAAAATTTACAGTCCTTTAGCAAATAATAAATTAAATTCGAAACATAAGTATTTTGAACATGGTTCATTTTGCTACTTTAATTTAATAGACTGGCGAAATAGCCGGCAATGCTTGGAGTCTCTTTAATTAATTAAATGTGTCAAGTCCTCAAGCGAAGTGTCCTTAATAAAATCTAGGACATTAAGTATAAGAGATCCGTGTCCATTTGACTCATGTAAGCCTTTTATCCCAGTTAGGTAGAAATAGATTCTTAATCTAGAGAATTTATTAAACCCTTGACGTCATCATAAATAGTGTGAGAGATGAAATGTGAACATATTATTCTATTTACTGGCCTTAGAATTAATTGCGCTTAATAAAACAATTCAGGATTTATTGCTTTAAAGCAATTTATTTCAATTAACCAGCATTTATTTAAAAAATATTTTTTATATCTATGAACGTGTCTTAAACTTAAAGTAAATTAATGTGTTTGAATAAGAGTAATACAAAATAAAATAAAAGATAAATCTCAAGGCAAATAGAGATAAAATGGGAACCGTATTGGAGGTAGGGATGAGGAATATTTTGAGATAAATAATGATTTTTTCTTAAAAAATGATAAGCATGAATCACATCTGATTGTGCTTAGAAAATAATTACTTAGTCGTGGCGAGTGAACTGCAAAAGGTAATACGTAGAATGATGTATGATTCATTAGGATACATATGATCTGGCGTCACAAGATCGGAGGGCAAGACTTGATTATGAAAGAAAATTGAAATTTTCACGCAGTTACTGAAAACAGCCTAGCTGATAAGACGTCTGTTTTTCAACCGTTGTTTAGTGTTCGATTTCTGTTAGTAACCACATTATTTTAAAATGGGTTCCATTCTGGTTTTTACTTAAGACTTCTTTGATATATTTCTGGTTGGTTAAAAGGGGTTGCCATATGGTAATAAATCCACCACATATTTAAAATAATTAAATATTTATATTATTTAACATGCTACATTTTGTCATAGTGTAACAAATACATTTTAATTATTGTTTTTATCAAATAAGTCTTAACCTTTTTTAATTGAAAAATACATGTTTTTTTTGTGTTTGTCATGTTTAGTCTTTGTACGAATTAGGGAAACCTCGTTTATGCTTCTTTTGTTTGGCTATGAATCGATGTACAGGCGAAAGAAGACTTAATAATTATTGAGACTTAATAATTATTTTCCAACTAAGTGAATTCTATTTCTACCGGTTCCTGTTGAATGTGTAGACATTATCTAGAAATCTAGATGAATGAATAAAGTAAGCAAAAATGACGCAAAACTCATAATTAAGGCTTTGAAATGTCAATTCAATAAACCTTAATTCCAGATAAATTGAAAAACACCACATTAAATATGTGTTTATGGTTATATTCCATTTTAAAAAGTTTTCAATAAATAAAAGCTTTCAATGAACAAATACCACAATACCGCGTTTCCTCAAATATTTAAAAACAGTTAAAACATGTGTTGGATCCTTTTTGTAATTATTATAAGCAATACTTGTTCAGTTAGCGATTAATCACGAAGATTTGTTCAAACGCAAGTTTATATGTTTTATATAATTAATTATTATATAAAACATATAAACTTGTGTTTCTCAATTACTCTTTTTTTAATTTTAATTAATGCATGCTGAATGGAATACATTTTCAATTATTGTTTCGTATTATACAATATTTTCGTTGTATACAGTTCAACTTGGCGGGCTTACTGCCACGCGGAATACCTTCCAATCACCCAGAAATATCTATAGAGGCCATAAGTGAAACCCAGTCTAAATTACTTAAAAAAAATCTGGCTCTGACGGGAATCGAATACAGCCTCCAGGTTGGATGATAAGCGTCTTACCAACCAGATCACGGAGGTCATTATATTATATAATTTTATATTTGAAAACAAATACGTTTGCCTTTAAATGACAAAACATTTAAATCGACAAAAATGAAAATATTTATGTTTAATACATTATAACAGACTTACGTAATATTTTTGGATCAATATTATAAATGGCTGCAAAAAGAGCTGCTGATGATAAAAGGAAGAGACGGTCGAGTCAATCATAACGAGCTAACGAGACTGAGTACACGACAACATGAATCAGTAAAAAAATACAGCAAATTTTTGATTTCATTCCGTCATTATTGACTAGTTGATAGATAATAAGGATGCATCATAAAATATTGTTTTAATGAATTTTTATTTGTATCACAGTAAATTGAACCATTTATGCCATCATAAACGAGCCCAAATACGGTTTTTAATTTTACAATGTTATGTATGAACATTTAAATGTTAACATTTTTCCACAATTACCAGGAATTTTTAAATGAATACAGTTTGCACATGAACACAATCGTTTAATTATACACAATTATTTGACAACCTTACTTTTAAATCCTTTCATCCGCTTTCTGTTTCATTATATTTTAATCACAAAAGCTACAAATTTGCATGAATTGTTAATATATTCAATTGAAAAATATTTTGTTTCCAGCAAGATTTGCATGCTAAAAGAAATTAACGAGTGGTCTAAAAATACGAGTACATTCATGTGTCCGTTCATTAAAGCTTATTTGAAATTTTACTAAAACTAGGCACAGGTTATCGAGCTCAACTAATTGCTAATTCTTTTTTATATAGCGTGACGCCACGTTATTTAAATATTTTTTAATTTAAAAAATTACCGTGGTAATAGTTTTTTAGATTAAAAAATCACAGGTCATTTTTTAACTGAAAAAAATAGCACGTATGTGATAAATTGAAATTCTAGACATGTGATGTGAGAGTTAGCGTTTTATATATATTTTAGTTAACAAAATAAGGACATAAATTTCATGGGTAATTTTGTACTCGACAATATTTTATGTTTAATATTTTTAAGTAGCAAAACGACAACGGAGTTAGTAAAAATTAAGTTTGGTTAACTCCATAAGATGTCATTTTTTTAATAGGCAATCCACACCCACTGAAATGATTTGTGCCACTCCAAAAATGCTATCATAAGAATCAATATAGTAAATAAATTATAAAAAACCCAATTGTCGACAATTCAAAGCTATTCAAATGATAAAATTAAAAAAAAATCTAGAATATTAAACTTAAATTTCTTCGAAGAAAGATGAAACGCAATCATCATTATTAATCAATAATAGGGTATCTAATCCTAGTTTTTTTTAAATTTTTAATTATCATTTTTAAAAACATCTTTAAAATTAAATTTTACCACTAATTCTGAACATTTTTTTAATTATCATTTTTAAAAAAATCTTTAAAATTAAATTTTACCACTAATTCTAAAAATTTATTTTTAATAAATTATAAATTTATTAAATTAAACGCAATATTCTTTGGACGTGACAAATAAATGCCATATAGTAAATCAAATCATCATGCAACCGTAAATAAAACACATGACAATTTGTCTTATCATCTATACTACATTCAGCCGGAATTCTTCACTATATCTTTTCTGTAACTAGCTATCAAGCAGGGACTCATCTGCAAGGTACACATCGTATACCAAACTGAATTAATGGAAATAATTATAAAATAGTCACCGAATGTGGAATTTCATGTAGAAGTGGTCTCCTCTCTGAATGTTTTTTTGGCAGGATAAATTTTCAATAAACTTGAAATAAATTTGAACACAGAACTTCTTGCGTTCTAACTTCTCAAAGAGGAAATCTGTCAAATCATTGTACAGGGATTTAAGGAAAAACGATGAAAAATGAAAGATTGCGCTGGTTTGAATACTTATAATGCATACAGGACACTGCCTCAGCAAGGAAAGCTTTGTTCAACAACCTAGTGGGGCGACAAAGAGGGGGGGAGATCAAAGTTGCTGGTTTGTATGCCAGAGAGATGGTTTGAAAGATGAATGGTTTGTGTGACAAAGAACTGTCGTCTTATTCATCGGTGGTTGCCTGGTTGAATGGCAGTACGTGGTTAAATACCTCGGCCTGCACCTTGACCGGTGACTGACGTGGAAAACCCATTTGAATACCATCAGACAGAAGGGTCACAAAGGCATAGGGGCTATCAGTTCGATATTTCATCGACGCAGTTTCCTTTCACCCAAAAATAAGCTCCTCCACTATAAAACCCTTATTCGTCCTGTCTTGACCTATGCTGCACCCATTTGGGGTAGTGTGAGCAACACGGATCACCTGAAACTCCAGAGAGTGCAGAACAAGGCATTCAAGATATCTTTTAACACCCATCCCAGAACAAACCTTACCCGAATTCACGCCGAACAGCGAGAAGAAACCCTACAACACCACATCCTCGCTTGGACCGTGAAGTTCTATAAAAGCCAACAAAATCACAGCAATCCCTTAGTCGCTGCCCTGGGGGCTTACGAGAGTAAATCCGACCTACCCTTCCGTTATAAGCACAAGCTCCCGAAGCATTATCTGCTGCCTGACTAGTCCACCTACAGTATTAGCTGGGACGACCAAGGTCTGAGTGAATGTGATGGAATACAAGTAGCCTGAACGAGTGGACTTGTTTTTGCTAAATAATTCGTGTAAGAATTGTTATCTAGTTATAAGTAGTATGTAGGTGTTAATAATTTCTAAGATCTCATATATTAAGATTGAATAAATAAAATAAAATTATATGTAGGAAAATAAGACTAAATAAGTGCATAAATTATGACATATAATTAAGATAAGTTAAGTAATAAATTTGTATATAGGTATAGCCTTGACAAATGTTTGTACAGTAATTTACTTTGTTTAATAAAAAAAAAAAAAGAACTGTCGTACACATAGTATGACCAGTTGGAGGAGAAATGTGCTGAAAAAAATAAGTGGCAGAAAAATTTGCAGGCAAGCCAGTTAATCCATCCTGGATTGAAGAGCGGATAATGATGATGCCGTTTGTTATTAGATAATTAGAAACTCTTTAACATATAGAAAATCAGAAAACAATAACTGTTCTGAAACACAGGGTATCCTAATTATTGCCTTAGATAAAAAGTATTATTTTATATTAGAACTTAATATTTTAGGCGCTTAATGTGAAAAGCTTAAATGCCAAATATATCATAAAATTAACGCATTTTGGCAATTTCACTGTATTATTAATAACGATTATTCCTTGAAAGCCTTAATTTGAAAGATAGTTGAAATAAAAGCCTCTTATATTTGAGAAAAGGTAAAGCCTTTCTGAAACAGCACTTAAGAAAGAAAATATTGCAGAATCTAGCTTACAGCTCTTTTAAAATATTTTATATTTTTGTGATATAACAATTTATTTTTGAAAGCTGAAAAAAACGTTTCATTATTTTTGTTAAAACTTATAAAATTGTAAGGATTTTATACTTTTTTTATTATGGAAGAATAACAAATATTTTGAACAATGCCCCTAAAATCTTCAATTTGACTGAAGTTTATTATTTAGTTCACAACATTCATGTTTATTAAGTAGAAAATATTTCAGTTAAATAACAGAAAATAATTCAGTAATGTCGGTGAACAATAAAATATTGGAGCTCGTTGAGGAATTCTGTTAGTTGGATAGTTTTTTTCCTCAGATGATGGAAGAGTTCTCGTAAGATTAATAATGAGTAAGCCATGCTCCTTAGTCAACTTGGAGATGGATTAAAGGCCCATATTTTAGCCATGCCATGTTAAAACATCTGTAGATCGTTTGCATACAGTTGATACGAGTTTATGTAATTGGGTTAATGAATATAAAAATGTGAAGTGGAAAAATAGTTTCACCTTGAGGAACACCCTAATCGGGAACGCGATATATGGGTGGACAATGAAAGATTGGGATAAGTTGAGGAATTCAGCTGCTTGGGTAATATTTCTCAGATGATGGAAGAGTTAAGAGTTTGAATAAATACATTTCAGGATTTCAGGAAGGATCACTGGACAACAAATTAATTTTTATATAGATTTATTTATTTTTTTATAGCTATAAACTTTTTACTCTTCATTGCATAGATACTGTCTAAGGATAAAGACAAATGGATGTTTTCTTAGATTTATTTATACTTTTTAATTTTTATAATGAAACACACTCGTACAAAAAATTCCCCTGCATATTTAGGCTTATCCCCACCCTAAGCTAGGTAGGTTTCACAAAACAGACCAGAAGCATTCAATATTTTATACAAAGGATCATTCAGTGATTTGTTAAAAAAAAACATTTATATATACACAGTAATCATGCAAAAAAGAACAGCATATGTAAAAATTCTCCAATGCATAATTTTGATTAAAATTGAATGTTCCAGATCCAAATTGAACATGTTTAGAGGTCATCTCCTTCTAAATCTGTTTAATAAGGCCAGTCTACAAATTCATGCGTATTTTTGAGACATTTTGAAACAATGCCTGAAATATGTCCTCCGTGAGATACAGGAAAAAACCTAATTTACTGGAGACACGACAAATGAAGGAAAACAAACTCGGATCTATTTAAATTGTGTCCAAATTAAATATCCAGTTGTTTTTCCGCAAACTGTGTATATTTCTTGTCATGTGTAAAATAAATAAAATCAAAAATCAAATAAAACACGTTTTACTATGATATTTTAAGCAATGATATATTTTTCTTCATTATCACAAACTTGTTATTTTACAGGCATTTTTTAAAATTATGCTTGTGTAAAAGACTCCGTTTTTGATGTAAAATGAACTAGAAACTATTTTTTAAAATTCAACTTTATTATTTAATTTTTTCCCAATGAAAAGTGCCAGAAATAAAAGGTAGTCACTTGGGGTAATAACTAGAGAGTAAGAGGGATAAGGCAGAGCTCCCAATTAAAGCATTAAATTTTTTGTAGTGATGTGCGTGTGCAATCTAGCATTATCATCGTGGAACAAAATCTTTTTGATATTCACTCAACGCGGGTGTTTTTTAAATCAATACTGAGTTTAAAACGTGAACGCTTTTGACGATAGACATATTTATGCATTGATCGTTTGATTAGGTTTTAATAGTTCAAAGTGGATGACACCGTACATATCCCACCAAATAGACAAAATTATCTTATTTGAATGCAATTTCTTCCTTGCTGTTTCAAGGGCTTCTTGTCCTTATCTGTCTATCGTTTTTTTCTTGCAATGTTATACTCGTAATACAGTGTCCACTTTTCATCACCTGTCCTAATATGGTTAAGAAACGGCTTGTGTTTAAAACGAGTTAAGATAGATGTACATAATATATGTATTCGCTGTTGGTCTCTGAATCCACTGGTAGAGTTTTTTTATTCTTATCTGACCACCGTTTTTTTTCTTGGAATTTCATGACACAGTGTTCACTTTTCGCTATATGTCATAATACGGTTAAGACATGGCTCGTGTTCAAAGCAGTTCAACAGAGAAACATACATTTTTATTCGCTGTTGGCAATTGTATTCCGATAGCCTGTGGCATACTCACTTTCCATTTCCTATTTTCTTCCCTTTCCTATTTCTTTAAAGTGACGAAATACTGTTCCATGAAAATAATTAAGACTTTCTGCAACCTGATTTACCGTTAGTTGTGACTGAATCCACAAGGCTCTTTCTCAAGAGGGTCATTATCAAATTAACAGGACGCCTTGACCTGGGCTCATCATCAATGCGACTTTGTACATATTTTAATATTTGAAACCATTTCTGGGGAGTCCTTAAACTGACACCATTCTAACTATGAATACTTAATTTATTCTGCAGCAAAACTTTCACTGTCACCATTAAGAAATAAATGTAAAGAACGTTTTTTTTGCACTGATTATCGATATTTGTTGTCAAAAAGATTTATTAATGGTCAATGTTTACAAAAATCGATATTAAACAGACCACTTGAGTGTATACTTTAAAACACGATACAACTAGTTTGGAAGTGTATTGTTCTACGAAATGAGTCACGGTGAATCTTACATATGACTACAATACGCATGAATTTATGAACTGACCTGATATTTTCTATTAGGCATTTTGAAGTTCAGTTTTATTTTTATCGTATATTTTAATCTCTTGTGAATTGAGGTAGTCCATCGAACAGCTTAAGAGCCAGGTACCCTGAACTTCTTTTCCCAAAGGCTATTCGCATATGCAAATTAAGAATTGAGGAATTCAAAATACTTCTTTCTGAATATAACAGTACACTTAAGTGTGAAAAAATTCTACACAATAAACTTAAATTAAAGTGACCTGCTTGTTTCAAACAATGCTTTCGTAAAGTGAAACAGAACTGTCACTTTAATATAAGTTTCTTGAGTAGATTTTTTTCACATTTAAGGACTAAATTATTCTGTTTGAAAATATAATTCTACATTATAAATACCAAATCAATTAATAACAGTTAACATAAATATAATTTATTCAATTGATTTGACCCTTTCAACACGAAAGTCTAACAGAGAACATATATCAGAAATCTGTCAAAATAATATCACAGAGTTGAGTAAACTTTTGTAATGATTTGAAAATATTTCTTTTAACATTTGACCTAAAACAAGCGGCAATGTGTTAAACCAAAAGAAACGATACGTAAAAATAGGTCGAAAAATTCGTCACTTGAAATAAATTATAAGATCGGGCTTAATGGACCTAATAAAAATCTGTCGTTGGAAAATTAAATAACTCCTCAAATGGTTTTGTTTTATACTTGTGTTGTATATTTGGGTATACTTGAAGCTGTGCATATGTTACTTTTCAATTATATTTTTTGGTTCATGCTGGTTTCCTTAAATAATATTTCAATCACATCGTTTTTATTTATTCTTGTAAAATGTCACATAGAAACTAAATCAAACATAAAATCAATTATTATTCAAAAAAAGAGATCATGATGTCATTTCATTTAACATTTTTTATGCCTCAAAGTTTTAGAAATTTGGATGGCGTGTGCAGCTTTAGGAATCACTTAAAGACAAACCATTTTGGGAAGTCTTATCGAAATTTATGGTGGAATATAAACATAATACATATACACTACACTCTACCTAAAGCCGAATGTGTTACTATCACATATTACGTTTCTTTGTTATTCGTCTTCCTCGGTAAGTTTTCTGCGTTTTTTTTTTACGTTTTCTAAATGTTTGCAGAAGTGGGGAAATACCTAATGTTATGGCAACATCCAACACTTTTTTCTCTTTACACTCATCTCGTTTTTTTATTTATTTTTAATTTGTTAATAATTGTGGACCCCGAGTAAGAGCGCCCTTGAGGAGAGTCTGCTCTCTAAGTGATGCTGTAAACATTGACTTTTTATTAAAATTATTATTTTTAAGAATATTGTATTAAGTTTTTGTATTTATTATACCTGGCGAGTTTACTTCCACGTTGAATATATACAAATCATCCCGCCGTCTCCTTGCTGGGGTAGGTAGAGAGAACAGATCGTCCGACTTTTATATCTCAACACACATTCATACACCTTCTCATACAACTTTTACGATTTCTCTTACTTGTTACATTTCTTTCTTTCAAAATTTCAATCACTTGATCCAACCCTACTTTACTAGTTCTTTTTCTACTACACCTTTCACTCACATATGCACTGTATATTTGTTTCCAGGTAGCAATCTCCTTCAATCAATCAGAAATATATTAACGAACCATTAAACGAAAATCAAACTGGATTTTTTTTAAATAAACGTGTCTTTATAGGAATCAAACCCGTAACCTCCGGGTTCAAAGATACGCCTCTTATCAACAACACCAAGGAGGTTATTTTGCGTACAGTGCAAGACTAATATTTCAATCTTGCACTTTTTTATTTTTGCTATTGATTACGGACTGCGCCCTTTTAATCAGCCGGCTTAATAGAGTGCCTAGTGAAATTGCTGATCTTAAGCGGTGGCTCTTACCCAAAGTTTCTTTTTATTCAAGTGTTATTGCCGTGTGGTAATTTACTTCAAGCAATTAGAAATATCTTAAGTAGTTTACAGATGAAAAATCAATTTAAGATGCTTTAAGTGTCTTTTCGGTCTAATTAGAATTCAAATCTAAAACGTCTAAGAAAAAAAAAATCTATCATAAATGAACGAGCTCTGTGATCTAATTGATAAGATACTTATCTTCAAACCTAGGAGCTGTGGGTTCAATTCCAGTTTTTTTTATTATTCCAATCTGGTTTTCACTAAAGGCATCTTTCTGGTTGGTTCCTGACAATAATCCTTTTGATTAACGATATCTCACCGTTATCGTTGTTATTTACATTGTTCAAGATTTTTTTTACAAATCAATAATAATATAAGAAATTTTTATGACTATGTATGTATAACTTCCTTTATTTATTTATGTCTAATTGGTTCAAAGAGATTGCTCCCTCCTGATAGGAGTTATTGCTCCCTCCTGATACAGTTTATTGCCCCCGCCAGATTGTTTTAAAATGAAGTGTTACATCAAGAATAAATAAATACATTATTGTTTTCTAATCTGGGGTTTCCAAGTACTCAGGTATCTAAAAACAATCTACCGTAAGTCAGGTTTTGTCACTAAGTTTTCAAAACACATTTCAGATGGGATCGGTGTCGAGTCTCGCCCTGGTCTCGATTTAAACAGTACAATAAGGTTCAATTTGATTATTTTTCTACAACATTGAAAACTTTAAAATTGACCTATTTTTTGAGTAGCAGGTATTCCCAGAAGACTTTACTGTCATACATACGCAGAGGAAAAAGAGTGCAAATAAATTTTAGGGTTTGGTACCCATGAGCCCTCTCGGGATTAAAGCAGCACGTGTGTCCATCCACATTACCTTGGGTGTAATGTATGGAGCCTGAAAGCTCATCAGGCATACTAGATTGAGGAACTAGAAATAGGGGGAACGTTAAAAGCTGATGCGTATTTCAGATAATATTTGATATCCATATTTCTTCTACAGCGCTGATGTGTGTCCTGTTTCACTTCGAAAGCTTATGAATTATATATTGTAGTGTTTCTCGAAAACTTAATAAGCCTCATAGTATACTCGTACAGTATCTGGCGGTAAGTAATACACATCGTTTGTAGCATCGTTAACAGTCCGATATCGTAGTCACGACGACGCTCTACAAACGATATGTATTAATTACCGCCGGGTACTGTACATGGTTGACTAGTTAATTTATTAAAACAATTTTTTATACTAAGCACAATTAAGCTACCTTATTACCAGTCAGCAAACCTATTTCAGCCAGTAAGTTAGTAGATTTTACAAAACGATATTAAAAAAGAAATACCGAAAGTTGATTGATTTTTTAAGTTATTAATACAATAGTTAGCTGTTTATAGGTTAATATGCTTGCTAAACAAGCTGACGTTCCAGTTTTAGTTGATATAATTACAATAGTATGATTGCTAAACAAGTTGACGTTCCAGTTTTACTTGATAATGGTCAGTATCCTTTTTAAACAAGCTGACGTTCCAGTTTTAGTTGTTATAATTATTGTAGTATGCTTGTTAAACAAGTTGACGATCCAGTTTTAGTTGATAATGGTCAGTATGCTTGCTAAACAAGCTGACGTTCCAGTTTCAGTTCCTAATGATAAGTATATTTGCTAAATAAGTTGACTTTCCACTTTTAGTTCCTAATTTTAGTATGCTTGATAAACAAGCTAAGGTTCAAGTTTTAGCTAATGTTTAATATACTTGCTAGTCAAACTGGAGAAATGGACTTCAAATCTAACTTTATAACTCAGTTCTCATTTAATCTAAAATATATTTTACATTATTAAGTGTGTTCTGGTGAAATTAAATTAAAACTATCTTTGGCCTAGTCAACGAAAATGTAAAAAAGGGACGAGAATTCTATTCTTAAAGGCTATAACTTCTCCGGAGAAGTTAGCGCCGTGCTCATTTATTGTTTTGACATTTAATTTAGTAGTTGGCGTAAAATAAAACAGAGAACCAAACCCTCGTTCAGATTCGTCAATTCCACAAGTACAATGTGTGCTGTGCACCCGCATGTCCTGTTCTACGAGCCAATGGGCTAAATGCTAAACTTTAAATGTAAATACTACTTTAAATCCATCAATAATGAGAAATGTATTTTTTTTTACTTCGAGAATACTTGTATTTTTAATGCTTTATGTTGTAGTCATTTTGCTATTTCTCTAGAGTCTCGATTGTTCGTTGTGATTGACGCGATTATATCTTCCTTTTAGCATATACAGTTTGTTTACAGCCTTATTATCACTTTGATCCATAATACTTAGTCTATAATACTTTGAATTAACATTTTGTCTTGAAGAAACGATAAAAAACGCATACTTAAAGGTTATTTTTTACAAAATGATTAGTTAAACCTGTTCCTAGAATGAATCTGGAAAGCTTTATTAATGTTGCATTTGAATGAAATGAAACTTAAGACAAAGTTTACATTTTTTTGATAGAGAACTTTATTAATAATAAAATTAATTTATTTACAAGGCTTTTGTTGTAAATATGGTAAGCTTATTACTCTATCATAGATGCAATTTTTTTCCAAGTAATCAGAAATACGTTAAAGAAATAATCAGTACCTTTAAAAAAATGTGCGAGTTCAAGGTGACTAGTAAAATAATCCTTATCCCTTTTCTTTCAATATTTTTTAACATATGCCTATCTCTCGATTGACGCGATTTCTTTTTACGCGATTTAATCTCAGCACAGTTACGAAAGTTGTTTTTTTAAAAGGTTATTTTTCCAACATATTTAAAACTTGTTAAGTAAATTATACACATGGACGACTGTGTACTCGTCTCAATTAGCGCGATCGTTACTGTAAGTTAAGGTTTGCGGAGAGACAAACTTGCAACATAATACATATATACAGCATTTTTTCATTTAATTTTATTAACCCATTAAATATTTAGTACCAGTGAAGTGAAAAATAACATTTTTACTAATGAATACGTTTTGTTATACCTTTCTTTGATTTTTCTTAGGTTGGTAGTTTATTTCACTGCTTTCTTCGTATATTTATGTGAGTTTTATATCTAAATTTATGCAGATTTAAATGCTATTGAACGTATCTTGTAATTAAAGTTTTTTATCTCAATTTGCGCAATTTAGATTAACGTGATTTTTTTATGGAACGTATCTACTGTGTAAATCGAGGGATGGGTATATTTTGTTTACGAACCATACTCAGAAATGTACTATTGATCTCGATGACGAATTCTTAAATAGACATTTTTTTTTAACTATTTTGAACTCCATCGGAAATCAACTCTAGAACTCCGGGGCCAACGGCAGTCGTCTTACCTACAAGGTTACGAAAAACGTCATTGAGACGAAAATTGAATACAACAAAATACCCGTATAGACGGCCCTGCAATTTTCCCTTTCTCATACAAATTACGGGGCGCAATATCACACCTGAAACCTATAAAGAAGAAAAGAGAGAGTCAAAAAATGAAAGTGAAAGATAACACACATTTATAACAACGTATTGCGTAAAGAAATATATATCTGGTGATTTAAATTCTTAAGCGCAAAAAGATATAAATTTCGCTTTTCAGAATTTAAATCGGTGTATTGGCCTTGGGTTGTGATGTGTGGATCATCGGGGAATAGGCAAATTTTTAGAATTCATATCGGCTGGGATGAAATACCTTCCAAGGGATGGAAAAACAGTGTCGCGTTTGATTGGATATTTTTTAAACTTGTATCAGACACAAAATATGATATTTGGAGTGGAATATAAATATGAATCTTACATAGGAAACCTTTTTATAGGGTGTCGTATACGTGAGTTGAAGTAAGAGCGGACGGAGTGTGACGTTAAAAAAACAGGCATCTTGTGGGCGACCGATGGTAGATTTGCCCGGGGCTGGGAGGAGAAACGATTGTTCAATACCATTCTCAATCACGATGTTATGAGGAACAAAATAAGTCCCCATCCTGCGCAATCTACACCAGAAGAGTGAAATATTAATTTTTTATGAGCGCGACGTCATGTAGTGATGAATAAGAAGTTGCCCAAAGGAACTTCTCCTCCGGTAGCAACACATCTGAGGGTGAAAATAATAGTAGCGACGACGGAGGAAAAATCCGACGTCACGGGAGAAGGAAAATGACTCGCAGCGCAGTAAACATGTTTATAAAGTGGCTTAAGGCATGGAGTTCAAACAGCCAAGCAAGTTGCCAGTACTTGAACAGAAAACTTTGAATATAGCAAAACTATCCTTTGACGCCGTTAGATCGGGGAAGCCAATCGATCCGAAGAGGAACCGATGTAAGGCTGAGAGGGGTTCCCTTTGGAAATTGTTGACTAGATTATCATCGCAGTACTACAGAATGTGCTATGCGGATTGATCCAGATGACTGCAAAAAATGCAACAGAGCAAAATACCAAGATTGAAGCTTAAGAATTTGGTATAAAAGTTCTCATGGTCAGAGAGAAATTATGTACAATAGTTTAGATACACCCACGGGGAGCCGAATCACATATTGATACAAAATAAAGTCAATGACTGTTTTCCCACGGGGGATGATGTTCATTGATGTTGCCAAGTTGACAATAGGGTCTCTGAGCAGGCATTATGTATCGCACAAGGGGTTATCCCTGGCAAGGAGTGAAGTGCGAACGTTACCTATCCTCACTGGTGGATCCTTATCGAGAAGGATAATCGCAGTGTGACAGTGGATCTCTAGATCCAACAGAGTAAGATCGAGAGTGCTTCCACCGAGCATGTCTTATAGGCTATAAGTCTTGTCGATAACCTAATAGCATCCCCCGTTGACCACCGATTGGAAGGAAAGACAAACGTATTTCCCCCAAAAAAATCAGTGTCAGATTTAATTCGTGTCCCTAGCAATCTGAATAAGTATCGCAATGTATACACTCCTGCTAAAGACAGAGTCGTAATCTAGTCCTAATTTAATTAAAATTATGTTTATATTTGGAGTTTTAGGGATTTCACAAAATTGTAAAAGAAGTAATACAATTATCATTTAAAACACCTTCCTGATTTATTAAGCAGGCAGAGCTTATCTGATCGTAATGGAATAAAATATAAAACAAAGGTTTAACACTTTGGTATTTGCCGAAGTATTTGTATAAGAGCGTGCAAACAATAAACAAGACAGGACAGGTGTCCTTACTAATAAACAAGACAGGACAGGTGCCATTACTAATAAACAAGACAGGATAGGTTTCATTACTAATAAACAAGACAGGACAGGTGCCATTACTGATAAGATGAACTTTTATCTCGCCTAAAATATTCAATGTCTTGCTGATCATGGACTTGTGCTACACTTTCAACTTTCCCAGTTTACTACTCTTTTTTTTTAAGTTGTTCTTGACAGTTCATTCAAAGAGAGTCTGAAACTAATGTAGTTTCCAACTAATGTGAGATTCGTTTCGTTATTAACATGTTTTAGAAAGCAATTGAAAAACTCTTTACTTCAAGTCAGTAATGTTAAGTGTCTCATTCCCGATTTCATTTTATTTTCCATCTTTTTCTTTTTCCTTTAATATCATTTTTGTTTATGCTGTTCATGAACTTTGTACATATTAATAATATATTTGAATAATATTTGCGACCACGCAACCTCCTTATTTTTTTTCCTTGTTGGCTGAAAGACATTACCACCTGGAAACTAACTCGCCAGATCTGTGTACAATTAACACTTACCTTAAATCTTAACATTTAAAATTGTTGTTTTATGTATTTGTATGGTAATACTTTTTGTTCCAAGACTGCTGTTTAGTAAGATGATGGTATTAATAAATGTATACACATAAATTGAACGAAAGGGAATCTTTTTGCAACCTCACGTGGCCTAACATCATTTAGAAGAAGGAACATTCTGTTCCTTCCACAAAGAATGTTTCAACTGAGTGTTTCAGTATTTATAACACGACAAATGAAAGGGAACAAACCCAGATCCATAAAAATTGTATGTCCAAATTAAATTACCTGTTGTTTTTTCGCAAATTATGAATATTTCTTGTCATGTGTAAATAAATAAAAAATAAAAAAATGAATGAAGTTTGTGATTAAGGGATATCACTTTGTTAATAGGCCTAGGCACTTGGTTAATATTGCCTAGGAACAAACCACAAAATGATGGGGTTATTCATTTATTTATTTTCTCAATACAGGCTTAGCCCAATTACATTGAAAAATACAAAAAATATTAACATAAAAAATACACGTATATAAAATAAAAAAATTATATAAAATTTTTAAAAAAATACGTGTAAGCATACAATATATGTTAAATGATACACACAAACACGTATAAGCATACAATATATTGTATGTTATATGATACACACAAACATACACATACTCGTATATACACATACATACACATATATTCAAAGTCACTTAAATACGTTGATGAGTGCTTTCTAACGCGCTCAATCTAAGAAGAAAATTTTCTTTTGTCTTTGGTAATGTGATATGAAATATGTCAATATCCGAAGCAGTCCCGCTCAAAAGAGTTAAGGCCCTTTCAATAGGCATAGCAGCTGGAATACCCGTTCTTGTGTATGTTATTGAGAATAGTTCTTGCCAGCGCACTCTAGTGTAATTGTTAGGAACATTTAACGCTAATCTTTGTAGTAATGCTGGACAGATCAAAATTCCTCGAATGAGTCTGACAACGTATACCAGGAGCTTATGCATTTCGTTCACCGTACAATTTTTCACAAGTCTTACTTAGTAAAATGGGCTCTTTATAAACAAAATTGTGGTTTGATGCATTGTTATGAACTTGCACTCCAGGGTTCACCTTTTTCTTATAACGATGTAAATTATAAATGTTACACTGTGAGTAACACTACAAATATATATGTGTAAGGAAAAAATCGCATATAAATCAAATTGAATGCAAGTATTTGTATATTTCCCAAATATGTCACCAGTAAATATGATTTATCCTTCTCCTTCCCAACTGGAAGGATAATCTGGAGTCTGCTCTGCTTTTACATTCTTCAGAAAGTAATCCCAATGAGGTGACAGTCGATAAATATTAATAAATATGGACGGCCAACTCGTAAATAAAGATAATCTGTGATACCAAGAAAAAGTGTGTGATATTAAACAAAGAACGCTTCGGATGAGGGAAAAACTACCATTAATCAAAGGATCTTTTTCGAGGCGGCTTCTCGAGAGAAAGATCCTGTTGAAAAAAATATTCTTCCCCACCCTACTCCTGCGATGTTTCAAGAATATTTATCTGAAACTTTTTCCATTGCTTCTGTTTGAAAGGAAAAGTTGTTTTTTTTCTCCTTGTATTGTTGAGATAAGATCACTATCAATACGGTCTTTATATTTGATGGGTTTTAAAAACTTTTTACTTTGCATATTTCCTTCTTTATCTTGTTATCAATATCCTCTTTTAATCTTGGATTAGTCAAACGGGATACTTTTACTTAACTTGTTTATGTCTCCGAATAAATTGGTCTCATAAAACAACTCAATATGAAAATAAACCCAAGAGTCTTCAATGAATAGCCAAATGTGCTCCCAGTTTATAAATAACAAATATATGGAATTATTTACATCGCTTATCCACTTTTTAATTATTTTTCAATTCTTCTCATTTGTTCTATCATTTTGCTAAAAGTGATGTTTTAAAAGTAATTTTTAAACGTATTTTTTAATCCAAATGAAATAAAATTTTGGTATTTTGGTATCTAAAAAAATATTAAAGATTACATATTGACTGATTTTCGATACATCAATCAAACAAAGATTTTGATCCAAGATAACCGACGTTTTCCACTGTTTTAACCTTAATTTTTTTAATATATATAATTCATGGAAAAATATTTTGATTAATTAATAATACTATGCAAAAATATTAAAACAGTAAGACAAGGAATAATATTATGAATTTATAATAGGTATACAAATAATTAGTAACATTAATTTATTTTCTTTTCATACATTCGTATTTGCTTGAGGGCCAAGGTTTTATTCATATAAAGTGTTGTATTGCATAACACTTTCGCTGTTTCAGTATTGTGTTATATTATACTTTTGTTATATACAGTACAAGGTAGCGGGCTTATTGCCATGTAGCCATATCTTCCGACCAACCAAAAATATGATAAAGATACTTTGGAACTGTGTTATTTAAAGGAGAGATGATGATGATGGTTTGTTGATAAATAAAACTTTTTTAGATCGCAATGCGGAAAGAGAAATTTAATTGATAGACGTAGGTATTTATACTATTCTTGAATGTGTACGGGAATGCGCGCACGATATACCAACGTCTCGTTTCAGCATCCACAATACGATTCTTGTCATATGTAGGTATCATTCTGTTTTGGGAACTGGCGCGACAGATGTGTTGCCTTCTCGCTCTAACATGGAATGCGCTCCACGCCTGATAGTGAGTTGAATGACCGGCGTGTGGACCTTGCACTTGTTTGTTTCAAATTGTTAAGGTATGCAAAGGTCGTTTCGTCGGTCATTGACCGCGCATACGAACGCCACAATACCTTTAATGATAACCGGATGTGAATCATTTAAAAAAAACATGGGTTCTAATGGGAATCGAACCCACAGCCTCCGGGTTGAGAGACAAGTGTCTTACCAACTAGGTAACGGAGGTCGTCAGTATAACCTGGGGTGTTTATAAGTACGTGTTAATCTCGTCTAATCAACCAGAAATATTTTTAATGAAACTTTAAGTGAAAACATAATTATTAAAAATAACTATTCGAGTTTGACATAATTTGATAATTTTTAAAATTATTGCCATATGCGGTATGATTATAGATTCTAAATGTAAATGCGGTATGCTATGAAATACATTTAAAAACCCTCAATTGGAGAATGCGGCTTTTTAAAATTATATTTTATAGTTTTTAATCACAGATATCTTAAATACCATTAATAGAGTCATTTGTCCAGTAAATATTTCTTATTTACTGCCTTTTAATAATTAAAAATACAAAATCCTCTCAATATTCACATTCATAACATAACTATGCCATAAAATATATAACTTGTTTGGAAATAAAAACTAAAAATAATATATATAGAACCTCATAAGGTTTTTTCATCAAAAAAATATATTACAACGGGCTTATTTGTTCGAGTAAAATGCTTTTTCAGCTACAACAAAAGTGAGATATTTCAAATATCTGACATACTCGTATATCTGGGTAACAATCCAGCTGACAACAAGTTTCGCTCTTTTAATTTGCATATATTTTCAAGTGTTACATTTTCATATTTTAATGTTGATAACATTTCTGACAAATTATATTTTTGTTTAACAAATCTAGTTGTCAACAAGGTTCGCTCTTTAAATTTCCATACACATGTAATACTTTTCTTATTTAATTCACATTTTTTTTAGTTCTACTAAACACTCCAGCTATCAAAAAAGGTTCGTTCTCATAATTTACATACATTTTCATATGCCCCAGTCTGGTTTACTTTATCATCAAGGTTGTTGTTACCTTTTAGTGAGTGTACTTGCTATATCTCTACCAATCATCGAGATCCTAGGCTGGTTTCTCGGTGAGCATTCAGTCTCTCCTATCTTGAGCATTGATGGGTTAGTTAGTAATATTTAGATGCACCGTGTCATTCCCCATGTTGTTTTTTCCCCTGATTTCAAGATCGTCTACACATTTGCACTCCTAGTCTGAATTATTCGGATTCAGTAGTTCTTAAAGTGTCTTCTTGTTTCTATGTGCATAATGTGTGCTTCTGTATTCAATGTTTCAAGAATTTAAAAACAAAAAGGTTCCAGTCTGGAAAAATAGAATATCTATTACTAATAGTCTCATATTTTGAGAATATATTTGAGTACTGTTGCTTTGATCATACTTGTGTGGTAGTGTTGCTAATACGTGCGATGAGGAACTGTCAGTTATGCGCCTATTAGAGTGGTTTTTAAACACGAAGGCTGGATTAATGGGGTCAAAGACAATGTTGTCTCTCGGATATGTTGAGGGATACCATAAAAATGGATGAGCATATTGCCCAATTCAAATACATTTTAAAGACACAATTTATCAGATAGGAAAGAATCACTTCTTGAAAACAGAAAATGATGAAAATATAAGTTGAATATTGTTTTGAATTGCTGATTACACATTGTGGTGGATTTATTTATGTTTTAACCAATCGATTCCAGTCAGAAAAAAGCTTGTTAAAATGTTCAAGCTGTTTCATAGAAACTTGTATTCTATAAGTTTATAATAAGCCTTAAAACGATCCTGTTTCTAGACTGCCTTTCACTTATTTTGCATAAATAAGCATATCTTTTTCGTATCATAAAATAAAAAAGAAAACCGATTTAGTAAAGGAGTGTTTTAACAACCACGAAAACCTTTTATAAAGTTCGTTCGAATAAAGAAGTTTATTTAAAAAAAGCGTCGAAATTCAAGCGATACTCGAATTAGATTTGCAAATTTTGACTCGGTAGCCAAAGGCAGAAATATTTGCCAGTTTTTCATTAATTCACGTTACAGTATACACGAAGCAAGTGTAGAAATACTCTGTTTAACATTTTCATACAGATACCATGTACCGTATATTATGCAAATTAGTTTTTGACCCTTTTAACTCTTTGCCTGTGTATGCTACAATTATACATGAAAATAATCCGGAACGCTTTGTTTTTTAATTACATTAATTTCCAGCCACATTCACTGTTGGACCTGATTTACTGAATTCGAATAAAATAAAAAAAACAGATTGTATGAGTTTCAGGTTATTGATAAAAAAGTATTTATTTTTGCAACGGACCTTTTCTAATTTGTTTGAAATAAAAAACAATTAAGACATACTCTTTTATTAAATCACTTTAAATCTAAATATTCAGCACAAACATATTTTTTAATAAACCTAAAAAAATCAAGATTTTGTTTTAAATAAAACAGGTTAAACTAAGTAGACAAGTTGATGGTTTTTTTTAAAACAATTTTTTATACCTTTATCAAGTACAATATTACGATTAACGTTTTCCAGGTGTTATATTCCATATCTGCTTTATAATACTTCTTCTTTTCCCTCCCCTTATCCCATCCATTTGGAATTGGCTACTTTGACATTTTCCTCCATCTCTTTCGACCCCGCCAATCATTCGGGGACAGTTCGAGTCTCACCCTCCCTTATAGGCCCCTCCTCGTCCACTTGAGAATTCCCAATTCGTGGCTGTCTTTAGCGAAGACCTTTCATCGCACCGTTGTACGTGCCCATACTAGCGTAGTCGTGCTTCCAGGGCTTTATCTACTATTGGCGCCATTTTAATTATTCCGCGTATTCGTTCATTTCTAGTTAAATCTAGTGACGCCTAGTGATCGCCGTAGCATAACCATTTCCGCGACATGAATCAGTTGTTCCTCTTTTTTTCTTTCGAGACCAGCACTCGGCTCCATGTTGTATAGCAGGTCTCATTGCTGTCTTGTAGATCTTGCTCTTAAGCTTTACTGACAACCTTCTATTACTAATTTTTCCCTACTTGTTCAAGCAAATTTTTATTTGGTTTTTTACATACTGGAGCACTTCCCTCCCCCTCTTGTAATGATTGAGCCAAGAACTTTGAAAGAGCCTTTTTTGTTATTTTTTTGTTTTTCGTTCATTTCTGTGTCCGGGTCATCATTAATTGTGCCACGTGTTTCCAGTAGGACGCAACAGAGGTTACTCGCCTTATCAACCGTATCAATCAGATCTTGCCCTTAGTATATAGTTTCGATGCTCGTGTAGGATCCGAAATGAACAGCTTATGTTGTATGTATTGTACAGCCTCACAATCAAATCAAATGTTGCTTTCATAAAATTTACCCCATTTATGAATATTCACCAAGTCATACCTACTTGAAGTCTATATAGAGCTCTCCAAGTAAACCAAGGCAGTTGATCTCAAGATACCGTTTTCTCCAAGAGCTCTATCCAGTCCTCATTTGTTTTTTCATTTTTCTCCAAAGAGCATGCTTTATCCGGAGGAATTGTCAGGTCTTGCATGCTTTAAATATGATTTTCCTAGATTTCCTGGACCTGCTTAGTTATTTGTAGATCAGCTGCAAAACCTCTACGGGTAGTGGATTAGACCATTTTGATTGATTTGATGGTTTTCTCCAATAGTCTTACTTTTACTCATATAATAACTTTTTTTTTCAATAATCACAATTTTTTAGTTTATTAACATTCATCCACAAATATTTTTCGAAACAATTTTCAAACTATTTAAATTTTTCGCCACTATCCCTACACCGTTTACATAAAACACACAATTTATCCCTACATCGTTTACACACAACACACAATTTATCCCTACATCGTTTACATACAACACACCATTTTTTTTAATTAACAACCTTTTTATTGAACTACACCTTTCATTAAAATAGACGATAAACGTTGACGTTCGTCTATCTAAGACAAATTTTGGAGGTACGTCCATAGAAATAAAATATCACGAGTAAATTTAAGCAGCACCTTCAAACACCTAGTAATAAAATTGAAAATACAAATTACCACGTCCGCTATATTTCCTATCATAAAATTTTAATGTTTGTTTTGCAAGCGAGCAAATTTAATCTCAGATCGGGCTGACTCCATACAGTGTTTCTCAATAGAAAATAGTTATAAGATCTAAAGGTGTAAAATAAACTTCATTGTCGAGGCGAATTGAGTCAATATACAAAAGTTGTTTCAATTATAATAATATTTTGTAGTGGTTGGTACCTATAGTATGGAATAGACATTTTATTAATCATCAAAAGAGATGTTCTTTTGGAGTGGAATAGAAATTTTGTCTTCATCAAATAAATTGATTGTTCCGAATCAAACCAATAGGGCTGGGCATTGTAATAGGGCTTTTGAAGTTCTTGATCCTGTAGTGTGGAATGATCTGCTTTTAAGTGTTAGATATTTAGGGGCGCGTGCAGATATGGAAGCACTTGATGGCAACACTTTTTGGGACGTCTCATCAAAATTTATGATTGGATATGAGGACTACACACGTACACTACATTACACCTAAAGCCGAATATATTACTTTCATATATTGGAAGATCTAAAAAAGTTTTTTTTGTGGTTCGTCTTCCTTGGTGAGTTTTTTTGCAGTTTTACTACCAAATATGTATTTTAAGACGTGCAGAACCGTTGTACTACCTAATCGAATGACCGCAGCCGCCGTCTTCCTGTCCTTACACTCAACTTTTATATATTTGTTTAGTAATAGTTTTAATCTTTCAATAATAATCTCGTTTCATAATAGTATTTATTTTTCGTCTTCATTCATTTCGATTCATCCCACTAAGTGGAAACGACTTTTTATGTCCTCTCTCTTCCGAGTTGCCTGTTGTGGACGTCATTCCTCGCCTTTTTCAGCAATCATATACCATATTATTTTTTTATATGGAAGGCTTTTAAGTCTTCTACCGCCAAGTTCTACCACAAGCATCTATCGGCTAACATACTCTTCAAATATTGTAGCGATGTGCCCGAACCAGCGCAATATGGTCTACCTCAGTTTGTCATTTATGGGTGTCACTTTGACACTTCGTTTGATATATTCATTTCGTACTTTGTCTCCTTGCTTCATATGTAAGTGTGATTTGTTATCCCAAGTGGTGCACGGCCTAACGGTAACACGCTAGACTTCCGTGTGCATGGTCGTTGTCTCGAGTCCCACGCTGTGTTGACGCCTTCGAATAACATAGGCATTTTCTCCGGCTAGTATTCGGGGGTATAAGGATACTTATGACTTCAATCACATTTATTATTTATAAAAAGGGGGGGAAAATATGCCGGTGTGCTCTTATCGTCTCGCTTTAAGTATGCTATCGGATTCAGCATACCGAATTGGCTACTGAGTTTACTGGTATGCAAAAGCTCACTCACTTAAAGAAGAAAAAAATAAGAAAGAAACAAAAACTCCACGGCCCATCATCGCTTTCCAACTGAATTGACGTTGATATGGCGTGAGAAGGTCCAGCAACGCCGACGGTTTTTTATGTATTTTTTTGTGATTAGTAAACTAGTCGAGATAAAGAAGTGTAATTACTTAATTTGGAACTTAAGAAACTGTTTTCTAATAAATCAAAATATACAAATAACAAATCGTAACGGAAACACAGTTCGAGTGATTTCTGCAATTCAATGGCGCTTAAAAGGTAGGTGATGTAATATTTAAGAACAAAGAAGATAGTCAAATAATTGTTTTATTGTATTGTGAAACGCTTTCGTTAGATAAAGGTAAACCTGGTGGGCTTATTGCTATGTGAAAATCTCTTACAACTAATTTGAAATATGTTAAAAAGGTCTGATACGAAAATCAAACAGATACCCTTTATAAAAAAATGAATATCAACAAAAATAAAAGCCTCATCCTCCGGGTCAGAAGACAAGTGTTTTACCATTTTGACTATAGAAGCCGTCAGTGATTCTGTGGTCGTAAAATCTTGGTATATCTCAGACATGGTCAATCAACGTAATATTTGATTAATCCACTTTTCATTTCATTCCAACTATAGAATTGAAACGCAATCAACTGAGAAATGTATTTTCTTTGAAATCTATTCACCCACGTTACGTTAGAAAGGAATGGTATTCCAACCCAAAGCGCTATGTGTTATTGTATTACGCTTTCGTTGTGTATAGAACAACCTCGAGTGTGGGCGATCTACATTCGAATACTACATATTTTTTGACATGCTT